>JAIUSX010000126.1:7500-468410 GCA_026573805.1 Hesperophylax magnus
AACACAGCATAGCACACTGAACACAATATGATCTCTAGAAATGTGAACTACACCCATTTCAAATAAAACTGACCTGTTGGCCCCAATGTTGCGGGAGGGATGAAACACATCATTCTGGTGTTATTCTTGGTAATACTGGTGTTGATGGTTCGGGCATGTAGAGAGTGACGGGGCACATGTTGATCGAAAGATTACATCACTGAGACGTGCGCATATCACAAAGGAATGGTAGGCCGATGAATAAGATAGAGAAAGGGACACTTAGATGATCACATTTGGGAATGTTCAGCCAATGTATGAAGAAAGGGGAGGATATACAATGAAGAAGAAGTCGGTGACATTCCAGGGAGACAATATAAACTTCATTCATACATACTCTTCTATTATTCTGCTTGACATGGCCCGACTCGAGTATCTGATTCACTTGATCGTGCCGTGTCTTCCTCGGGCGACCCCGACTTCTGCTACCATCCGCATCATATATTTTCCTTACACTCCTTTCTTTGCTCATTCGCTCTACATGCCCATAAGCGTCCCTTTCTTAATCTTACTCATTACACTTGCATCAGCCTTTGCACTCTTTGCGAATATCCACATTTCTCATATGATCATACATGGTTTTACCACGCATACGCCTCAGGGATTTCATTTCTACAGCATTCAGTCTACTTTCATCCTTTCTTTGCCAGTTCCATACATCAGGGTAGGTACCAGCACTCCATTGTGGACTGCTAGCTTCGCTTCTTTGGACAATGTTTAGTTAGTGCCAACTGCGTTCAGTCCTCCATGAATGGAGTTACCAGCATTTCCCCTTGTTTCAATATCTCTGTCAGCCTTCCCATCTCTCTAGAACATACTTCCTAAATACACAAACTCATCCGCATTGTATTACTCATACTCATAGTATTGGTATGACTAGTAAATAATGCTAATCTTTCTGATGATGTTAATTTTGGACCGACGCTAGGTAAATACACGCAGCACATATGAATATTATAACAATGACGATTCGATTTTGATGTATTGACAGTTATTCAAATATCCTCAGCGTCTGATTTCCAAGAGCGAGGGGTAGCAAAAAATTCTTTTTTAATTCCTATGAGTACGCCTCCGCCAGTTGATTTACTAGTGCGGTGTATATCCCTATCATTTCTGTAAACAGAATAGCGATTATCAAATAATTCCTCATCTCGGATACTATCAACCAACCAACTTTCGGTAATGAAGATCAAGTCATAATTATTGAGCAGTATATTTTGATGAAATTCCTGTGTTTTCGAGCGCAAACCTCTTGAATTTTGATATAAAATTATTAATGAATCATGCATTGCGAATTTCGGTAATTACATTATTATGTTCGGTTCCTGTAGAATATATTTGAAGAATATTATATTCTAGAGTTATGTTATTAGTCATGAGTCCACTGGGCTTAGCAAAGCACAACATACTATTATTATCAATTAAAGTGAGTAAGTATATTATAGAATGTAGTAGTGAGCAGTTAGTGTAATTATTAGCATGTGGGGTTAATGTAAAAAGGGTGATATTGAAAAAATTATGAAAAAAAATACGAAAAAAATAGTAGTTATGAGAGGATAGGTGGTTTAACATTGCAATGGTAGTTAGACAAGGTTTTTTAGCTGTAATTCGCATGAGACTTGTATAGGTGGTGATGTTTCGTTTTTCCGTAGGTAGATTTTTGCACTTCTTATCCATAAAAACTGATAGTTGTTTTCGTTTTTAAAGGCTTTAGCGCACCTCAATGTAGATTTATTCTTCCCCGTGAGATGGTCGTTGACGAAGATCCTCTGGTCAGCTCCAACCATCCCGATGGCCTTGGTAGTGATTCCTTTTCTTTTCTTGATGGCTGCGACAAATTCGTCCTTCTTCTTGCGGGAGGTGAATTTGGCGATTATGTTACCCGGACGTCCATCTGTCGTGTCTTGTGTACGATGGCGCTTACTGATTCTGCTAACGTATTCAATGTCGCTTTGATGGAGAGGGCATCCAATGACTGTTGCGATATTCGACATCATGGTAGGTAGATTCTCGTTGGTGGTCTCAGGCATTCCATGTATTTCTATATTGTTGGATAGAAGTTCCTGGTCCCTTTCATTGTTTCCCCTCTCTAACATGTAAACTGTGACTGGGATGTGGTTTAAGTCATATCCTTTGAGCAGCATTACCTCCATGACGATGTCTATAGGCATCAAAAAAATAGATGAAAAGTATGATTTTTTTTCACTGTGAATAAAGCTAAATCCCACCAAGTTATTATGCAGCATTTATAGATTGGTATATTAGCTTTCAATAATTAACATAGTTCAATAAATTTTATTAATAATTCTATTTTTAATTATTTTTTTACTAAAGCCCTAAAAATAGACCCATTTTGAAAATGAAAAAAAAAATTTAAAAGAAAAAAAATAAAAAAAGTGTGAATCACATATTGTTATCAAAAGATTAAATGGTTGGCAACACTGTTTCAATATAGTATTTTATGCATAAGATGACCGCTAGATGTCACTGAAATCAGTTGATGCCTGCGCGCAACGTTTGGAGGTTAGCTTTTATAGTGTTTACATACGTTTTTGGTTAGCTTGCCGTCAAATAATACGGTTTTGTAGTGTTTTTATGAGTGATTTTTATTAAAATCAATAGTTTGTCTGCGGTTTTCGTATATTTTTTTATCAAATATGTCAAAAATAACTACTTCTCCGACTCTTATTCGTCGTTATACTACGAAACCGTTGAATCACGGTGAAATGATGGCAGAGTTGGAGCGCTCTTGGAGCATAACACCTTGTGAATATCTATTTCAAATGCACCACCAGCCAAAAAATCAAAACTATGGTACAAAAAGAAATCTCACTATAAAAAAAAGTGGTCTAAGGCATTGAAAAGAAACACCAGCCATATCTGTGCGTTCCTGAACCGCTGAATGTGGTGCATAAAGATATGTACGAAAAGTTGAAGTCTTATAATGCTTTCCAATTGTTTTCATTATTCTTTGATGACAAAGTGCTTCAGTTTGTTCTTGAGACTACGATCAAATACGCTCAATTTAAAAGCAATACCGAATTCCAGTTAGATATACACGAATTGAAGCGTTTTCTTGGTTTCTTTGTGTTGACCGGTTACAATACATTGCCATCAATAGATTATTATTCGTCTGACCCGACCTTGGGTGTAAGCATCATCAAAAAGGGAATCAAACGACCACATTTCGAGCTTATAAAGCGCTATATACATTTTTGCGATAACAACAATCTAGATAAAACCGACAGAATGGCTTAGGTATAGTAGCCATAATATAAACTTTTTTATATTTATTATTCTTCGACTAAAGTTAATCGTTCCATCTTTCCTTGTAGGTTCATCCATTGTTCAACATGCTGAACGTAAAATATCTTCAATTTGGTGTTTTTGCACAAAAACTTTCCATCGACGAGCAAATGGTGCCATATTTCGGTCGACATTCTTGCAAGATGTAGGTACATTCAGAATAAGCCAATCAAATTTGGCTACAAGATTTGGTGTCTTGCTTCTTCCGAAGGCTACCTGTTCCAAGCAATGCCATATAGCGGAGCATCTGATACATACGACCCCGAATTAGGTCAGAGATCATCCGCCGTACTGTCTATGATGGAATATATAGAGTTCCCCGCACGCCATGAGCTTTTTATGGACAATTTCTTCACATCTCACCATTTGATGTGTATCCTGAAGGATAAGAGAATGTGCGCTACTGGCACATGTAAACCAGTTCGCTTCCCCAACCTTAAAGCTTCAGGAAAGTTGAAGATAGGAAAGCAATTGCCTAAAGGTAACATTTTTTTATATTTATTTCCCTTGCGCATAGCGTTCATTTACCTAGCCAAAGTGTACCTCTCACCGCTTTTATGATTACAGGTGAATTTGATGCGGTGGTAGACGTAGAAAACCAAATCCTCGTATGCCGTTGGCAGGACAATCGTGAAGTAACAGTTGCCACAAACTATGATCGAATGGAGCCAGTAAGTCAAGTGCAGCGTTGGCAGAAATCGAAGAAAGACAAAAAAAGGCAAAGTTTTGGAGGAAGCATGCAAAAAAAATCGATTGCCCGGCTCCAATACGAAATAATAATTTAGGAATGGGTGGAGTAGATCTCCATGATAATGGTATTCAAAATTATCGGGTCAACGTTCGGTCAAAGAAGTGGTACTGGCCTTTATTTGTACCTTGCCTCAACAGCGCTATTGTAAATGGATGGAAGTTGCAATGTTTCTTGAGGAAGTACGAGCATGATATGGGAAACCAGATGACTAGGCAACAGAGAAACCCTTCCCAGAAAGCATTCCGTGTGGAGCTTACCCATACTTTTTTATTGTCTTTTCCAAATCAGGTCAATGCCGAATTCGAAGAATCTCGTGTAAAGGAAGGCCATGACGCAGAAGATGGGAATAGTGTGCCTCGAATGCAAGAATTTAATTTGCCATATCATGGAGAAACTCGTATTCGTTGTGCTCTGTGTAAAAAAAATCCAACGGAATATCGATGCCGGGCCTGCAACCGCGCCCTTCATTTTGACTGCTTCGAACGGTATCACTTAGAGAATAATTTGGTTAATTTTCCTCATTCTAGAAGGTTTTTTCTAATATTGAATTTTTTGTTATTTTGCGTATTTTCCATTAATAAATTGTATTTTCATTGAATTATAAACAATGGCAATTATTTATTTTAAATTATCAATATAAGTAATACAGTTTACTGCATTTTACCCATAGTTGACGAAAATTTTGCTTAGCTGGGTTACCTCCAAGCGTTGCGTTTAGGCATCAATTTTCTAGACGCTCCGGTGAGAGAGTGGGCGTGCGGAAAATTCTAAAACTGATTTTGGGCTCTCCTTAGTCAATACTATCGGGTTATAATGATGATTCAAGTTTATAAAAATTACATTTTTACAATTTTACATCAAAAATCGAAATACATCATAGACATATGAATATTAGTAGACCTGCCCTAAGTGATTAAAATCGTATTATCCCCACTCCCCATACCGGTTCCATTGGAGCCGGCTGTGCTCGCGTATGGCCTCAAGTGAAATTTGAAAACGCGATGTCATCATTCTTGTGCGAACTATGGTCGAGGCATCATCGGTTCATTTTACGAAATAACACGGCAAAATGTTGACTTGTACTATGAAAACTTGTAAAAATAGATGTGAAAAAGAGAATAAACCCAATTGTCGTATTACATTCCATATATGTATAAGCATTATTTTACTTTATTTTAAGCATATTCACATCGTATAATATAGATCAGTTTTAGAAACATATACATCACATCGAGAAACATCTGGACGCGAAACACAAAGCTGGTTGGTTGCTGGGAAGTAAATTATGAACATTTATAAAAGTGTCTTAACTAAATACTTAAACGAAATATTCGACTCTGAAAATAGAACCGAATTTTTTTGCCGAATTTGGACTTCGCAAGTTCATAACGTGGCGAGTAATTTGCGCTCCCATGTAAAAATGTCTATTCATTCAAAAGCAGATTTTACTTTTAATAACTAAATGGTGATATTATAATGCGAGATGCCTATTTACTGTCAGATTGATTTATTGACGAATCACAGTCAGCCTTACTCCCTTCGTTCTTCAACAGTTGATTTTACCCCTCGCCATTATCTTCTCGTCTATTAATTCCTATGTCTGTGAAATACATATATCCAATCGTTTTTCGCATAATGCCGGGTTTTGATTTTTTTTACTCATCACAATTGTGCTATTTTTATTAAAGTCATCAAAATAATGCTTAGATTTTGAATAAATAGCAGAACAGTCATTTTCTTCTAGAAGTGATTTCCAATTATAGTTTTGAATGTTATTGTCGATATGTCTCTGCGAAAGAATTGTTATATTTTCAGTTTAGTTCAAGTTTACTTGTTCTATAGAATCTAATTGAACTGAAGTGGTGATCTGCAATGTTATCATCACATGCGCATGAGGAGATTGAACTCACATCTGTAAACGCTCCAGCGGTTTGTCTTCCGCTAATCTTTACAAACAAATGATCGATACACGAGCTATTTATTTTCTGTTGAACTATAACTTCTCTTGTTACGTCATCTATACATTTTATTAAATAATTATTTGCAAGGATATTTTCATAGGTTATTACGACAGAATCATTTATATTTAATAAGTTTAAATTGATGTCACCAAAACATATGACACTTTCATTTGGGTCAATATTATTTTTAATCACAGAGATTCCAATTTTCCAAAAACGATTTCAAAATATTTTGTCTCTATATATATTAGTGAGAAGGCGAGATTATTTTTGGCATATAACAAAATAACTCCACCGGAATTGTAACTTCTGCAATAGTGATACGAATTAAATCCGGGAATTTCATGAAAAGCAACTTGTTCCGAACGTATCGCTGTTTCACAAAGCATAAGTTAAGTATGTCAATGTGATTTATACTGTTTTTAAAATAAGCATAAAAGAGATCCCAGTACTTGCTTATTGACCTAATGTTTAGTTCTACACAAGTTAGATTATTTGTTTCACATTTTCTTCTAGTCTGTATTTGAATCCATTCATGCAAATTATTAACTTTACAATAATTTACATCTCTTTCATCATCAATATAATTAAAAGACATTTTTCATTGGAGAATATTCCCTTGAAATCCTTCCATCCGTATGTTTAGAATGTAATAGAAGCGAATATAAATAAACAATTATTTTGACGAGAAGGAAACATGTCACAATGTTATCAATATAAAGTGAATTAGTTTTAGTTATACAGTTTTATGTATAAATTTAAAAACTTACATTCATTTGCTGCCAACAGTATAGTGAGATATCACATACAAAGGTATATCAAATTGATTATCTTCACTAATCTAAATAAAAGTGTTTGTGTGTGTGTGTATGTGTGTGTGTCTGTATGTATGCGCATTGAATTCTTTAAATTATTGACATGATGCCACGTTTGAATCTGGGCAGTGAATCCGAAAAAATGTCAATATTAGACTTAAGACAAATATTATTTAGAGTATGAAGAGCTCGGTTAATTGTCGAATTAGATGCTGCATTTGTTTTATAATTTAGCGTGTGGAATAGCACTGTATGTCGTGTACGTCTCAAAGGAATGTTAAAGTTAATAAGGGACAGAAGTTCAGTACAGTCAATCTCATTGTTTAAAATTCTGTGTATAAATATTGTTATCATTACTTTTGGACAAAGAAATTTTAGGTAGTTTGCAACAAGATTGTACAATACTTTTCGAGAGAACATAAAAAAAATGATACAAAAACAAATTTCAAAAATGATAATGTATTGGTTTACTTAAGGCATCTGAAAGGTCCTATGAAATGGGTTCAGGGAACTATTCAGTTAAAATTAGGTTCATGGGTGTATTTAATTCATTTAATCGGAGGAGAGGGGAAAAAATGTTAACCAAATAAAAAAAAGTTGTATAAAGTTAAAATCAAATTATGAAAATCCCGATAAATGGTACGACTTGGGAAGTCAAGAAAATAACAATGTTAGTGATCCTTTACCCAGCACTAGTGGTCCTTTACCCAGCACTAGTGATCCTTTACCCAGCACTAGTGATCCTTTACCCAGCACTAGTGATCCTTTACCCAGCACTAGTGGGGAACCTGATGTAATAACTAGGACTGGCAGATTGGTGAAACCCCCTGTCAGATTTAGTCATAATGATTATGTTTAAGTTTTTTTTTGTCATTGTAAATTATTGTGTACATTTTTTTTTGTCATTGTTAATGTACATTGTAAAAACATAGTATGTACTAGATCTAAGATGTATGAGATTATATTCCTTTTAGTTTTATTAAATAAAACCAATTATCTTAATGAGAAACAAAAGTAGTTTTATTGCTAATGACCTCCTTTAATGTCTAGTGACCCCTTGTAGCCCTACTGGGGGCAAAGGTATGGATAGTGGAAATCTGTTTGGATCAGATATTTGGAACAAGTGGACGAGTTTGTGTATCCAGGTAAGTATGTTCACAGGAAATAGAAATGCTTATAAGGACATCGGCAGGTGGTGCATTGGTCATATCTAAAAGCCCTGGAAGGAGCTACTCGAGAACTATTTGAAGCCTCGGAATGAGGGGGAAGATGTGAGAAAAATGCCAAAACCTTCTAAACAAATTTAATGACATAATATCCCAATTCTTGTCTCATCGAATACCCCAAAACTCATAATCCGTTATAACTGCATTAACAACAATTAATTGGAGTAATCTGAAAGTATATTGCCTGTTATATTATGCTGATGATGCGGTGCTGATTGCTAACAGTATGGAAGATCTACAGTCTCTCGTGTCTAGGATGAACCAAGTATGTATGAAGAATGAGTTAATGATGAATGTAAGTAAGTCTAAAGTCACGGTGTTTGAAAGAGAGAGTACGAAAACAGTGTGCAATATAGTTGTTGCTGAGGAATACTTGGAGCAGGTGGATGAGTTTGTGTATTTAGGAAGTATGTTCTAGAGAGATGGGAAGGCTGACAGAGATATTGAAACAAGGGGAAATGCAGGTAACTCCATTCATGGAGGACTGAACGCAGTTGGCGCTAACTAAACATTGTCCAAAGAAGCCAAGCTAGCAGTCCACAATGGAGTGCTGGTACCTACCCTGATGTATGGAACTGGCAGAGAAAGGATTAAAGTAGACTGAATGCTGTTGAAATGAGATCCCTAGGGCGTATGTGTGAGATATGTGGAGATCCGCAATGAGTGCGAGGCTGATGTAAGCGTAATGAGTAAGATCAAGAAAGGGACGCTTAGATGATTTAGGCATGTAGAGTGAATGAGAGAAGAAAGGAGTGTAAGGAGAATAAACGATGCAAATGTGAACGGTAGCAGAAGTCGGGCGGTCCGTCCTCTCTGCCTACCCCTGCGGGAAAAAGGCGTGATGGTTAGTTAGTGCTTTATGCACCACCTTGCTTACAAATAATTTCAAAAGTTAGTCATACAAGATGGCTGCCAGGCAATTTCCTCTCACCCTAGATTTGGCTTCAATGCCATACATACAGAATGGCACTAATGCTTAGTCCAGGACTTGGCAGGTCCAGGATTATTATTACAGACATTTGCTTTCAGTATTACAAGTCTAGAAATAGGTCGAAACTTCCCACAGGAAGGTCGGAACTTAATACATAGTCATGTTTATTTTAACATTATTTATTTAAATGTAATATAAAATAAATATTAAAAGTATTATGTGTGAAAAAATTCTGAATATAGAATTACTATAAAGATATAGTATAAGTACAAAAGGTTAGAAAAAAATATGTAATAATCATTAATTATGGATTTGAGTCCAAAATACTCCACCAAACTGAATAATTATTTTTCTAATCAAAAAATGTATTTCTTGAGACTAGTGGTTCACTTGAGACTAGTGGTTCACTTGAGACTATATAGTGGTTCACTTGAGACTAGTGGTTCACTTGAGACTGGTATAGAAAATATCTAGTACAGATATGTGTTGCTTTATTTATTTGTGTTTTAATTAGGAAATATAGGCCATTAAAACATTGGAATTTTCACCATTTCAGAGACAACTTTGACAATTTTTTGTGTGCTAATGGTAATAATTAAAAATCTTGTATTTTCCATGCTCCATTAATATGAACACCTTTTGGGGATTTTTAAAAATAATTCCCCAAAAATCATCTCATTGCTATGTATAATAACCTCCAAAAGTATTTCATAATGTTATTCGAAAAACAGTAATATCTAAACAAATATCTTCAAGTTTCTCTGTATATTTCAGCATTAAATTTCAAGCACAATTTTGCACAAAACCGGTCCATAATCAATACGAAAATTTCGTAATAAAAAACCGGGCGTTTATGTTGTCATGAATCTGCGAATGAATTTGCAATTCAATTTTAATGACGCACGAGAATATTCAAAAGTTATATAAGTTTAAAAAATACAAAATCAAATCTTTAAAAAAATTAACCTTTCCAATGAGAAAAATATACGCAAAATAATTGAGGAAAAAATATGAATTATTAATCCATGATAATAATTTATTACTTCATTATTTACATTTTTTAAAGTATCAACTTTAATAGTGGTAAGGCTCTCGATTACGAATCTGGAGATTGCTGGTCAAATCAATTAATTTATAAAAATAATATTGAAGTATATTTACGGCAAGTTTCAGGGTGAAATATACTCTCAGAGAGCTCACCATTTAGAATTGAACCGTTGATTGAAATGGCTTTAGCCGTGGTTGGTGACAATAACTGAAAAGCCATCTTCACCTCACAACATACTCCAACAGGGGATGTCATAGACTCACTGGCTCCAGACGGTGGAATTTTAAACATATTCACATCTCTAAACGAACAGTACAAATTATGAAGACACACATTCATTGGTTTGTTTCCCAGAATTGAAACTTTGAATCCAATTTTATCAGAATCAGTTTAATGCAGAAATATCAATACATTACTTTCAAGGAATAATCCAATAGTCCCAATAAAAACCTCCACGTCCCTTGGGCAACGGCAATTCTCATACTTAGGACCTAAATTATTTAATATCATTCCCAATGCTTGGAAAACGAAAAGTACAAATTGATCAACGACTGGCTCCTTGATTTAGGGAGGGTCAAAAGTGAAGATAAGTTGATCAATAGATAATCTCATTATAAAAAATATATGTATGCATAATTACAAACACACTCATTTATAATTCGTTAAAGTCCATACAGTACAAAAACACATATTTATCACCTCTGAAAACAATTGTCTATTCTTTTGATTATTTTCTATTCATCCAACTAGATTATAAACTTATAACACTACCCTTCCCATTGTTCTACCTTACAACTCCTGCGGTGATCTGTCTTTTTATTATTACCATCTGTCTTTTATTTACTTTACCGGTTTTATTTTACAAAAAGTGCTCCAAGGGAAAATATCTTAGTAGGATTAAAAAATGAAGCAAAGAAATGGAAAAAATACATTTGGGTATCAACCATTGTCTCATGTCGCTTTTTATTCACTTCCTTAAGATAAATATTCAATTTTGTTTTTAATAATTTGCTGCATCCTTTTCGAGTCGCATCTTTTTGAGTTTCTTTGTCGGCTCCTAAAGCTGGGGGACACGTCATTCATGTTAATTATTATATTTTGTAATCACGTTTGAAGAATGTTTTGATTCTCGATTTTTGCAAGCGATTTAAATAACCAAACATACATTTATTGTTAAACAAAAGCATTCGATACTAATTTTGTATTTTAAGATATTATTTTTTCTTTTCGCTCATTCTTATAAGTACAAAATTGTATATTTACCTAAAGCTTCTAACAGGAATTCAGTATTAACACTTTTTTCCTTCTATAAAATAATATGTTTTATAATTAAACAATGTAATATGAAATTATGATAGGAACTAAAGTTGTCAATTTGACTGGCTTAAAACAGGATCCATTCCTAGTTGGCTAGTCAAACTTTCCGCATGGTTTATTGTATAATTTTATGTGAAATATATTATTATTATTATTACACAAAAACGATCTAAAAGCCTATTGTATCACTCGAGACTAGTGGTTCACTTGAGACTAGTATATCACTTGAGACTAGTGGTTCACTTTAGACTAGTGTATCACTGGAGACCAGTGTATCACTTGAGACTAGTGTATCACTTGAGACTAGTGGTTCACTTGAGACTAGTGTATCACTTGAGACCAGTGTATCACTTGAGACTAGTGAATCACTTGTGTCTCATTCTTCTCTTTGTGCCACTCTAGCGATAAGGTATTTACAAAATAAATGCCCTGAGCGATGGAGATTTCGGTTTTGTATTCCGCAGCGCTCCTTCCAATAAACATACCTCTGAATATGAATAAGGAAACATATAAATTGCTTACTGTGGTTTAAAGCCAATGAATCTATTTATATTTCATCCCACATTTACAGGTTTAATAATTGAGCTGTTTGAGGAAATTTTAAAATACAGTGTTTTCCAATAAGAGGTGTTAATTTTGATATTTAATCGTAAAAATTCAATGGTTTCGTTCCTTGTGTGGCACGTAGCTTGTTGAAAGTAAACGTTGTCCAGATTAATACCATCCAATTCCGGCCATAAAAAATCATTAATCATCTCTCGATAGCATAATCCATTCACCGTAAATGTTGCTCCAGCCTCATTTTCAAAAAAGTAATGTCCAATGACTCCACAGGACCATAAACCGCACCAAACAGTCACACGTTGAGGATAAAGAGGCTTTTCAACAATAACTCTTGGGTTTTCCGAGCCCCAGATGCGACAATTTTGCTTGTTGACGAAGCCACCGAGGTGAAAATGGGTCTCATCACTCAAGATGATTTGCATTTGATTCACTCAAGTGAATTTTAATAATTTCAATGCATTGTTGAAGCGTGTATCATTCCATTTTTATTAATGGCGTAGTTTCTACTTGTAAAATGTTAAAAAATGACAGCTTCAAAAGTAACATCTACCGAAATAGCGGGCTATTCAAAATAACACCTCTTATTGGAAAATCCCGTATATAACATTTGGACAACCATCGCTAAAGGCCAAGAGCGGTGAGATTTACATATGAATAGCCATCAGCAGACTGGTTATTTAACATAATATTATTTTGGATATTTTGTAGTATTGTGTATCCTTTGAATAAGAAGGTTATTTTTTTTTTGTTAGTACCTATTTGTGCATTAATTGAGTTTTAATAACTGGATTGCTCTAACATAAGTGAGAATATCTGTAAGAAAGCAGTAAAACAATACAATTTGGATAACAGGTGCAATGCACAGCTTTGCAGGTTGAAATATGTTTGTATATTAATGCCAGTAGTTGTGTGCATTCTGCTAGAGGTAAGTCAATTATTATTATTTTTATCAAACACTTTGTGGCTTGACATTATATTACTTTATTTTTTTACATTGTTTTAAACCACTTTATTTGAGTTATATAGTTCTTCAGGACAGTGGAAATATTAACTCAAGAGTGTGTAAGAGTGCAACTGCAACCAGTCGACCTATACATATAACTGAACAAAGTGATTTAATTTTTTGAAATCATTAATGTAACTGTGTCTCTGGATTTTCTCTTATTAAATAAAAGTCCGACTCAACAAACACTTAGAACTTGTATGTGATAGATTGACAATGGGCTATGATATGTTTATTAACAGGCGCTTGGAATAAAAACATGTTTCCCCCATTATCATTATTAAAACTGTTACACGTTGATGTTGAATGGTTACGATCCTTGGCTATGAGGAGGTCGCGGTGAACTATACTTCCAGTATCACCCTGGAGAAAGACCATCAGTCAGAATTATTGAAATGGCTTTAGCCGTATTTGATAATCAAATATCAAATCAAAGATAATCAAATCCTGGAGAAAGACCATCAGTCAGAATTTTTGAAACTTTGATTGAAATGGCTTTAGCAGTATTTGATAATCAAATATGAATGAAATCTTTAAAATAATTGAAGGCATGAAAGGAGGTTCGTCTCCCGGATTCGATAATATTACGGTACATTTTCTAAAATCCATGAAAATTCATTTGATAAAACCCATTATTCATTTGCTAAACTTAAGTTTAATAAAAGGAATTTTTCCAACAAAATACAAGAACACTATAATTTCACCTATTTATAAAGCTGGAGATCCACAACAAATAACTAATTATCGCCCGATCTGAGCTAATCTCACTCTGTCTAATCTCAAAAAGTTGGTCAATTTCCTTGAAAACAATAAAATCCTACACAAAAACCAATTTGGTTTTATAAAATCACTCAGCACACAAGATGCTATTTCTAATGTAACTTCACACATTTACTAATCATTAGATATGGGCAAAAAATGTGCAGGTATTTTTATTGATCTTTTGATAGCATATCCCACGAAATTCTACTGAGAAAATTGGATAATATAGGTATAAAAGAAAATGCGATTAAATGGATTGACAATTATTTAAAAAATCGCCCACAAGTCGTAAAAATTAATCAGGTTAATAGTGATAAAGAAATATCAGACTTTGGAATCCCCCAAGGTACGGTGCTTGGACCAATTCTTTTTACAATATACGTTAACGATATTTTCTTTCAACCATTACATGGACATATTACTTCATATGCCGACTATACAGTACTAATAATAAAAGAAAAGACTTGGGAAAAAGTAACGCTAAAAGTCACAGAAGACATAAACACTCTTAAGAATTTCTACGACATTAATTTACTGTCACTAAATAGCGATAAAACATTTGTCATTCCATTTGCATTACAATCAAAAGACACCCCTAAACACTTTGACATTATCATACATGACAATTCCAAAACACACGATAAAAATTATTTTATCACAAACTGCTCAATATTAAAAACAACAAACACAATCAAATAACTAGGAATAATTATAGATAAAAATCTGGAATGGAAAGACCAAATATGTCAAGTTGTAAAAAAGATTAGAAAACTAATATATATATTCTTAAGAATCAGACATTTTTTGTCGATAAAAAACCTATATTTAATATACTATGCTTTGGTTCAATCAACTTTACAATATGCCATCATTAGTTGGGGATCCGCATATAAAACTAACCTCCTTCCAATAGAAGTCGTGCAGAGAAGTTCGGACTATTCAACAGACAGCTTATTCAAAGAATTTCAAGTACCTCCTTTTAAAGATCTGTACATTGAGAATTCATTAATTAAAATCATAAAATAAAAAGAAAAGTACCAATTTCTAACTGAAAACCGCACTAAACTTAAATACACTTTTCCATGTCCAAAATTAAACACTTCATTTGCATAAAATTACTATGCATACCAAGGAGGAACCTTTTTCAATCAACTCCCTGAGGAAATCAGAATCATAAACGACAAAAGCCAAGTTTTTAGCATTTTGAAAAAATATTTTAAAGATAAATTTTCAAAAAAATGAAAAGTAAATATTCTACTTAAGAAGCAATTTCTTCCCCAAATATAGTATACCTACATATTAATAAAAAAATAATAATAATAATTGTCTTTATCCCAGAAACTAATAACATCATATTTTTATTTATATATTATAGCTACTAGTAGTACATTTTACTTACAATATTTTTCCCTACTTCTCTTGATTCTATATGTATTTCTACAATAATATAATATACACTCCTCTTCCAACCACAAGCGAATGCTTCTCTGGAAGAGTAGTAGATTGTCATTGTAAATTGTAAACCTTATTACTTAAATGTACTTTTTCCTTTAATAAAAAATAAAAAAAAGCCAGGTAGGTGCTTCCCAATCTTCCTCTTTTGATCTCCTTTCCCTCCCCACTACATTCAGACACAAAACATGTCTTAATAATTAATATTTCAGTGGGTGATAATTGCACCATAAAACGTGTAGAGTGTCCGGAACATGCAAAGTGATCAACAACTGTCCCTCGGTCCAACGAAACATTGAAAATGGAATCCAATTGTGGATTTAGTGGTAAGTTTTATGATTCTTGTCAATATGTCTTATAAAGGTATATTTGTCGATGTTTGTTTGTAACAATGTAGACATGTATCTTTGTTTCATTAATACGCATTGTCTGGGCACTGGAATGAGATCCACACTCAAATTAAAGTCATTATAATGTAGTTTTTTTGACAGTAAAATAATGTGGTATACTTTATGCTACCACAAGAAGTGAATGGTAGAAAAAGTCAGGGACTCCCGAGGAACACACAAGACAAATATTATTTGTAGTAAGATCAGTCGTTTGTGATGAACGAATAAAGGTGTGCAAGGAGAAATGATGACGCGGAAGTGAACGATAGAAGGAGTCGGGGACGCCAGTAGAAGACATGTCACGATCAAGTGAATCAATTACTTATTCGAGGCAAAATGGGGCGTGTGTTAAATTATTATGTCAAAACAATGCGTGAAGAAAAGATGTCAAATTATTCGTTTTGTTTTATGAAATCGCTACTAAAATGCAATATTTTCTTAAATACTCATTAAATGGCCATCAGCTTGTTCTTCGATTCTGACTTTATCTCATCAATTGTGGCAAATTGTGTGAGCTGATGCATTATCCAAATCCATGATTTGTTTTTCCACAATTTGGGAACAAACTTGGCTGCCACACGTTTCATACCCAAAACATCCGAGAACATTGCATGGCATGAGCCGATTGATATGCCAACATCCTCTGCAACTTCCCTAATAGTGATTCACTGTTTGGATGTGTTGTTGGTTTGTTGACGTGGTTGCAACTCCAGGACGCTCATCATTCAGCGCCCTTGAGGTGATTTTGCACAAAAACGGCGCTATATAAGTCATCCAATTATTATTATTATTATCATTAACATCTTCTCGGCCTTCTGTAAAGCGCTTGTATCACTTATAAACACTTCTTTGGGACAAGCCTTTAGACTCGCCGAATGCCACAGTCAACATTTTAAGTGCGTTGGACCAATTTATTCCATTTTTAACGCAAAATTTAATACATATTCTTTGATCCATTTTTTCAAAAGTAAAAAATCGAAGAACACACAAAAACGTGACTAACCTTTCCAGTTTACTAATCCAAAATGGATGATAATGCTAACACACACATTACTCCTTTTCCTTTCCTGAACCTTTATCTCCGTCATTACCTTAAAAGATCCTCCACCTAGCATCCCCAAAGATGAAGACCTCTTGCGTGGAGCTAATGTCAAAAACATGAAGTGAATATAATTATAAGCAGCAGTAAAGTGGTTAAAATAATAATAGATAAAAATGCTTTAAAGTGTAATATCTCCTACTTATGAACCCCTTTTTTGGAAATTATGATATTGTTTTATAGATTATGAATGAAAAACATTTTAATACTTGCGCCTGAATTTCACGCAGTAAAATAAAACACGCATTTTGGCATTTTTTAATTTTATTACCAAGAAATGCGTTATTTGATGCGTGTTACACGTGAATATATTTTTGTGAGTTTTGTATGAAATTAATTGGGGACTGGAAGAAATAAATGACTCTTATTGGAGGAATGATCAATATATTTTTTTTTTATTAGTTTTTTGTATACATACATATGTAACATAATCATGAGTAATTAAGCCTGCAACATTGATTAAAAAACTGTAAAAACACATATATGTATACAATATATAACCTTTACGAGAGTTAAAATACTCGTGTGTAAAGGCGGGAACATAGAGAAGTTTATTAAAAATTAAAATTAAAAGTTAAAAAATTATAACACAATATATACGTGCATAGATAAAAAATAATAATATTTATATATATATATAATAAAAAATAAATTTAAAAAAAAAAAGAAACTGTCAATTAAATATTCTTAATCAATTTCCAATGCAATTCTAGGTAGCCAAACTATTTAAGATATCATTGTTTAGTCTATTTTTGAATTTATTATAGTCAGGTTCCAATCTTAGTTCCATTTCCAATTGATTAAACCACATCACTCCATTGTATGTGTAGAAGTGTTGTGCAAAACTGGTATGCATTAATGGCGTACTTAAGCGACCCACTGTGTTATGTCTATTGCTCTCTACGCGTACCATGGCGTGGTGTGACTTCTTAGAATCTTTGTGTATTTGAAGCAGCGTATTTTTTATATATGTATTTTTTAGATGTGGGACTTGAAAGTCTTGAAAGTTGAGAGGTTGAATAATCTGATGGTTTCCTAGTAATAATTTTTATTATTAGTCTTTGGGTAATTTCCAGTGGCAAAATTGAGGTTTTGTAAGCTCCTCCCCACGCAACGATACCGTATTGTATTATTGAATGGGCTAGTGCGTATACTAGTACTGCGCCAGTACTGCACCAGTACTGCACCAGTGCTGCACAACCACAACACAACATACGCCACACACCACCCTCGTGTTGGCACCCTGCGTCTGCGCGCGCCCAGCTTGAGGTGCACGGCGCGCACGTGCGTATCAAGCGCAGCCTTCTGGCGGAAGCGGTCGTGGCAGACCAAACGGCTTCTCGCCAGTGTGGATTCTAATGTGGTTCTGCAGCACGATCTGGGCCTGCAGACAGCACAACACATTACAAAAGATTAACATCACCTAACTTCTGAAAAATTAATACTAAGCTTGAGACGAAAACACAATCCACACATTGTATGCATAACCTCACATCTGAATGTACTATAATTAGTGTCAATTCATGCGTCAATCATAACCTCACATCTGAATGTACTATAATTAGTGTCAATTCATGCGTCAATCATAACCTCACATCTGAATGTACTATAATTAGTGTCAATTCATGCGTCAATCATAACCTCACATCTGAATGTACTATAATTAGTGTCAATTCATGCGTCAATCATAACCTCACAACTGAATGTACTATAATTAGTGTCAATTCATGCGTCAATCATAACCTCACATCTGAATATACTATAATTAGTGTCAATTCATGCGTCAATCATAACCTCACATCTGAATGTACTATAATTAGTGTCAATTCATGCGTCAATCATAACCTCACATCTGAATGTACTATAATTAGTGTCAATTCATGCGTCAATCATAACCTCACATCTGAATGTACTATAATTAGTGTCAATTCATGCGTCAATCATAACCTCACATCTGAATGTACTATAATTAGTGTCAATTCATGCGTCAATCATAACCTCACATCTGAATGTACTATAATTAGTGTCAATTCATGAGTTAATCATAACCTCACATCTGAATGTACTATAATTAGTGTCAATTCATGCGTCAATCATAACCTCACATCTGAATGTACTATAATTAGTGTCAATTCATGAGTTAATCATAACTTCACATCTGAATGTACTATAATTAGTGTCAATTCATGAGTTAATCATAACCTCACATCTGAATGTACTATAATTAGTGTCAATTCATGCGTCAATCATAACCTCACATCTGAATGTACTATAATTAGTGTCAATTCATGAGTTAATCATAACCTCACATCTGAATGTACTATAATTAGTGTCAATTCATGCGTCAATCATAACCTCACATCTGAATGTACTATAATTAGTGTCAATTCATGAGTTAATCATAACTTCACATCTGAATGTACTATAATTAGTGTCAATTCATGAGTTAATCATAACCTCACATCTGAATGTACTATAATTAGTGTCAATTCATGCGTCAATCATAACCTCACATCTGAATGTACTATAATTAGTGTCAATTCATGCGTCAATCATAACCTCACATCTGAATGTACTATAATTAGTGTCAATTCATGCGTCAATCATAACCTCAAATCTGAATGTACTATAATTAGTGTCAATTCATGCGTCAATCATAACCTCACATCTGAATGTACTAGAATTAGTGTCAATTCATGCGTCAATCATAACCTCACATCTGAATGTACTATAATTAGTGTCAATTCATGCGTCAATCATAACCTCACATCTGAATGTACTATAATTAGTGTCAATTCATGAGTTAATCATAACCTCACATCTGAATGTACTATAATTAGTGTCAATTCATGCGTCAATCATAACCTCACATCTGAATGTACTATAATTAGTGTCAATTCATGAGTTAATCATAACTTCACATCTGAATGTACTATAATTAGTGTCAATTCATGAGTTAATCATAACCTCACATCTGAATGTACTATAATTGCTCCAAGTCGGTGTTGCATTGAAATTAGTATTTTTATTTTCACCTTATTAAATTTTTACTTTTTACTATCAAATTACTTAAAAATGTGACCAAAATCGGTAATCGGATAAAACAGAACATTGACAAAAGAGAATGTGATAAAAAATAGGCCAGGATATGTTAGGTTAGGTTAGGACCTTAACTTAACTGTTAGGTGTCACGGGTGTAAAGTGATCGGATCATAATGCAGACTCACAACTTTTTAAAATAAAAGTCAAAATTAAAATTAAAAATACAAAATTTTAAATAAAAAATTGCCACGGCCGAGAATCTTTCCTCGATCGACTGTTTGGGAGGAACTAAAGCGACCATTAGACCACCAACTATTTATTGCCACAAAAAGCACCCAGTTGTCAGGTATTCACAATTCAAACCATTCATAACCAGTGGCGGCTCGTGACTTTTGGGTGTACTAGAATTAGCTAATATTACAAAAAATGGCATCATTGATGTTGTTGCAGAAAATGACTTTTTATATTTTTTGGAAAATTAGGTTTTTTGTAAGAACATTTTCAGGAAATCCGTGCGGCGCACTCATTGCACTCTATCACATTCAAAAGTCACTGCAACGCCGGATACACGTCAGCTAGTAATTTATAAAAGTCAGTAAGTACACGGCCAGTTGCGCGGCGGTTTGTAGCCCATGTGTTTCTTCTTGACGTGGGACTGCAGCGAGTCCAGCGTGGCATAGTTACCTCCGCAGCTGTTCCACGCGCTCATGCACGGCGCGCGCATGCTGGCAGAGGCTGCGGAAGCGCCGCACCGAGGGGCACTCGAATCTGCTATTAATGTGCTTTGTTGTGTTTTCTCTTTCCAACACCGTTTAGATCATATATCTCATCATGAGAGTAATGAAGACAAGGATTTCTCAGACCAAACAAACTGACTCCACGGGTAATAGCTGTGTTGTGCGCAAAACCAAACTAATAATCCTGAGAGAGGTTTAACTAGATATGAGCGCATTGGCAGAATGCTGCCTGCTCACTCTGGTATTAGGCGGCACTCACCTGTAGAGGTTGGGATCGAGTGGTGCGGCCAAAGTACGATGTACGCCGACTTGTAGTGGCGGTCACACTCGACGCACTAGTGGACCGGGAGGGGGGAAGGCCCGCGGCTGCACAGTGGCATCTAAATCATTAAATAATCAACAATAATATATGTCATTAACCCTTCTCTTCCTGTGCTTAAAGATCCCTCGAGCTCCGGTGTTGTGTACTTTGCTGATTGCAAAGGACTAATAGTATCCTAGTTAGTGGTTAACCCTTGGAAAGCCGGTGATAAATTTCCAATCATCTGCCGTAAGCTGGCTGACAATACTTCCGTAATAACTTACTTATTTTTTGCAAAATGACTTTTTTGTAAATTGTACCGTTTTACTAGATAATGTGTTAATAGATTAATAGAAGTAAATTACTGTGCAACTGGTCAACGCTTGGGCGGAGGTGTCTTGCTCGCTGTTCGACGCGAACTGGTAGCCCGCGGGCGTCCAGAGTGGCACTCAAAAGCGGAAGACTTATGGTTATCCTTACAAATTAAGAGTTCGTTGTGCAATACTTTAAACATATGTTGTGTTTACCTTCCCAAAGGTCCAGCGTATAATGAAAACATGGAAAGCTTTCTCAGCGAAATTTCAAGATTAACCTTACAATGTCCTTGTGAAAAATTTCTTATTTTAGGCGATTTCAACCTCACTGACATTCTGTGGAACAAAAGTCCAAACAACACTTCATACACACCTACCAATCGTTTATCTCCTCTCAGCTCTGCATTTGTTGATTGCCTGCATTTTTCGGGTCTCTGTCAATATAATGGGATTTCAAACTCCAACGGCCATTTTCTAGACCTCGTCCTCTGTAACGATTGCGTTAAGGTATCAGCCTGTAATGACTCACTAATCGTCGAAGATATTCACCATGCATCCATAACGATAGATGTAGCATTCTCAGAACCCGTTGCATTAAGGGAGGAAATACGAAAGGTTCGCGTCTTTAAACGTGGTAATTACGAACTTATAAATTTTCTTCTTAATAAAGTAAACTGGCACGAGCTTCTCTCAGTTGGTGATATAAATTCAGCTTTACTAAATTTTTACTCACAAATAAACCAACTTATAGATGCTCACATTCCGCAAAAATCGAGTAAAAACTCAAAATATCCTCCATGGTATAACTCAGCTCTTATAAAGTTAACGAAGGAAAAATACAACTATTTCAAAAAGTTCAAAATTTACAAAAATCAATCTGACTACTCCATTTTCTCTCTCTTAAGATCACGCCATAAAAAACTACAACGAGAATGTCACAATCAATACCTAATTAATGTTGAACACAAAATATCCTCTGATCCAAAAAATCTTTGGAATTATGTTAAATTAAACTCCAAATCACAGGGTGTGCCAAACACTGTATTCCTAAGGGATGAAAAAGCTGAGAACGGATCTGAGATTGTTAACTTATTCTCCAAATATTTCAGTTCTGTCTACACCAACGACATTCAAACTTCTCAAAATATGCCAGACAACTACAACATTCATAATTCTTCCACTATTCATTGTATTGAAGTTGACGAACGTCTGGTGCAGACATATCTGGAAAATTTAAAACTAAATAAAGGCGCAGGCCCAGATCAAATTCCCCCCTTCTTCATCCTGAAATGCGCAAGCAGTCTCTCTAAGCCGTTATCCATTATATTCAATCGTTCCTTAAAAGAGGGTGTGGTACCTAATACTTGGAAAACTGCCTTCATAACACCCATTTTCAAAACTGGGCAAAAATCTGACATTGAAAACTATCGTCCTATTTCAAAATTGTGTGTCTTCAGCAAGGTGTTTGAAAAAATAATATACGATCAGATGTTTCCCGCTTTGAAATCCTCACTCAATGTTAACCAACATGGGTTTATGAGTGGAAAATCAACAACAACCAATCTAATAGCATTCACGGAATTCTTGCAAGATTATATGGATCAACGTGTACAAGTAGACGCAATATACACGGATTATAGCAAAGCTTTTGACCTAGTGAATCACGACATATTATTACGCAAGCTTATGCAAATCGGAGTCCACGGTGATCTTCTCAGATGGCTCTCATCTTATGTATCAAACCGTAGTCAAGTCGTAGTTGTGGGTGGCTTTAAATCGGACTGGGTAACCGTCCCATCAGGTGTGCCTCAAGGATCTCTATTGGGACCGTTACTATTTAACATTTACATCAATGATATAGGCCAATGCTTCAAATACTCCAAAACATTACTTTACGCAGATGATATGAAGGTTTTTTATCCTATCAGATGTACTGCTGACTGTCAAAAAATGCAAGAGGACCTAAATTATTATTTTCGGTGACTTTAACTTTCCCTCAGGGAAAAACCCAATTGACGTTTTCGATTACTTTTGTTCTTTTTATAATTTAACACAATTCAACACTGTTTATAACATAAATGCACACATGTTAGACCTAGTATTAAGTAATGTAAATTCTAAAAATGCTGTTATTTGCCGCCATGACTCCCCATTAGTCAGAGAGGATATTCATCACCCTTCACTTTCATTCACATTCGATTACACAACTCAATCACATATACAAACAGACACATTGCCTCCAGACATAAACATGGGTTGGATTTTCCACGAAAGCTCAGATAACACACTTAAGAATGCCTTAGAACAACATCACTGGAATCATTACGATTGCCTTGACGTAAATCTAGCTGTCGAAATGTTTTATGAACAGCTCAATAATATTTTCAACATTTGTTTTAAGAAAAGATCTACACGTATGCTCAAAGATGTTAGACAATATCCGAAATGGTTTAATGGGGAAATCATTCACCTCATACGAGAAAAAACTAAAATGCACTATCTTTGGAAAAAAACAAAATCCGAACATGCCTTAGATAACTTTAAAACTTTGCGAAAATCAATCAAACGGTTAATTGGTCAGGCCTACACTGACTTTACACGTGAGGCCGAGAACAGTATAATAACAGACCCAACTCGATTTTGGTCTTACACTAACGATAAACGCCGCGGCTGTGACAAACTTAACCACATGGACTACAAAGACAATAAATATGATGGATCGTCTGAGATCGCCGCAGGTTTCGCACACTATTTTCAATCAGTATTTAGCGACAATATCCCCAAACTTGACATATCCTCTATAGCTTCATCGTCATTTAACTCTTTACCTGTACAAATTCATGAAATTAACGATGAAGATATTATTACAGCTTTCCATAAGCTAAAACCTAAATACTCCGTCGGCCCAGATTGTATTCCACCTATAATCCTCAAAAGATATGCAAGTTATTTTGTTCAACCTCTAAAACATATTTTTAACCTATCACTTCGCAAAAATATCTTTCCGGAAATGTGGAAACTAACGAAAGTAACGCCTATACATAAAAAAGGAAAAAAGTCAGAAATAGATAATTACAGACCTGTAGCTGTGTTGTCAGCACCCGCAAAACTTTTAGAAACCATAATTTATTCACAGATATATAACCAAACAAAACACGCACTCACCGAAAATCAGCACGGATTTCGTCCCACACTGTCACCTTCAACGAATCTTATGAATCTCATTACCTATATTAATAATTCATTTGAAAATTTTGTACCTGTTGATGTGATTTATACAGACTTCGAGAAAGCATTTGATAAAGTCGACCATGATATTTTATTAAAAAAATTAAGTGTCATCGGATTCTCTCAGAATTTCCTCGCTTTTGTGGCTAGCTACTTACGCAATCGTCGTCAGTATGTCAGTTACGGACACCATATCTCTCACGAATACAAAACTAACTCCGGGATTCCCCAGGGATCGAATCTAGGACCCCTTCTCTTTCTCTTATTCATCAATGACATTGGCAACACTATAAACCACTCAAAATATCTCCTTTTTGCTGACGATATAAAACTTTTCAAAGCAATCAAAAGTTACATCGATTCCATTCTTCTGCAGAACGATCTTGATTCTCTTGTCAAATGGTCGGAACTGAACAACTTACCCTTCAGTATTCAGAAATGCAGTATCGTTACATTTACAAGGTCCAAAGATACATTCCTGTTCCCCTACCACATTAATAAACATGAATTAACACGTAAAAATGAGATTCGAGACCTTGGCGTAATTTTTGAAGCAAATCTCTCTTTCAAATCCCATATATCTGATATTGTCTCCCGTGCCAACAAAATGCTTGGATTTGTTCTTCGTAATTCAAGATCATTTACCAACGGAATCGCAATCCGAAGAACGTATGAAGCACTTGTTCGCAGTATCTTGGAATATAGCTCCATTATTTGGGCCCCTTCTGAGCAAAACCATATTCTCGAAATAGAAAAAGTACAAAAGAGATTCATGCGTTACCTATATATGAGGGAATATATGTACTACCCTTTCCTGTATCCATCCTTATTCTTAGCAGGAATGCTCGATCTTAATACATTAGAAGCCCGCCGAAAAATATTTTTAGGAAAACATTTTTTTAAGATAATTTCTGGAACTATACATAATCCACCTATTTTGAAAGAGATTAACTTATATGTTCCAAACAAGTATACTCGTGGAAGGTCCCATACCCTATTTTATGCTCCAAAAGCGAGGACTTCTGCCTATCAGAACGCCCCAGTCAACAGAGCGACTGAACTGCTCAACGAGTCTGCATTGACCATCGACATTTTTAACGTAACCTACAGGCAGTTTAACAATTATCTTTTGACGTATGTCACAAAGTAGTGAAACTGACCTTTTTATGTGTTTTGCTATACTTTTTGTCTAATTTGTAATCTTCTCCATAATGTATTGGTGAATAACCGTTTTACGGAGAACATGAAAAAATAAATAAATAAACCGTCTCAATATTTACTGTACACAGCATAACCTTAAAATTAATGTTAAAAAGTGTTTCGTTGTGAATTTCACACGAAATAAAAATATCATTATCAATGAATATAATCTGAACGGCTCAATATTAATCAACAAAAAAGAAATCAAAGATTTGGGAGTGACATTGGACTCTAAGCTAATTTTTGATATTCAAATAGACTTAGTGACATCAAAAGCCTCTAAAATGTTAGGATTCATTCTTAGGACATGTAGAAAATTCAATAACCTTAGAACAATGAAAATCCTATATTTTGCTTATGTCCGCAGCTTACTAGAATATGCGTCACAAGTTTGGAACCCGCAATACATATCGTATGTGGAAATTCTAGAACGTATTCAAAATCGTTTTCTACGATACTTGGATTTCCGCAGCTACCGCCCACATCTAAGTCACCAAGATTCAGCAGCGTACTTCAATATACAATCATTAGAAGTCCGAAGAAGCTCGGCCGATGTACTTTTTCTTCAAAAAATAGCCAGGTCCGTTGTTGATTGCCCAGAACTCCTAGAACGAATTCAGATACGAGTTCCTAACAGACGAACCAGATCAAACATGATTTTTAGCCTCCCCCAATGCAACACTAATTCTAAGCAGAATTCTTTCATCTATCGTGCGTCCAACACTTTTAACACACACTATTCACAATTTGACATATTTAACTCTGCACCACACTCCTTAAAATCCCACAGACACTCTCGATACCTTACAATAACTACAGATACCATCTAATACAACCACCACTCTATTAACTTCCTTTATACATACCTCAACCTAACCGATCCCTCCTCATCCTACCCCCTCCCTATTCCCCCCTAAATAACTTGTTTCTTGAAATGTAATTTTCATTACATTTCAATATCTCGGAATCACACTCAGATACACTTGTATATAATACCTATGTGGAAACCTGTAAATGGTTTATTTACTGAAACTAAATTATTATTATGCTGTTATTGATGTAAACTGTTGGTATCCCAAATAAAATAAAAATAATCTACCATCTGTACTTTCCCCAGAATACTTCATTATATTCAGAGAATTGATTAATTAAACGTATTTTCAGGCTAATTTGTTCGCCTTTAGGAACACTTCGTATGGTCTCCCTTACTGTCATATGATCTAAATGGTGTTAGAAAGAGAAAACACCACGCTTCGTATTCAAATCAATAAGTTAACCGCAGAGGAATTAAAATGTACACCTCTATGAAATTAAAGGTTCCGACGGCAATTTGAGAAAAATTAATGAATTCTTTATTAATTATTTTTAAATGAAATGACTAAAAGTGACAACAAATAATTGTTTATAATAAATTGTCTAAAAAAATATGTGTTTCTTTTTTCGTTTTCACCAATTTTAAATCAGGGTTTAGATGAAAAAACGAAAGGTGAGCCATTTTTGAAGTTTTTTACGTTTGAATTACATTTTTTTGTTTAAAGTTTAAGTTGCTGTGGCTCAGTCTGTCTGTGCAGATAGAGAAACAAGAGTGTGATGCTTTCAAAAGATGGCGATGTTTTTCAAAAAAAGTATTTTTTTACTGACATAATAATAATAATAATATTTGGATGATTTTTATAGCGCCGTTTTTGTGCAAAATCACCTCAAGGGCGCTGTACAAGTATATAATACATTTCTACAATGATCTATGTTATCACTAAACAACTTTGTTATTACTGACAAAATAGCATGTTTTTACCTGTCAAAGGTGACATCTACATAATATAGGTATGTAAAAACACATGCGTATTTGAATGCAACATTGTGTCAAAATTTCAAAGCAATCGGTGAAGAACTTTCAGAGATTTAAGATTTTGAAAAAATGAACATTTACATTTTTATTTATATAGATTTCTAATAATAAAATTTCAAAGCGTATTTCAACAACAGTACTCACCTTCCGGATACATCCAGAAATTTTTAATTTATTTGGAATTTATTGCAAAGCGGAAATACACACAAATTCCACGACCTTCCGACAGTTTCTTTAAGAAATATAAGGGTCAATATGCCAAAGGCTTGAGGGGTTGAGGATGCGTTGGCGTTCAGGAGGTTAGTAAAATTTCCTACAATTATCCTTCTATCAATATCACTATCAGCCTCCAAACTACAAAAAGAATACATTATAGAAGCACCCGCTGCGGTGAAAAACGTATTCTACATAATACATAAGTGTACTTACCGTAAATGAGAAACCAGTGGAGATTGGCTCAAAACTTCTTTCCCACATTTGTCACAGCAGAAGGTTTGACCTACTCCGTGTACAGCGCAAGTGTGTTTCGCTGCCTGCCTGCAAAAAAGTAACTCACATTTTACACACCTCGAATGGCATCAACAACTGTTATTTCCAATTAAAGTTAGCGGCCGTTGAGCCAAAGTTCCAAATGCACAAAGTCGCTGTTTCCAATGCTGTCTACCATCACACTGAGCGGAGATATTGTGATGAGGAATTCAACTCACGAAGCAGGCAATAACTTCCCCTCTGCCATAGGTCACCCCAAGTGGCAAGCTACAGCCGGTAACTGTTCATGGGGTGAGGTTTGTCTGAATACATCAGTTGCGTGGCGGGAGATCCTTTGACTTCTCCAGCCGGACTCTCTTCATCCATCACCTCGCACTGCACACTCCTGGACGCACTGCCGTTGGATTCCCCCACATGTTGCTGTAGATGTTCAGTCAGTTCTTTCTGGGGCCAGAATAACTGGCGGCACACTGGACAGCCTCCTCTTCAACTCTATCCACTCCAGACTTCTGGAATAGATACATTTAGTCACATGTTATATTAGGAGATCCTGTGTTGAGGGTTTTTAAAGAAAAGTAAGAAATACCATGTCGTAGGAGGGTGGAAACACGAGAGACTGGCAAATCATTCCAGAGTAGAGCTGTTGAACTCTAGAACGACCCGTTCTCATGTGACAAATTACAACTGTATAAAAATGTTTCCTTGGAACATCTCCAATTAAAATTCAGGTACAAGAACGGAATCCCCATTTGACTCCTGTACTCTAAGGATTGCTGTTTGTTAAAATAGTCAATTGTTTTTTAGGGCTCCAGAACAGAGGTGGCTCTGCCTAACTCACAAATAGTAATAATTTAAGTAAAATATACAAACCTTTAGCATCTACAATACCATTAATTCGTCTTTTAATGTTTTTACATTTTGTCTTCCGTTTCGTTTTAATTTCTCTTTTGACAATACTTTTAACACCTTCAACAAATTTAGAATTTTCACAATCATCAAAATTACTCTCGTCTTCTTCAAAATGTTCTGATAAAGTATTATTTTGTTCTATTCCAATTTCAAATTCAATGTCACGTTCCACATTCAAATTTTCTTCTTTAATTTCAATTTGGTTTCCATTTTTGCTTTCCGTATCTCTCAACACATCTTGTGTAAAGTTCTTTGAAGGTTTGCGCACCATGTGAAATGGAACTAATTTGCACCAGACTTGGGGAATCCACTTCTTGTGCAAATATGCTTACACATAGAGTGTTAGATCGTGAAAGTTTTACTCCCTAATTCAATTCTGCTCTTTTTCGTGTAATGATCTCCAAATCGACCTGTTGACAATAAAAATGTATAAAAATATGAATAGTTAGCACAGACGCGTGAAAAATCACGGGAAATTAAATATATTTCTCCACTTCCTACACTAGCTTGCCCCTTGTTGTAGGTCTACGACTTCATTTTTAGTGTAATAATAAAAACAATATAGGAATAGAGTTGAATTAATCAAAACAATAGAGGTAAATAAAATAAAGGCAAGTAAGAATTTTATTTACACATTTTTATATAAATCTTAAGAATAACTCACTTCATGAAAAATAACTCACTTCATTTAAATAAGTTTAAAATCATTTTATTTTTAATTACTTACTTATTGTAATAAAACAATGTACACTCCTCTTCCAGCCAAAAGCTAATGCTTATATGGAAGAGGGGTCCTGAAATATTTTATCATATATTGTAACAAATAAACAAAAATGTACTTATATATAATAAAAAAATAAATAAATATCCAGAGATTTTAAATAAATTAATTAAATGGCTAACTATATAATTACAAAAAAAAACATAATATTAAAAAAGTTTAATAAAAATATTTTAAAAACTATCTGTCCGGGGTAAATTAAATTAAATTGACGTAATGGGATGCAAGATATTATCAGCCGCCGAGAGTTATAAGGTTTTTCTTTAATCCTTGTATTGAATACCTTTTGTGAACAAGACGTGTTTAGTTGGGAATCTAGCCTATTGTTTACAGGGTGTCTGGGGGGAAAAGTGCGCTAACTTCAGGGGATGATTCTACATGATTTTAGAAGTAAAAACGATGAATAACCTTTTTGTTTGCATGGGAAAATAAATATTCTTCTATGGAAAAATATTTTTTTATGGGAAAATGAAAATTTCGAAAAAAGTTATTTTTCTTTTTTACTTCTACCATCATGTAGAATCACCTCCCGAAGTCAGATCTCTGAGGCGTAGGTATGGTAAAACCATCTACAGGGCCAGCCGTATGCGGGCGCAATTGGAGCAGTTTGCTTCGGGCACCAAATCGCCAAGTCCTAACGCAACGCCATTGAGATTATTTTACATAAAAACGGCGCTACACAAAAATACAAATTATCCAAACGATAACAGTGGCTAACCTACCTAGGCGTCTACTGGTTTTGACAGTGGACGCCAAAATGTTTACTTGCGCCAGGCACAAACTATTTATGTTTACTTGCGCCAGGCACAAACTATTTATGTTTACTTGCGCCAGGCACAAACTATTTATACAAATGCAGAGATACGGAAAGAATGGTCAGCTGGTGTAAACGGAACGAACAAGATTAAGAAAAGGTTGCTTAGATGGTTTGGACATTTAGAGGAAATGAACGAAGGAAGGAGATGGAAGACATGGCACTAACGAGTGAATTAAATACTTAAGTCAGGACATGTTCAGATTCAGAGGAAATATGTATTAATGTGAATGAGTTGCCTATCCGTGCGGGAAATATTGTTAGTTACTTGAGGTTAAATGTTAATGTCGGGTAAGGTTAGGTAAGCAAGGAGTATACCGTTATCTGTCTTCTCTTGCGGTTAAACATCATGACCACTTAACGCAGTCATTTCAACAAGAGATATTATTAAATAAGATTACCTGTTGTTTGTCAGAGCGTTTGATGTACAACTGGCGGAGAAGTTGTCTGGCGCAGAAGGACATGTGGCGGAACCGAGATAACTTCCCCATAGCGTGACAACATTGACGGCACAGGTGGAACTGCGGAGAAGTTGTCTGGCGCAGAAGGACATGTGGCGGAACCGAGATAACTTCCCCATAGCGTGACAACATTGAGGGCACAGGTGGAACTGCGGAGAAGTTGTCTGGCGCAGAAGGACATGTGGCGGAACCGAGATAACTTCCCCATAGCGTGACAACATTGAGGGCACAGGTGGAACTGCGGAGAAGTTGTCTGGCGCAGAAGGACATGTGGCGGAACCGAGATAACTTCCCCATAGCGTGACAACATTGACGGCACAGGTGGAACTCTGCATTATCCAACTGGAATCACCCATACATACAACAGTCAATCATCAACAAAGGAATCATGTTTAGCATAAAACAGTCCATTCCGCTTTATTGGGACACATTGGCCCCAAACATTTCATCCCGAATAAGTCAAGTTAATCTACTGACTGTGGTGACATCCGTAATCTTGACAACAAAACAACAAGCAAAAAAATAAAGTATAATTTATTCCAAAGTCATCAGAGAATTTAAGTATTTTCTGAAGCAATATTTATCACAAGCGATTTTGTACTTATTCTTCACAAACTATTTTCTCTATTTCTTTGCACATAAGGTCAAATGGCTTACATCTGATGATAGACACTGTAATGCTGTCCGAAAGGTTGACTAAAGAAGGAGGAAGCGCAACAGCTCAAGAACCAAAAACATAATCACCATTATACTTTTGGCTCGGAAAATGTCAAATCATTATAATACAGTAATGTTTAAATAGATTAAATAATACATTGATAATACCCTTTGTCCGGAGAGAATCTCAAAAATGATCCCATAATTGCTTTTCGGTGAAAAAACATCTACTTCTGTAGACAAGCAACATTGGCAAAGTAGAAATTCTAATGTTTCAACATCGTTTGCCATCTTTATGGCTTGTAGTTCAAAAACTAAAACACGGATCGGTCTTTATCATTTCTACACATCTGTCCCGATGATGGTACACTTCAAGGCTACCCGAAACGTTGCCTTAAATAAAAGAAGGAAGAGTAACACAGATTTATACCATAGGAGTTTGAAAACAACACTATTCTTTAATTCGTTAGAATCATACACGAATCAATTAAATCTACTTTTTAAAGCGTTTAACATTAACCTGTCGATTGTGGATGTGACACCGATGTCCCTCATACAATTTCCATTTATTAATTCTTTAAAGATTGAAATTAAACTCACCTATAGGTTTGTCTATCCTCATCAGTTTGACGTATGGGTCAATTTTCCTCCCAATATTCATAAAATTCTTTGGTAAATGCTTAAAAATAGGCAACAATTCTGCATCGTTATTTCTAATAACCGCATTATTATCGTCCTTTAAAACGATTCCGTCGTCTTTTTCTTTTTCACTCGACGAAGCTAATTTATTTTCTTTTTCGTCGACATTTTGCAACGCGGCGAGAATTTTTTGATTTTTCTCACAGCCAACACTGGACTTTTTCCTAATTTCAATATTTCTATGTAAATCTGCATTATTTAGTCTATTATCACTGTGTATATTAAAGCTACATTGGCATTTGTATTGGCTAAGTTCTGTCGTTGGCAAATAATTCGTTTAACTTGGTGAAATGGGTGGAAGCATTTCTTGCCATTTTGGAAGAAAAGCACTGAGCATCCAAAAGTTCTTTGGGAATTTTTCCACATTTCGGTTATTTGTATATTTTTTTATTACATTATAAAAAAAACTTCTGCGTTGGTCCTTCGATTGTAATCCATATTTAATCTGAAAAGTAAAATAAAAATATATTATAAATACCGTAAGACATTATTTTTTTAATGACAAACTAATGTTTATAAGACAAGGTTTTTATGCATAGCACAAAGGATAACAAATTATTATAAGCAATAATTAGTCGTCTGTAATATCAAGACAAAGTGAAAATATCTCCTAAATCCCCGTTTACAGGTGAAAAAAATATGGTAAGCAATAATTGTTCATTGAGGTACTAGTACATATTGAATTATTTGGCGTGTTGGAAATAAGCCGACGTAGCTCAGTGGTCCAGAGCACCTGACCGGACATCAGAAGGTTCAATTCCCGTCGGCGGCATTTATTTTTACTCGGGAGATATTTTCAATTTGTATTGATATTACAGGAGACTAATTATTGCTTATAATAATTTATTACCGTAAGAGATGCTTATTTTGAACGATTTTGAGCTTTAACCTATCGAGTGCCGCCATATAATAATAATATTTGGATGATTTGTATAGCGCCGTTTTTGTGAAAAATCACCTCAAGGGCGGGAAACAACATATATAATACATTTCTACAATGAATTTATCTTATTCACAATTCACACTACAAAAGTTAGCGTCGGCACTCTAAAAGTTAAAATATTATAGAAATCTTTTAAAAATAGTTATCATGATTCTGTCTCCGCTTTATAAACATTTTTAAGATTTCAAAATTCAATACAAAAGCCTGTAAATAGGTATTTCTAAGGGTGGTCTAAGTTACCCCCGATTTGTTCTAACTTTGCCCATCGTCCAACGGGTCGGTAAGCAATCGACATAACCCGAATGCCGCAAGATCCTGCGCAGAAAATTAGTTGGCTATAAGGTAACGGTCTGCAGCGCTTGAGATATAAATAATATACCATGTCGATTGCTTACCGACCCGTGGAACGATGGCTTTGACCGGCGAATTAATTTTCTGACGTTTTTTGTGTAAAATAGCCAGTAAAAGTACATTTTCAAAATGACTTATTGTTGTGTAGGGTTATACAATGTTAAATGAGGTTTTTTTTACTGTAAAATTTTGCGGTAGCTACCCGCCAAACAACCAAAAACTACAGACCGCCAAACAACTCACTCCTTGCCTCATTCACATTCATACATACTCTTCTATTATTCTGACTCTTGACATGGCCCGACTAGAGTATCTGATTCACTTGGTCGTGCCATGTCATCCTCGGGCGTCCCCGACTTCTGTTTTCCATTCGCATTGGCATCATATATCCTCCTTTCTTCGTTCATTCGCTCTACATGCCCAAACCATCTAAGCGTTCCTTTCTTAATCTTACCCAATACGCTTACATCAGCCTTGCACTCTTTGCGGATCTCCACATTTCTCACACATACGCCTCAGGGATCTCATTTCTAGAGCATTCAGTCTACTTTAATCCTTTCTCTGCCAGTTCCATACATCAGGGTAGGTACCAGCACTCCATTGTGGACTGCTAGCTTGGCTTCTTAGGACAATGTTTAGTTAGCGCCAACTGCGTTCAGTCCTCCATGAATGGAGTTCCCTGCATTTCCCCTTGTTTCAATATCTCTGTCAGCCTTCCCATCTCTCTAGAACATACTTCCTAAATACACAAACTCATCCACCTGCTCCAAGTATTCCTCAGCAACAACTATATTGCACACTGTTTTCGTACTCTCTCTTTCAAACACCGTGACTTTAGACTTACTTACATTCATCATTAACTGATTCTTCATACATACTTGGTTCATCCTAGACACAATATTGGATGGAATAGATGTGCTGTCTTCGATCGAAGATAAATATTGGATGGAATAGATGTGCTGTCTTCGATCATCTCTCAGTTTTGAGATGTTTCAATTGCAACGGATACAGACATAAAGCAGGCGTTTGTAAAAATAAAAAATCATGCGGAAGATGCTCAAATGAACATGATACGTCAGACTGTCAGGAAAATAGTGACAAAATCAAATGTGTAAATTGCAAACTGACAAATGAAAAACTTTCATTAAATTTGAATGATAATCACCATGCATGGAGCAAAGAGTGTCCTATTTACAAAAGAAACATAGAATCGGAGAAGAGAAAAATTGATTTTTTAGGATAAAAAAAAAGACAAACGTATACTATTTAAATATTTCAAGTCTTTTGGCCCACGTAAATGAAATTGAAGTTTTATTACAAGAATTGAAACCAGAAATTTTAATGTTAAGTGAAACATGTATAACTAGTGATATTTACGATTCTGAAGTATCATTTATTGGGTATTCAACTGTAAGATGCAATTCATTTAGTCGGCATACGGGAGGAGTTCTAATGATTATTAAAAATAGTATATCTTTTAAAATAATATCAAATGAAGTGTTTGATGAAAAAAATACATGGATACTGGCAGTACAAATAAGAAAAAACTTTATTAAAGGAACATACGCTGTATTATATCACTCACCAAACCAAAGCCATTCAAAATTCTTAGATTTTTTCGAAAGTTGGTGTACTAAAAACATGAAAAATCAAGATATGTTTTATGTAACCGGTGACTTTAACATTGACATGAAAGTCAAGAATACCTACAGTAATAGACTTCAGAGTTTAGTGAATTATCTAGGAATGAAACAACTTGTGACCAAACCAACTAGAATCTCAAATACATCAGCAAGCATTATTGATTTAGTCATAACAAATCATTTTTACTTGAATGTTAATGTTATGGATACTCCAAAAATATCTGACCACGAAAACATATTAACAATATTTGAAACGACCACAAGTCCGAAGCCACAGGGAATACGAAATATAACGTATAGAAAAAAAATAACTATAATAAGGATACATTGTGTACAGCATTACAAAACAAAAAATGGATCTGCGATACCCAAGGAAATTTAGACGGAAAAGCCGATGAACTAGTAGGACATCTGAAAACAGTAGTAAATGAGCTAATGCCTTTAACTAATATTATATTAAAAGATACAAATAAATGGTATACGAAATCCCTACATATTCTACAAAAACAAAGGGATACAGCCTATAAAGCCTGTAAAATACAATTCACTGAAGAAAGGTGGGAAACTTATAAGAAACTTAGAAACATGTATAGTACAGAAATAAAACATACCAAAAATTCGTATATCAGGCAAAAAATAATTACCTCTCAAAGTGACTCAAGAAAAATGTGGACTACACTTAAAGAAATTATAAGCGGCAAACAGAGGGAAAACATTAAGGAAGTTCGGTTTCCAGATGGAGTTGAAGATGATACACTTAAAATAGCCCAAAAATTTAACACAAATTTTGTACTTAGTGTCGAAAACATAAATAAGAGTATTCCATTAGTCGCAGATACCTCTTCTCAATCATCGGAAAAAAGAGAGAATAAAAATATTTTCAGGTTTAATAAAATTGACAATGAGTATTTAATGAAAATCATTAAGAAAATGAAACCAAAATCATCGCCGGATGGAATTACTATAAGCATAATCAAAGATGCACTGCCAGCTATAGGAGACAGATTAGTTGCACTAATAAATGAATCTCTGACTAAGGGAATTTTTCCGCAGTCATGGAAAACCTCCATAATAACACCAGTGCCCAAAATAATAAATGCTAAAAATTTCGAAGACTTCAGACCAATAAATGGATTGCCTAAATATGAACAATTACTAGAGTGCATTGTAAAAGAACAGATGAGTAAATTTATAGAGAAAAATAACATCTTAGTAAAAGAACAATCTGGGTTTAGAAATAAATATTCCTGTGAAACAGCAATAAATTATGTGATAAATGAATGGAAAACAGCTATGGATCAGAAGAAAATCACAATAGCAGTGTTCTTGGATTTTAGACGTGCTTTTGAAACAATAGACAGAGAAAGACTAATAATGAAATTGAAGGACATGGGAATCCGTGCTAATGAATTGCAGTGGTTTATTGATTACTTAAAAAATAGAAAACAAAAAACCAAAATTGGAGATACTATCTCTGAAGAACAAGAAATCAACATTGGAGTTCCTCAAGGATCTGTTTTGGGACCGCTCCTATTTATTTTATATATTAATGATATAGTGAGGTGCTTAAAGTACTGTTCCATCAAACTTTTTGCAGATGACACACTTTTATATATTATAGCAAATAATATTGAAGATGCGTTGTCAAAAATACAAAATGAACTTAATGAATTATCTAAGTGGTTAAACATAAATAAATTGAAATTAAATGTAACTAAAAGTAAATTCATGGTATTAGGGAAAAAACTAAACGTACCTACTGTCCTAAATATAGACAATCAAAGTATGGAAGAAGTAAAAGAAATTAAATACCTGGGAATCATAATAGATAACAAGTTAAAATTTAACACTAACTTTGAAATTTTAAATAAAAAAATGGCGAAAAAGGTTAATTTCTTAAGTAGGATAAAAGGAAAATTGGACATTAAAACAAGGATATTGGTCTACAATACCACTGTAGCATCCCATCTAAATTATTGTACAAGTGTAATATTTCTAAGTAACAAAAGCCAAATTAAGAGAATGGAAGTAATCCAGAACAGAGGCATGAGGTCAATACTGTGTTGTAGCAGGTACACCAGAATAAAAACCATGCAACGTCAACTAAATATTTTAAGTGTGTGGCAACGATTAGTTTATAATACCTTAGTGTTTATTTATAAGCTAAAAAATAAAATGTTACCTGACAATATGTCTAAGAATGTTAGAATTAATAGTGCAGTTCATTTATATCCTACGAGAAACTGCAACGATTTTAGGCTTCCTAAAACACACTTATCAGAAACACAAAATAATATTTATTATAAAGGTTTTAAAATGTTCAATGAACTCCCGGTAATTGTTAAGGAAGCTAAAAGTCTTGCAGTTTTTCGTGGATTATGTCTCAATGTTGTGAAATCTAAATTTTAGTATGTAAAAAGTAAATAATATTGTAGTAGTCACAGAAAATAATATATTAGGTATAAGATGTAAACTCTTATAACTAAATAAAATATACATTAAAAAAAAAAAAAAAAAAACAAGAGACTGTAGATCTTCCATCCTGCTTTAAAAGCAGACCCGATATGCAATAGGGTGTATCGATTTTTAACTTTTTTTTTGTTTTCAAATTCCAAGTTGAAAAAAAGTTGCTACTAGGTACCACAACTTACCACAAAAAAATTTGAATTTTTAAAAAAATGTTTAGGTCTCCCGCACAAGGCCTAAAATTTTAATTTTTTTCAAAAAATATAAATTTTTTTCAAATTTAAAAAAATAAAATCGTAACTTTTGTGTTTATTCCAAGATAAAAAACAGTAATATTAGGGCATAAAAATAAGTAAGAAACGATTTTTTTTTTATAAAAAATGGATTTTAGGTATCCCGCACAAGCCCTAAAGTTTGTTAATTTGGATGAAATTTTGTAATTTTGTGTACATATATGAACCATGTTTTTTTTAAGTTTAAGCCACCAGAATTAATTGTACTTTTCTAACAGAAGGCATAAAATGAGACAATATATATACACAATTCATATATACATATATTAAAAATATATACCACATATATACTATATATATAATATGTTTTTTACCTGAAAAAAGATAGTTGGACGGTGTAAATTGTATGAGAAAGGTGTTGATAGAAACTAATGTTATTTGCTATTACTGTTGTTTATTACAATAGTATAAAAGATTATAACATGTCATAAAATGTAGTAGGTATAATAACTAAGTACAAAATGTTGCTGATTACTTTCCATACGACATGAGTGGGAGTATTCTTTTTCTACTGCAAAATTACTTACTTGTTTAAGGGCCCACTATTCGACTTTCATCCAATTTCCGACATACTTTCCTTAAAATTTTGAAGTTTTTAAGCTCTTAAAAAAATATATGTTATTCTTTAAGATAGTATCTATTTGTTCCAAAAGCCGAAACGGTAATTATTTGAAATTCCCTCGATAGAAATAAATCGCAAAGTATGCTCCGAAAAATATTATTAACACGTTTATTTCTGTTATTTTACAAGTTATATGTATGAAAAAAATCACAATGCTTCTTTTAATGCTACTCAATAGACCCCATAAGTAATTTTTGCTATTTTTGAAATACGCCGTGATTTATTAAACATTTTCACAACTGTCGCTTACGCCTATTGCTTTTAAATCATATTTATTATAGCGCGCTCGCTCCGACTTGCAGATTAAACTATCTTTCTTTGAGAAGTTCATTCGCCAACTCGAGGGCTTTGGGGGCAGACGTGTCGTTCATCGTTCTATGATCTACAGACGTGCGATTACGTGCAAATATTTGAATTTATAAAGATAATTTTTACGCGTGTAAAGTTTATGAGTTAATAAATATTGTTTTTTCAAAGATGGGAAATACACGAAAGATATCCCGTATTTCAAAGAAAAAATGTTATCTCATAAAATTATATCCTATCTAATAGGTGAGAAGAAAAAAATACAATTTTTGATTTATAAGCTTATATTTATTATAAACGATAATTTACTATAAAAATTAATAATTCATATTTTTATTTATGTATTGTGTAGTAAAAAGTTATTATTTTTTTTTCAGAATAGGTACTTTGGGAAATAAAACTAATTCCAATGCATTAGAAATTACGGGGTAAATTTTTATTAATTTAATTTTCTTGTTGTCTTGTCTCTTTTCTTGTTCCTATACGATCGTGATTTATTTGCGAATTAACTTTCTACGTACACAAATACACACGTCACTTTACATCTGCTCCTTAGAGTAATATTACTCTAAGATCTGCTCTAATGATTCACAATGCAACGATGTCCGAAATATAATATAATATGTAATAATAATATGGGCCACCTGTTTCAAATAACAATACTCGAACTTGGAATCCAGAAAAATAATGAACGGGCCAGCGAAAAAAGCTATCGAAAGTTCTGAAACTGTGGGGAATATAATTAAATAAAATAAAATACTTTTTTGTTTTAAAACCACGATATTTATTAATTTAAGAACCGACCGGTTTCGCTTTACTTAAGCATCATCAGGGTACAAATTAATACTAAACAAAAAGTACATAATGTGTGCATATATATAACAAAATATAGAGGGAGACAACATGATACAAATATAAGCAACACAAAGACGGTCATAAAATACATTAACATAAGTGCACAAGTAATGGAAAAACCGCTAGATAATTATGTAGACTAATGGGTTATACGAATAAATCGGGAGAAACAAAACATCAACTGGCAAGGTGGTAAGGAGGTAAGGAGAACTGGGAATTTTTTATGGGTTTATTGGAAACAGACTTAATATTGGACTACTTGATATGTCTAATTGATTATTAAGTATCTGACTTTTGGTTTTTACAGCTTTTTTAATTTCTAGTGCCTCTAAATTGTTTAGTCTGTTACCATGCCCGTTTTTATGTAAGATGTTAGCACCGGTTCTATGACAGAATGTATGATCTTTATCGATCAAATGATTTGCAAATTCGGAAAAACCGTTATTATTGAGGTTTTATTGATGATTTGTTTTTCCCGATTTATTCGTATAACCCATTAGTCTACATAATTATCTAGCGGTTTTCCATTACTTGTACACTTATGTTAATGTATTTTATGACCGTCTTTGTGTTGCTTATATTTGTATCATGTTGTCTCCCTCTATAATATATTTGTATCATGTTGTCTCCCTCTATATTTTGTTATATATATGCACACATTATGTACTTCTTGTTTAGTATTAATTTGTACCCTGATGATGCTTAAGTAAAGCGAAACCGGTCGGTTCTTAAATTAATAAATATCGTGGTTTTAAAACAAAAAAGTATTTTATTTTATTAAATATGTCAAACCACAAAGTGATTGCTTTCTACAATAATATAATTTAGTTCAGTGATGTTATTTTTTATGTCGGAAGGAGGCCCTGAAGAAAATAATTTCTCTCAGAGCCTGTGTCATCTTTGAGAATGCTGTATAGAGGGTCTTTTTTGAGGAGGAGGGAGTGAACCTGTCCTGAATGTCAACTGTACAATTTCTTCCCAGAATTAACTTTATTGTACGTTTTTTGACTAACCGTACCTTGGTGTTCTATTTTCAATAAACTCTTTAATTATGTTTCAGATGTGAAATCTATACTCTGCTACAGAATGTTTTGCCCAAGTCTTGTAAAGATGCAAAGGCACGGACGTAACAATAAAATCATTTGAGCCCTTTACTGTTATTTAAAAGGTCACTTGAAGTGCAGTTATAATCAATGATTTTTTTTTTTTTCTAGCTTCCACGAATAATTTGAAAAGGCATTATCTAAGGATTATACTCTTAAGGAGAATATAGAAAATGTAGAAAGGTGAAACGGATTTAAGATTTTCGATGAAATTATTGTGTTGTGAAATATTTATTTTGTTATTTATTACTTTATTTTTTTTTACAGTTTTACCGTACGCGGCCTTGTTGTAGAGTGGTATATCTAACTGTCATGGAAAGTTTTTTTCTGAGCTTTAAGAGAAAGGTTTCTTAAAGATACTGGAGTTATTCTAGGGCTATGTTAGATTTTTAACATCGATCACCGTAATGCTTGCCTTCCTGAATAAATCTAATTTTATTTAATCATTTACGGCCAAGATGTTTTTGACAATGGTGTGTTTTTATCTTTCTGTATTCCAATCATTTAGCTTGGCTTCTAGGGTTGTGCCCCAGTATTGCTTTTTGGAGACTGTAAACGGATCTCTCGGCATTTAATGAAACTGCAGCAGAACAAAGGCTGTTGCTATATTGACGTTCATGGTATGTTTTGCTCAGATTGACGATAAGGTTTCCAGATCCGCATTTCGCTCGAAGCATGTTTAGGGCAATAAGTTCATAGTTTAGGGTTCTTTCACCGTATTTATGGGAACATTTCAGAACCACCAATCTTTCATTTTGAGTGAATCTTGTGTTTGTGATTAAATTATATTTGACAATTTAAACAAATAATATTTAGAGAAGTTAAAAATAAAATTGAAAGTTCACTGAAAGCTTAAACTATTAAAAGTAGTAATTTCATAAAAATGTAAATAAATAGAGCCCCTTTCACATTTTAGAATGTAATTTTATGTTGCTTACATGTTTTATTACTCTTTATAATTATTGAATTGTTTAAATGAATAAATAAATAATTACAAAAAAGTCTTCTGATTTGTAAGTCCTCAGGAAGCACTAAGGATCTTTCTATCTATCTTTATAATATAATAAATTTGATGAGCATAAAAATGTAAACGTGTATATAATTTATATAAATGTACAAAAGTAGATATTACACTTGTATAAATATTAAATTGCGCATATTATACAAGATGTCGGGGGTAAAGTGCACAAACTTCGGGAGGTGATTCTAATTGATAGTACAAGTAAAAAAGAAAAAAAAACTTTTTTTGGAATTCCAACGTTTTAAGATAGTTTTCGAGTAAAAAAGTTTAAAACCTTATTGATGTAAAAATATATTTATTGATTTTATAAAAGTTATAAATTACTTTTATAAAAGTGAGAATAGTATTTTAGTAAAGTAAAGTAATTTTTATACCTATACAAATAACTTTCGTAAATGTTTTTTGTAAAATTAAAAAAAAAAATTTAATTAAATCCGTAATAAAACCCATATTTTGAGAACCATCTTCATATCGACTTCGTTCTCATTTGGTCGGTGCATTATTACTCTAAGGTCGGTGCTAACTAAAAATGGTTCTGTTTTTCTAAAATTGCAATAGATGTCGGTAATTTAATTTCATAATCCCCAAAATTATTCCTAATACGAATTCAGACACCTCTGTCGGATTCTTTTAACACTAAATTTTGTAGGTGTTGCCCAAATCTAAATTCTTTACGCGGAAAGCGGGCCCTTAAGTATTCGTCCTTTCATCTTGGCTTCAAAACCTTAAATCAAAATTATGTATAGTATTTACATAGGCCTAGTGAAAATTTTATAAATGTTATTACAGTTCCCAAATGAAATTTCAATTTAATATGTAAGACGTTATTTAGAAACATTATAAATACAAAATAGTCGAAAAAAAACTTACTTAAATTCTAATCCTTTGCAGAGGTTTTGTACTGGCTCTTGGTCTCGAACGTATTTAGATCTTTACGGTCTACCAGTCTGGCACGGATAAAACCATCTCTTTCGATCAGCCCACATACTCGCTTCGAAGCTTCTGTGACTTCGTTGACAATTCGTTCCACCGCTTGAGTGTGAGAAGGAATTCTAAATTCAACCCTTCTACTTTTGCCAGTTTCCGCAATTGACTCCAACTCTTCTAGGCTCATATCAGTAACAAGAGGGGGTTCGGTTACTGAAGTGGATTGCCAGTCAATTATATCTATATAGTCTTCGGCATCAAAATTGATCTGAGGGGGTTTAAATACCCTTACCCCTTTCCTTTCGGTTGCGCAAGCTTTCTGGATTCTCTTATAAGCCAAGGCTCTGATATGTTTTCGTTCATCGAACAGCATAGCTATCAAACATGCTCTGGGTGAGCCATGAAAGCATTTCTCTGTAACGTTGCATGGACGACTTTTCTTAGCTCATCTTCCAAGTAATTGCTGAAAAGAAACATTTAAAAAAAATGAATGGAAGCTTGCGGGATTTGGGGATTGCACTTAATTGAGAACCATGATGGTATGTAGACCTTCATTATGAACTCTGCAAGCTTTGTTAGCTGAAGGGTCGGATCATCGGTGGCAACATACAAACGAAGGACTCGATTTGCCAGAGTAAGCCACCTGGCGTGCGAGATGTTGCTGGGGTTTCGTTTGGCCAACTCTTCTTTATGGAAAGTAATCAGCAACATTTTATACTCAGTTATTATACTACATTTTATGACATATTAAAACCTTTTATACTTTTGTAATAAACAACAGTAATAGCAAATAACATTAGTTTCTTTCAACACCTTTCTCATACAATTTACACCGTCCAACTATCTTTTTTCAGGTAAAAAACATATTATATAGTATATATGTGGTATATATTTTTAATATATGTATATATGAATTATGTATATATATATATTGTCTCATTTTATGCCTTCTATAAGAAAAGTACAATTAATTCCGGTGGCTTTAACTTAAAAAAAACATGGTTCATATATGTACACAAAATTACAAAATTTCATCAAAATTAACAAACTTTAGGGCTTGTGCGGGAGACCTAAAATCCATTTTTTATTTAAAAAAATCGTTCCTTACTTATTTTTATGCCCCTAATATTACTGTTTTTAACTTGGAATAAACACAAAAGTTACGATTTTATTTTTTTAATTTTTAAAAAAATTTGATACTTTTTGAAAAAAATTAAAACTTTAGGCCTTGTGCGGGAGACCTAAGCATTTTTTTAAAAATCCAAATTTTTTTGTGGTAAGTTGTGGTATCTAGTAGCAACTTTTTTTCAACTTGGAATTTGAAAACAAAAAAAAAGTTAAAAATCGATACACCCTAATATGCAATAATAGGTCAAGCACCGGTGCCGGTCAATGTTATAATAAATACTTGTAAATTGTAGTCAAGAACATGTCAGCCTAACGTACCTTATCGCACTGACAGATATGACTGGATTATTACTAAGTATTTTATTGCAGAAAATACTAAACAGGGAGTTAAACAGGGCTTAGCTACACTCAATCAATTGTAATTTGTAAATTGATACTAACAATATTTTTTTCTTTATTATTTCCTAATATATATAACACGTCGATCGGTTTAATTGTTGGCAGATGAATCACCTAAACGCGGTAAAGATCGACAATTAATTTCATTAATTTAAGATACTCCAGTTAATATCCAGTTAACGCATTGGGCGCATTTTGCACCCGTGTTATAAACTTAATATAGAACTTCCTTCTTCTTCTGGCGCTAGTAAAATTAATTAAACACATTGGTAATGTTAGTTGTAAGTTTCTACATCTGTAAATATATACGTCGTTAAGACAGTAGTTATAGGCCTTAGTCGTAAGTCACTAGATATAAGTCTCAGACGTAAGTCACTGGTTTTAAGTCAGTAGTTCTAGTATTAACTATTTAAGAAATATATTTGTACAGCGCCCTTGAGGTGATTTTTTACGAAAAGGGCGCTATATAAATTAGCCAAATATTTTAAAACATCCGATTTTATGTCCGTGTTAAATCTTTCCCATAGGAAAAACTAAACCCTTCCACACACTTTTCCACAAATGATCATCTAGTCAATCAACATTATGCAAGTGCATTATATAAGCATAATAAATACAAAACAATACAAGAACAACACGTCAACTCACCAGAGATCAAATGGGAAAATAATTCACCGACTCCAGATATTTTCATATCAGAGGGTTCGGCTCGGTAGAACTTCTAACAGGGCCTATAAATCCTACTGATCCCTCAACATAAATATTTAAAAAATCTTTCGTTATTATTAGGGAGTATCAATCAATGGGGGAAGTTTTCTATATTTATTGAAGCTGTCGCAACTTTGAATAGCTGATGTTAGGACATGTTCGTTGGACTACAATACTCTTTTAAATTATCTGAATAATTTGCTTTCATTGTCATACACAAGGATTTAACACTTGGTATTTCTATACTAAATTCTAAATGATGCATTAGATAGTCCAGAATAGCTGGTTTTGATACGTTAGTGTACGAACACAAAGGACGCGGGTTTCAGCTTACAGATTATCCGTACTCAGAGTCTGAGTTCGTCAGCGGCAGTTGGCGCCGAGTTGTGGACACGTAGAACGCAGCTTAACAGCAGCTGTCAGTCAGACGAAGCTTTTTTACTTGTGTGTAGAGTGTTTGATTTATCTCAGACTGGCGATTTGTTGAAAACATCGGCAATTAACAGGTCGCTACCTTCCTGCTCAAGAAAATAAGCGTCACCAACGAGTAGGAATTAAGAATTCATTCCGGTAGAACTTATCGGCAACGCTACGTTCATTCACAAATATGAACCTGTCTTCACTATGTGCGGTCTCATACGTTTACATACAAACATTCTCCAGTGCCTGTGCCAGTGCGCCGACAAATCAGAAAGCAGAAACCTGCGTCCTTTGCGTTCGTACACTAATGCTGAAAGTCGGGATACCATATTGTGTATTCCTCATTGCCTAGAATACTAATGGAGGAGAATAATTATGCCAAGTAAGTGGACATCTTCAATTTATCACAAAAGTATACAAAGTAAGTATTTTATCTATACAGGTGTAACAGCTCGTACCCGAAGGATTTTAACTAGCGAATCCTGTAATACCATCGAGCATGGCTATCATTGCATCTGATCAGCGCCTTGGCACCTACAATTGAGCCTGCACAAACGGTGCCCGGCGCTAGTGAAATCCTCAAGGGCACTGTATTAGGTATTATCAGCGCCTTGGCACCTACAATTGCGCTGATAATACCCAACCCTTGAGGTTTTCACTAGCACTAGGCGACGTTTGTCTACACCGACCATAAATGTCAAAAAGTGAACGAAATACGATGGCCCGCACATAAAAACTAAACCGATATCTTGGTTTGACATTGTAACCCTTTCGTAATTTTTAGGGTTATAAACAATGTAACAACTGCGCATTGTCATCATCCCAATTGACGTAATGTTTGGCAGTGTAGTTGCGGGGCGAGATATAACGCAGGCGGAACAGCTGTCACAATAAATACTCAATAATATTAAGTAGATAACCTCACATTTTACAAGCCACATTGAAATGCCGGCGCCCGTTTATATAACACTTTTAGATTACTCACGTGAATGTGCGATGTTTTAAACAGGTTTGACGTTCAATCACGCATTATTGCATGTTTCTTTTATAAATAAATCACTCTACTCATTTTTTCCTATTTTGAAGGTTAAGTTGACTTGGGTTGACTTTAGATAGACTAGGGCTGCCAGTGTAATAAAAAAATTGCCACAGAAAAAATAAAGTACTTACGTAAGCGAATTATTTTTTTAGCAGTATCGATAGAAACAATTTTTAAATTCTACGGTACATCAGATTATTAATTAATTATTGCTTCAATTTAAATGTATAATCAAAATCGTGAGATTTCTAAAACACAAGTAATTTTACCTCAGAATATTAACATCTTGTATTTTGCGTATTTAGCGTGTTTTATGCCCCTAGTACAAGTTAACCCGTTGTTGCGATGGGCATCATATTACTGAAAATTATTTATTTTTCTTTATTTATTAGGATGGGGCGGTGCGCTTCATACATATAAAACCTTTACAAATAACTCAAAATTATATCATCAATTTTATGTATAATCGGAAAAGAACATTTTCAACAGATGAGTTATACAAAGAATCTAAACTATTCTGTCTCCGTAAACTATTTATTTTACAAACTATGAAATACATCTAAAAACATAAATGAAAACAGAATCAGCATTAGAAATAAATAATATATTTTATACTCCCCAAACGAACACAAAACAAATGCAAACACACTGCAGTTTCATTGGACCTCGTACTGTTAATCTTTTACCGAAAAATATTCAAGTGATTACTAAACTACCTCAATATTTAAAAGAGTTAAAATTATGGCTTTTCGATACAGCAGTTGAAACTTTTCTTATTTAATTTGTATCAATTTATGTTTCTCATAAAATATTCACCATGTATTATACTGAACACTTATGACTTCACTATACACTATTGTAAACACTTTCTATACAAACCGCTTAGACAAAATGTAATCTTGTTTTTGTTGTATATGTCTACAGTTTGTTTATTTCTAGGTACAATAATACAATAACTTAAATATATTACCCACGCACAGGCTGCGCCTTAGTGGGTTCCCATTTTTCGTATTGATGTATATATAATATTGTATGTAATTAATGTACAAATTGGGAAAAATAAAGGAATTTAAAAAAAATGCTCTACACCAATGGGATGTTTTCACAAACTATGAATACAATTAAAAATGTGTGGAAGACTAAGGACGGGTTGTTTCGGAGATTTGAACAATTTTTAAAATTTCAAAGTTAATTTTCAAGTTCTGTGAAAGATTTTTTCAAGTTCTGTTATTATTTCAGTTCTGTCAAGCAAATAGTCTACAATGATAGAGTTTATTTTTATATATGTAATTTTAATATTTTTTCCAGAATTATTAATATAAAAAACGATCTAACAAATCACATTACGAAACGGTTCCAACTGGTGACAATGTCAATGATAACGATCATGTCGTCAACCAAAAATGGCACATTATAAATGGAATGTTATAATTTTTTTTCCTTTACCTTTTTACCTTTCTTCCCAGGAACTGGAGTCAACGGCGTTAACAACCTCGCCAAATGCCGATCGGGTCGGACCGACAGTTATTTCATATATTAACTGCTGTAATGTCATCCAATTTAAGAGAAATGCATATATGATTGCCACCAAAAGTCGATAGAATGCATTGTCATCGACAACGACTGTATCTGCTGAGTTTCAGCTCGATCGGATGTCGGGAAGTGGGTTAATTTAGTAAATAGATATATTTCCATTCCTTCTGTTTCCGGCCAGGGCGATACTAAAAGTATTTACCAATTTGAAACAGTGATATAAGACATATTGAACACAAACTCATCCACTTGTTCAAAGTACTTACTTATCTTTGCCCAGGGCTAGAAGGTGTATTTACAATAAGGCTACAAGTTTTGTGTAAAAAACAATTTTTATTTGAAATTTAATATTTTCTCATTTTGTTACATGTTCTTATGTCATAAAAATAAAAGGCTTATAATCTTGTACATCTTAGATCAAGTGCTAATCTTGCGTTAAAGGATATTTAATCTGGTACATCTTATATCAAGTACTACTCTTGTATTAAAAGGTATAAAATAAATCAAGTATATGTCTCTTGTGAAAAGACATTTAATCTTGCACATCTTAGATCAAGTACTACTCTTGTATTAAAAGGCATATAATATTGTACATATTGGATCAAGTAGTTACACTACTCTTATATTAATAGCCATATAATCCTGCACATCTAAGATCAAGTACTACTCTTGTATTAAAAGCTTTTAATTGTGTAGAAGAGGAGAGTACTTCAATGCATTCGTGTTATGTTTTTTTTAATATAAATATATTAATTACATCTTTGGAGTTGTATTTTTTTCTCAATAGTTGGCATCATTAAAATACCTATACAAAGTAAACAGATATAATAAATATGATAGTTGAATTTGTTTTGTAGTTAAATGGGAGATTGTTTAGAAGTACTTAATACAGTTGAAAGATATTCATGTACCAACATTATTAAAAAGACAGATAACATTTTCAGAGAAAATTTAAGTTCATTTAAATATTTTCACAATATCCAGTCCAGAGCAGGGAAAACAACACAAAAAGTGCTTTTCAAGTTGAGTTGCCAAAATCAAAAACTATATCTCTTTCTCTCTAACCTCTTAAAATAAAGAAACACGTCTAACCAATAGTAAATATGAACAGAGAGGCAATTATTCAAGTATTTATCCCGTCAATACATACAAATAAAACAGTCTAGCACTAATACTAACTAGTATTTATATTGTACACATGTTTTTCGCATACCATTATTTTTTACACAATTTCAGGCGATGCACTACGTCGTGTAATATTTTAAATCGAGCCGCTATCAATAACACCCCTTACGTAGATGGCGATAAGGTTTAAATTCCTACTTAACACCATCCACCTGTTTTGATTTATGCAAGAAAAAAGCATGGCCAAAAAGTGCCTTTTATTTTATTTTGTGGATGTTCAGGCATAAATATGTAATTTTTTTCCGATCATTTTATAAATAACTTAATTTGCCACATTATACAATAAAATCATAACCGAAAATGGGTTCGTAAGTAGGAGATTTTTAACTTTAAAGCAGTTTTCATAGGCCTTGTACATTATTTTTTTCTGGGCTTATAAAAAGACTTATCTCTGAAAAATACTCGATTATTTCAAAGGCCAAGATGTATTCTACTCTCAGTATTTAATTAAAGCATCTGAAACATTTCTAGGCGACTAAATTTTCAAACCAAAAGCACATGATTTTGCATTACTACCAATATCTTCATAATTAGGAGATTAACTTCTAGTCCTGGTACCAGTCCAAAGCACTCGGAGGTAAAACAACATTGTATTAGAAAATGATAACAGACAGTGATATCAAAAAGTAATGCTAAAGTTACCTTATGTTATTTCAACACAGCCCATGAATTACCAACAGCTATTATATCAGAATAATTGTGGCCAGACACAAGCTTGTATTATTGGGACTATAATATAATTCCTATTTAGTACCAACGATGCGCGAAAACAACATTGATTTCAGGGCTGTCCAACAAATTATTTACACTTTTAAAGAACCTCGCAAAATTAATTCAGTAAATAATCTCACCGAAACAAAACAAAATAATTTTATACTGATTTGAACAGAATTACAAAACTTTAAATTAACAACTTTTTAGAAATTTGCATTGAGCTCTTTCAATAGTATTGATGACTGTACCGGACAGCAGATGGATGTTGCTACGACCCTCGGTTGAGGAGGCAGTAAAATAATATTAACTCTTGCACTGCGAACAATGATCAAGATGTTTCTTCAAGTAGGTGAGTTTTTAGATGTACGATGTATAAAGTAAAATATAATAATTAACTTGTAATTATAATTAAGACAATGTCAATAATAACGGAAGGACAGCGTGTAGACTGTACTTCGTTGTAATTAAGAGTGAACGTGGTGGAACAGTTTGTTCCTGTTTAAATAGTAAATCTCGTATCCCGGATTCGTGGGAATTATCGTAGATTTAAGTAATAGGCACAAAAATGAGTCGTGTGGAATTCGATTATGAGTTTAGTTAATTGATTTTTATAAAATAATGCATTTGTTTGGAAACGCATTAATGCACAAAAGGTTGACGCTAATGGCGTTAGATTTATAGCTAAGGCTGGGATTATAACAATGTACCTAAATAATTAAGTAAATGAATATTTATCTGTTATCACACATTTTAATTTTAATCCTTTGGGGCTTATCTCGCACGATAAAAATCTTGATAAGATGTTAAATCATGTCACACGTGTCATATCGCCATTTCAAGGATGAATTACTGACAAAACTGTGGGACCTTGGTAATTAATTCTCGGCGCTATGACGCATTATAATATTTCTATGTTGATATAAGAATAATTGCTACACATTAACACGTGTAGAAACTGTATTTTAACCCAATAAATATGCAAACAACTGGCCCAACCAGTCAGTTGTCCGACGACATTCGCGAAATTGTGTTTCATTTAAAATCCTTACCCAAGGTACCCCCGAGAGGAAACCGGCATTTTACAGTCGATGTCACTGGCGTAGTTGTCCAGTACAGTGACTATAGACTATATATTGGAGAATTATATTATATATAGACGTGCACCAACATTTATATTTTGTTTACACTTTAGAAATCTTTGGAGATGTTTAGAATATAACGCAGCAATTCCTTGTCTCCGTTAGCAATCGAATGAGATTATTTGGTCTCATTTGGGGACATAAAATACTACAAAAATAGGTACTACAATAACAATTTTTTATTATAAACCTTACATACAAAATTGAAAATAAATTATCAAAATGATTTATAGTAATGTTATTTATGTAATTGTCAAATTTGACACTTGTGTTTAATTTGAGTGAGGAATCACAAACATAGCGAGAACACGGAGCAGCTGATGTACCGAGATCTATAAAAAGATGGTTTGAAAAGGAGATATGTAAATACGAATATTAGAGTGAGCGCGCTAATATTAAAAATGATAATAATTAAGAGAAAATTATGAAAATATTTTATAAAAGACCACTCGTTTTAAATAGGGCAAAAATCTCTTGAAAAATGGTTTAGTTGCATTTAAAGATACACTGTGAATTTTTACATGCCCATAATATATTATAACAGAACAAAACATGTTTTTAGTAATTTTCGATGCTTACTTTGCGATTTTTTTTTATTGAGGTAATTATATATAATTGAAGTTTCAGCATAAAAAATGTATAAATATAATCTTCAAATATTTTTTTTTTTGGGAAATTAAAAATTTTAAGAGTTAACGAGAAACTTGTTATAAATCGGTAGAAATTGTGAATGCGGGGCTTAAGAGGAAGCTACAAGCCAAAAATGTGTATATTCTTGGTATACCTTATATCGTAGGTAATAGGCATTAAAATCGCTTGACAAACGGAGTCTAGAAACGTTCGATTTCAAGCAAAAAACTAGTTTTTATTTATTTTGTAAATAATTTTATAAGAAAGCAAAAAAGTTAATCAAGTGAAACTGTCACAGATAATCTTAGCTATAATACTGTATTTTTTAAGTTGCTTCCTTTATGCCAAGGCTGCCCAACCTTTTTAGCAGTTGGGCCAAATTAACGATTTTGAATCACTGGCGGGCCACTGAATACCTGGCGGTTCCTATTTCCATGGGGGGGGGGGTTGTTAGAGAATTTCTATAAAACATAATTCCCCACAAAAAATGCCCCACAGCAATTTTTCGAATTCCATGGGGGGGGGGGGGGGTGGCTACAGGATTCCATTTCGACGCAAAAAATATTATGTCGAAAACCCGTGTATTTTTGTTTCAAAAGTAAATTCAACAGGTTAGATTTTTTCGTCGCTGATTCTCGTTCTGAGTAGCCTAAATAGCGATAAATCGCCGTCGTTGGCAACACTGGTGACCGCGCGCAAGCTGCATTGTTTGTTTTACCGCGGGCCCGCGACACTTTTTCAAATTGGCGGATTGGCGGGTTTTTTGAAAATGTTTCACGCGGGCCACTTGTAATTCGTTCGCGGGCCACATTGTGGCCCGCGGGCCTGGGGTTGGGCAGCCTTGCTTTATGCGTTCATACATTTCTATTGAACAATTTTTTTTTTAGTAATTTGCATTTATATTTATAATTGAGTAATTAATTTTTTATTTGTATTCTACTCAAGCGAAACGATAGGAAAACCTTCAATTTATCTAAAAAATATTTTTTTATATTAATAATTCAAGCCAATTCGTTATAAAGATTAATCAAAATAGTGATAAAAAGTATCACCATTTTAGCTATTTTCTCAGACTCCATGGCGCCGAACAAACACAAATCTTGGATTCCTGAAATAATTATATTCTGAATTGAAATGCGTTAGAAAATCAGAAAAAACTACCATTTTCAAACTATCTTTTTTACGGGCCTAATTGCAAGACTTGGGTTCGGATTTTAAAAGCTATTTTCTCACACTCTATGACGCCGAACGGACTCATATGTTGAAATTTTACTAATAATTGTATTGTAAATTGAAATGCGTTAGAAAATCTGAAAATATACAATTTTTGGGAAAATCACCCCTTTGAGGGCCTAATGGAAGACTTGGGTTCGGATTTTAAAAGATATTTTCTCACACTCTATGGCGACGAACGGTCTCAAATTTTGGAATTTTACTAATATTTATGGTCCAAATTGAAATGCATTAGAAAAATTGCATAAACTACCATTTTTGGGAAAATCATCATTTTTGAGGGCCTAATTGAAGATTTGGGTTCGGATTTTAAAAGATATTTTCTCATACTCTATGGCGCAGAACGGACTCAAATGTTGGAATTTTACTAATAATTGTAGTGGGAATTGAAATGCGTTAGAAAATCAGCAAAATATACCATTTTTGGGAAAATCACCTTTTTTTCGGACCTAATTGGAGACTTGGGTTCGGATTTTAAAAGCTGTTTTCGCAGACTATTTGCCGCTTAACGGACTCAAATTTTGGAATCCAACTAAGACTCTTGGTATGAATTGAAATTCATTAGAAAATAACCATAAACTACCATTTTTGGAAAAATCATCATTTTTGAGGGCCTAATTGAAGACTTGGGTTCGGATTTTAAAAGCTATTTTCTCACACTCTATGGCGCCGAACGGACTCAAATTTTGGAATCCTAATAATAATTGTGGTCCAAATTGAAATGCATTAGAAAATAACCGTAAACTTTCATTTTTGAAAAAATCTTCATTTATAATGTCCACATTTCAAGACTTGGGTTCGGATTTTAATAGCTATTTTCTCATACTCTATGGCGCCGAACAGACTCAAATGTTGAAATTTTACTAATAATTGTATTGTGAATTGAAATACGTTAGAAAATCAGCAAAATATACAATTTTTGGGAAAATCACCCCTTTTTCGGGCCTTATTGAAGACTTGGGTTCGGATTTTAAAATCTATTTTCTCACACTCTATGGCGCCGAACGGACTCAAATTTTGGAATCCTACTAATAATTGTGGTCCAAATTGAAATCCATTAGAAATTCTGCATAAACTTCCGTTTTTGGAAAATTCATCACTTTAACGGGCCTAATTGCAAGACTTGGGTTCGGATTTTAAAAGATATTTTCTCACACTCTATGGCGCCGAACGGACTCAAATTTTGGAATCCTACTAATTATTGTGGTCCAAATTGAAATGCATTAGAAAATAACCGTAAACTTTCATTTTTTTTTAAATCTTCATTTATAATGTCCACATTTCAAGACTTGGGTTCTGATTTTAAAAGCGTTTTTCTCCCAGTACAGGTGTTGCAATAACAAATCAGTGTCTCACCAGTACAGGTGTGACAATAACAAATCAGTGTCTCACCAGTACAGGTGTGACAATAACAAATCAGTGTCTCACCAGTACAGGTGTGACAATAACAAATCAGTGTCTCACCAGTACAGGTGTGACAATAACAAATCAGTGTCTCACCAGTACAGGTGTGACAATAACAAATCAGTGTCTCACCAGTACAGGTGTGACAATAGCAAATCAGTGTCTCACCAGTACAGGTGTGACAGTAACAAATCAGTGTCTCACCAGTACAGGTGTGACAATAACAAATCAGTGTCTCACCAGTACAGGTGTGACAATAACAAATCAGTGTCTCACCAGTACAGGTGTGACAATAGCAAATCAGTGTCTCACCAGTACAGGTGTGACAATAACAAATCAGTGTCTCACCAGTACAGGTGTGACAATAACAAATCAGTGTCTCACCAGTACAGGTGTGACAATAACAAATCAGTGTCTCACCAGTACAGGTGTGACAATAACAAATCAGTGTCTCACCAGTACAGGTGTGACAATAACAAATCAGTGTCTCACCAGTACAGGTGTGACAATAACAAATCAGTGTCTCACCAGTACAGGTGTGACAATAACAAATCAGTGTCTCACCAGTACAGGTGTGACAATAACAAATCAGTGTCTCACCAGTACAGGTGTGACAATAACAAATCAGTATCTCACCAGTACAGGTGTGACAATAACAAATCAGTGTCTCACCAGTACAGGTGTGACAATAACAAATCAGTGTCTCACCAGTACAGGTGTGACAATAACAAATCAGTGTCTCACCAGTACAGGTGTGACAATAACAAATCAGTGTCTCACCAGTACAGGTGTGACAATAACAAATCAGTGTCTCACCAGTACAGGTGTGACAATAACAAATCAGTGTCTCACCAGTACAGGTGTGACAATAGCAAATCAGTGTCTCACCAGTACAGGTGCGACAATAACAAATCAGTGTCTCACCAGTACAGGTGCGACAATAACAAATCAGTGTCTCACCAGTACAGGTGCGACAATAACAAATCAGTGTCTCACCAGTACAGGTGCGACAATAACAAATCAGTGTCTCACCAGTACAGGTGCGACAATAACAAATCAGTGTCTCACCAGTACAGGTGCGACAATAACAAATCAGTGTCTCACCAGTACAGGTGCGACAATAACAAATCAGTGTCTCACCAGTACAGGTGTGACAATAACAAATCAGTGTCTCACCAGTACAGGTGTGACAATAACAAATCAGTGTCTCACCAGTACAGGTGTGACAATAACAAATCAGTGTCTCACCAGTACAGGTGTGACAATAACAAATCAGTGTCTCACCAGTACAGGTGTGACAATAACAAATCAGTGTCTCACCAGTACAGGTGTGACAATAACAAATCAGTGTCTCACCAGTACAGGTGTGACAATAACAAATCAGTGTCTCACCAGTACAGGTGTGAAAATAACAAATCAGTGTCTCACCAGTACAGGTGTGACAATAACAAATCAGTGTCTCACCAGTACAGGTGTGACAGTAACAAATCAGTGTCTCACCAGTACAGGTGTGACAATAAAAAATCAGTGTCTCACCAGTACAGGTGTGACAATAACAAATCAGTGTCTCACCAGTACAGGTGTGACAATAGCAAATCAGTGTCTCACCAGTACAGGTGTGACAATAACAAATCAGTGTCTCACCAGTACAGGTGTGACAATAGCAAATCAGTGTCTCACCAGTACAGGTGTGACAATAACAAATCAGTGTCTCACCAGTACAGGTGTGACAGTAACAAATCAGTGTCTCACCAGTACAGGTGTGACAATAACAAATCAGTGTCTCACCAGTACAGGTGTGACAATAACAAATCAGTGTCTCACCAGTACAGGTGTGACAATAGCAAATCAGTGTCTCACCAGTACAGGTGTGACAATAACAAATCAGTGTCTCACCAGTACAGGTGTGACAATAAAAAATCAGTGTCTCACCAGTACAGGTGTGACAATAACAAATCAGTGTCTCACCAGTACAGGTGTGACAATAACAAATCAGTGTCTCACCAGTACAGGTGTGACAATAACAAATCAGTGTATCACCAGTACAGGTGTGACAATAACAAATCAGTGTCTCACCAGTACAGGTGTGACAATAACAAATCAGTGTCTCACCAGTACAGGTGTGACAATAGCAAATCAGTGTCTCACCAGTACAGGTGTGACAATAGCAAATCAGTGTCTCACCAGTACAGGTGTGACAATAGCAAATCAGTGTCTCACCAGTACAGGTGTGACAATAACAAATCAGTGTCTCACCAGTACAGGTGTGACAATAACAAATCAGTGTCTCACCAGTACAGGTGTGACAATAACAAATCAGTGTCTCACCAGTACAGGTGTGACAATAACAAATCAGTGTCTCACCAGTACAGGTGTGACAATAACAAATCAGTGTCTCACCAGTACAGGTGTGACAATAACAAATCAGTGTCTCACCAGTACAGGTGTGACAATAACAAATCTGTGTCTCACCAGTACAGGTGTGACAATAACAAATCAGTGTCTCACCAGTACAGGTGTGACAATAACAAATCAGTGTCTCACCAGTACAGGTGTGACAATAACAAATCAGTGTCTCACCAGTACAGGTGTGACAATAACAAATCAGTGTCTCACCAGTACAGGTGTGACAATAACAAATCAGTGTCTCACCAGTACAGGTGTGACAATAACAAATCAGTGTCTCACCAGTACAGGTGTGACAATAACAAATCAGTGTCTCACCAGTACAGGTGTGACAATAACAAATCAGTGTCTCACCAGTACAGGTGTGACAATAGCAAATCAGTGTCTCACCAGTACAGGTGCGACAATAACAAATCAGTGTCTCACCAGTACAGGTGCGACAATAACAAATCAGTGTCTCACCAGTACAGGTGCGACAATAACAAATCAGTGTCTCACCAGTACAGGTGCGACAATAACAAATCAGTGTCTCACCAGTACAGGTGCGACAATAACAAATCAGTGTCTCACCAGTACAGGTGCGACAATAACAAATCAGTGTCTCACCAGTACAGGTGCGACAATAACAAATCAGTGTCTCACCAGTACAGGTGCGACAATAACAAATCAGTGTCTCACCAGTACAGGTGTGACAATAACAAATCAGTGTCTCACCAGTACAGGTGTGACAATAACAAATCAGTGTCTCACCAGTACAGGTGCGACAATAACAAATCAGTGTCTCACCAGTACAGGTGTGACAATAACAAATCAGTGTCTCACCAGTACAGGTGTGACAATAACAAATCAGTGTCTCACCAGTACAGGTGTGACAATAACAAATCAGTGTCTCACCAGTACAGGTGTGAAAATAACAAATCAGTGTCTCACCAGTACAGGTGTGACAATAACAAATCAGTGTCTCACCAGTACAGGTGTGACAGTAACAAATCAGTGTCTCACCAGTACAGGTGTGACAATAACAAATCAGTGTCTCACCAGTACAGGTGTGACAATAACAAATCAGTGTCTCACCAGTACAGGTGTGACAATAGCAAATCAGTGTCTCACCAGTACAGGTGTGACAATAACAAATCAGTGTCTCACCAGTACAGGTGTGACAATAGCAAATCAGTGTCTCACCAGTACAGGTGTGACAATAACAAATCAGTGTCTCACCAGTACAGGTGTGACAGTAACAAATCAGTGTCTCACCAGTACAGGTGTGACAATAACAAATCAGTGTCTCACCAGTACAGGTGTGACAATAACAAATCAGTGTCTCACCAGTACAGGTGTGACAATAGCAAATCAGTGTCTCACCAGTACAGGTGTGACAATAACAAATCAGTGTCTCACCAGTACAGGTGTGACAATAAAAAATCAGTGTCTCACCAGTACAGGTGTGACAATAACAAATCAGTGTCTCACCAGTACAGGTGTGACAATAACAAATCAGTGTCTCACCAGTACAGGTGTGACAATAACAAATCAGTGTCTCACCAGTACAGGTGTGACAATAACAAATCAGTGTCTCACCAGTACAGGTGTGACAATAACAAATCAGTGTCTCACCAGTACAGGTGTGACAATAGCAAATCAGTGTCTCACCAGTACAGGTGTGACAATAACAAATCAGTGTCTCACCAGTACAGGTGTGACAATAGCAAATCAGTGTCTCACCAGTACAGGTGTGACAATAGCAAATCAGTGTCTCACCAGTACAGGTGTGACAATAACAAATCAGTGTCTCACCAGTACAGGTGTGACAATAACAAATCAGTGTCTCACCAGTACAGGTGTGACAATAACAAATCAGTGTCTCACCAGTACAGGTGTGACAATAACAAATCAGTGTCTCACCAGTACAGGTGTGACAATAACAAATCAGTGTCTCACCAGTACAGGTGTGACAATAACAAATCTGTGTCTCACCAGTACAGGTGTGACAATAACAAATCAGTGTCTCACCAGTACAGGTGTGACAATAACAAATCAGTGTCTCACCAGTACAGGTGTGACAATAACAAATCAGTGTCTCACCAGTACAGGTGTGACAACAACAAATCAGTGTCTCACCAGTACAGGTGTGACAATAACAAATCAGTGTCTCACCAGTACAGGTGTGACAATAACAAATCAGTGTCTCACCAGTACAGGTGTGACAATAACAAATCAGTGTCTCACCAGTACAGGTGTGACAATAACAAATCAGTGTCTCACCAATACAGGTGTGACAATAACAAATCAGTGTCTCACCAGTACAGGTGTGACAATAACAAATCAGTGTCTCACCAGTACAGGTGTGACAATAACAAATCAGTGTCTCACCAGTACAGGTGTGACAATAACAAATCAGTGTCTCACCAGTACAGGTGTGACAATAACAAATCAGTGTCTCACCAGTACAGGTGTGACAATAACAAATCAGTGTCTCACCAGTACAGGTGTGACAATAACAAATCAGTGTCTCACCAGTACAGGTGTGACAATAACAAATCAGTGTCTCACCAGTACAGGTGTGACAATAACAAATCAGTGTCTCACCAGTACAGGTGTGACAATAACAAATCAGTGTCTCACCAGTACAGGTGTGACAATAACAAATCAGTGTCTCACCAGTACAGGTGTGACAATAACAAATCAGTGTCTCACCAGTACAGGTGTGACAATAACAAATCAGTGTCTCACCAGTACAGGTGTGACAATAACAAATCAGTGTCTCACCAGTACAGGTGTGACAATAACAAATCAGTGTCTCACCAGTACAGGTGTGACAATAACAAATCAGTGTCTCACCAGTACAGGTGTGACAATAACAAATCAGTGTCTCACCAGTACAGGTGTGACAATAACAAATCAGTGTCTCACCAGTACAGGTGTGACAATAACAAATCAGTGTCTCACCAGTACAGGTGTGACAATAACAAATCAGTGTCTCACCAGTACAGGTGTGACAATAACAAATTGTTGATGATCATCTAGTCAATCAACATTATGCAAGTGCCTTATATAAGCAAAACAATACAAGAACAACACGTGACGTGTGACACGTGACAGTGGCGTAGCGTGGACTAATCAGAGCGTGGGCAGAGGCGCATCCGCGAGGCCCTTTTCTTTCAGTACCTGTTTTATACATCAACACAGTGGTCCTACCATTTTTTTATGAATACAAAAATAAAATATAATTTAGCAGAAAATATTTAAAAAGAGTTTATTTTATTTATTTATAAAACACATGATACATAACCAACAATTTACATAAAGTAGATATATTCGATCACCATACTAGGCGGCTGCCTGTTTCATGGTGACCAATGGAGTATTGTTACTTTGTATGATATATGTAGTCTAGTGTGAACATAATAAATGGATCTAGATAAGTGATGCTAAAAATTGAAAACATTATAATAAAATCAAAATGAAAAGTAGAAAGTAGAAAGGGTAAAACAAGTAATTTAGCATTAGGTTAAAAGAATGAACATAATTTTTTTTCGATATGGGTGCATGCAAGCACACAATATATACGTAGGTGCACATATCTATACAGACATAAACATACGTATACAGCTTTTTTTTTTTAATTTACATAGTCTAATCTTTTACAAAAATAATTCCTTTCGACTCTTTGCTTTGCTAAAGTCTGTAAGTAAGGATTTGTAGTCGATTTTTGAAGCTAACTCTGATTCGATTGATAGTATTCCTGAAGCAGATAACCGTTCCTGTTTCATGCTATTTCTCAAATAATTTTTTATTATTTTTAATTTCGAAAAACTTCTTTCTGCGGATGCTGTACTTACTGGCATAGTCAGCATAATTCTAATCGCAACATAAACATTAGGGTAAATGTCTTGCAATTCATTTTTAATTATATATTCAATCAGATTTTTGGTATCTTTAATAGACTCTGGTATGTTAGGAACTAAGAGTTGCAGTTCTTCGTATAGTTCATAGGATTCTATATCTTTGCTTTCTCCATGTTGTAGTAATATACCTAGGTCATTGCAGTGTTTCAAAAGTTCGCTATTTGTCAAGGATTTTAAATTATTTATTTCATACAAGAATCCAAAATAATTGTAGTATTGAGTGAGTGCTGTAAATCTCGTATCGGTATCTTGTATAATGGCATCAACCATTGTAGTAAAAAAATCTATTCTAAATCTACTTTCAGCAGAATCAATAGGCTCATCTGCAGCTTCATAACTGAACATTCTCTTTTTTCTGCGAGCCCTTTTCTCCTTAAAAGTGGTTGGAATCTCATAACTGCTCTTTTCTATGAACTCGTAAGCTTTTGTAATACATTCATTAAAGCCTGTTTCCCGAAATTCTTGGATCCAGTCACGAAAATTGCATAAATTATAGCGATCTTTAAATTTATATTGACTATTTGCCAGATTTTACTTATATTATTCACACGGATTAATATTTCATACCACACGTGTATCGAAATAATAAATTCTAGAGTAAGCATTTCAGTAATAATTGCTTCGCAATCGCAGAGAGTATCTGCGTCTCCACGGTCTCCAGATTGAGTTTTCAGATTATTTACGCCATCTATTACTTCATCAAATTGAAATAAAATAGCTTTAACGGAAGCGATTCTACTTTCCCACCTTGTATCAGACAATGATTTCAATGATATCTTCAATGTATCCTTCAGTAATTCCCATCTCTTGCTGGATTTTGAAAATAAGACATATATTTTTTAGATAAACCCAAAAAACACCTTTGCCATAGATGATGTGTTGGCTGCGTCTACTAATATAAGATTCCAACTATGGCAGCCACAAGGCGTAAAGAATGCTCTTGGATTAATGGTCAGTATTCTGGATTTCACTCCCTTGTTGATTCCAACCATATTTGCGCCATTATCGTAGCCTTGGCCTCTGCAGTTTTGAATATTTAATTCATATTTTTCTAGCTCTTTGAGAATTGTTTCTGTTAAAAATTCTCCTGTTGATTCCGAAACTGCCAAAAACCCAAGAAAATGTTCTTCAATTGTACCGGTGCAGGTATTGATGAATCTTATTATAACGGACATTTGTTCGACTCTACTGATGTCCCTTGTACAGTCCAGCATTATAGCATAGTACTTACTTTCTTTAATTTTCCCTATAATCTCATTGACAATGGTTTGTGACATTAATAAAATAAGTTCATTTTGAATTTGAGGACTTAAATAGTGTTGATTTAGTTTTTTTTCATTGATACGATTTAAGTGTTCACGAAGAGTCAAATCGTATTTAGATAGTAATTTAAACAGATCGATAAAATTACCGCTATTTCCTAAATGATTCTGATCGAGAGATTCCTTATGACCTCGAAAAGCTAAGTTATGTGAAGCTAAAAAAATTATTATATCAACTAGTCTTTCAAACAAATTATACCAATGTTTCTGACTTTCTTGAATGAGTCTCTCGTTTTCTTGATCAATCGTTTTTCTATGTTTAATACCTTTTTCATATTCTACCCACTGAACCATGCTTTTCCTGTGTTCTTTCTGATTTTCGTGACGTTCAAGAATAGTTTTTAAGTGTTTCCAGTCATTACAGCCTACAACCATTTGTGTTTGTAAACTAGAGAAAAGTTTGCAACTAAAACAATATACTTTATTATGTGATGTTGAATAAACTAACCACCTACGATGCTGATTTTCACCATTGCTCAATTTTCTTGTAAAATAAAAATTAGAAAAGTGTCTACCATGTTCATTTTTCGGATAGTATTCATTGCTAATATGTAGGTTTTGTTGAGGACCACATTGGACTAAATCGTGACGGTATGCATTGTTTATGGGAATGCTCCATTTTCCTGGATCATCCATTTCGGGTTTGCAAATTTCTGACTCTTCATTCTCCCTAATATGAACTGATGAAGTGGCCTCGCCAATATCAAAAGAAGTTCCAACACAGGGCTCAGTGTCATTTGTAGTATCGTTGGATTCACTTTGTAGAACTTCTTCTGGCGAAGACTTCTCTTCATTCTGTTGACAATCAGTTATTATTCCCGATACTCCAGTTTCAGAGGTCGAAAGAATTTTCTTTTGATTCAAAAATTTCTGCATGCTAGCACTAAGAGCTGCATTAGTTACTGCCATCTCAGCTTTTCTTTTTCGCTTCGATGTTCCAGATTCCCATTTCTGATGTGCATCTCTATCTCTGCTCGGGCCGGACATGATATCTGTAAATCATTTTGTAATTTACGTACCTAAATATAAGAATAACATGGCAGTATTTTTTTCAAACAAAAAAAAACTTTTTGAAATTGTGAGTTGAGATGAGAATGTCAATCTTTTGTAACGATAGAAAATTTATGCTTCGTAGATATTGCGCAGGCACATACTTCTCCCATAATGGAGTTGTCTACTATAAATAAACTATCGTAAACTGTACGATGGTGGAATACCTAAATATGTGGGTTAGATTAAATAATTGGGCATATAAAAACATAAAATCTGATTAAATAAGATCATTAGATATGTAATAAAGTTATAAACTTATAAGGGTGAAATTTTAATAATCCGTGAAAAAAATTAATGTTATAGGAGTTTTAAAATTCTTAACAATGCAGTGAATAACAAAAAAAGTGATTTCCCAAAATTAATTTTTAAAAAATATGTTAATCATAGACATATGAATATTTACTAGACCAGAACAGAAAGGTGAGGGGTAGAATCCAACTGCAGCGGGACGCAGAGCGGGAATACAACTTTGGTGATATGTGATTCGTCAATAACTCTATCTGACAGTATATAGGCATCTCGCATTATAATATCACGATTTAGTTCTTAAAAGTAGACTCTGCTTTTGAATGAATATACCTTTTTACATGGGAGCGCGAATTGCTCACCGCGTAATAAACAAATTTGCGAACTGCAAACACGGCAAAGTAAGAGCGCATTTTTTTCATTAGTTCAATATTTTGTTTCCGTATTTAGCTAAGACACTTTTACAAATGTTTCATAATTTACTTAGCCCAGTAAACAGCGGCTTTGTGTTTCGCGTCGCCGCGATGCGACAGTAGTGCGCCCGCCGCCCGCCACCGCCCGCCGTGTCTTGTCAAATTATGTTCCTTTTATCTGAATAAATTTAAAATAGAGTAAAATAATGCTTAAATGTGGAATGTAATACGACAATTAGGTTTATTATCTTTTTCACTTCTATTTTTACACGTTTTCATAGCACAAGTCACCATTTTTGCAGAGTTATTTCGTAAAATGTACCGATGAGAGCTCGACGATGGTCCCCACAAGAATGATGACGTCACATTTTTTAGATTCACGCGAGGCTAATTCGTTTCCGCATTCGCATCCGTGATGTTAATTTATTTTATCTTTCTTGTGACGTATGTTAACTCTACATACTCAATAATAACAATGCTTGTATTATAATATTTATTTGTAAGAAGGCTATCACGGTTCTGGACTGAGAGGCTCATTCCCGCTCATACGATCTCTTATATACGTCTCGTACTCGCTGTCTCGCTCTCATGCTGTCCCCCTTACACACATACACCACACCCCCACACTTAAATCATAATTACATCTTTTTATTTTTTACAAATTTATATAAGCCAAATATATTTAATTATTTCCATTATGTATTTAATTTCCAATTTATATGTAATTATGTATGTTCTTGACTCTTCATTCGGTGTAGCATGGGCGTTGTCCTCGAGGGCGTAACCTCCCCTCCCATGGTGTAGGCGACCTGCAAAAATCAGAGGAATTAGGAAACTTGGTCATGTCCACGTCCGAGAGTGGACCCAGGTCCAGCAAATCATCAGACCTGTCACTCTCCCCCCACCTAACCTTCCTCTCTGAAATTTGATCATGGTGGCGTTTCCACACTTGTCCTGTAGACATAATTTTTACTAAATAAACCCTATTCCCCAATCTTTTATAAATTTCTCCTAATATCCATTTGTTTTTATCACTTCTCAAATCCCTGGTTAAAACTTTAGATCCAACATCAAAGTACTTTTTAATTTTTTTTCCTCTATAATACTTTTTTTGTTTTTGCTGACTCAATAACATCTTATCTTTAATCGTGTTATCAATCCCTTTAAAACCTTGACCTTCAACATTATCTAATATTGGAATGATTGTATTAAAAATTGATCTAATTTTCCTTCCCAAAATTAATTTACTAGGTTCAATCCCCGTAGACATAGAAGGCGTATTCCTAATATCAACCAAAAATGTTAAAAGTTTATCCTCAAAATCAGCAGGCAATTTATTATTTATCATAATTTTTTTTAAAAAATTCTTTACCGTTTTAACCCCATTTTCGGCAAGTCCGTTAGAAGCTGGATGGTTGACAGGAGATGTCAACGATTTAATATTAAAATTATGACAAAATTCCTTAAAAACTGTTGAAGTGAACGCTGTACCATTGTCACTTACTACCTGCTCCGGAATTCCGAAATTAGAAAATAATCTTTTCAAAACTTTTATTGTACAAAACGAATCTACTTTATTTACGATGTGACAGTCTATCCATTTTGTAGTTGCATCAACGATTATCAAAAAATTGTAACCACCAAAAGGTCCCATGAAATCAATATGCAATCTATTCCATATTAATCCACTGATTGGCCACGGCTGTAACTCAACTTTACATGGAGTGGGTAAACACTCCAAGCATCGAACGCACTGCTTCACAGTTGCTTCTACCTCTGAGTTCATCCCTAACCAAAAAAAATAATTTCGAGCAAGATTTTTAGATTTAACAATACCTAAATGCGATTGATGTATGAAATTCAATATGATTTCCCTTAATTCCCTCGGAACCACAAATTTATTATTATAAAATAAACACGAGTCATAAGTCGATAATTTATTTCTAAAATACCAGAATTTTAACAAGTCATCCTTTAAAAACTTTTTATCCGGCCAACCATTGATTACGAACCCAATAATGGTTGCTATGTTTACATCTTTAATCGAAAACTGCTTCATCGTTTCTTTTGAAATTGTCGATTCCGCCTCAATTATATTTAAAAAATCCGATTCAATCTTATCAACGTTCAGACTACCAATATAATTTAAGAAATATTCGCTACCGTCGACCTCGTCGATACAATCACTTAAATTATTATTACTATTGACCGGCAACCTAGATAAGAAATCCGCTTTGTTCTCACCCGACTTGACATATTCTATATTATAGTCAAATGTTTGTAAAATCAGCGCATAGCGCTGTAGCCTATTTGCCGCTAGTATTGGCACTTGTTTTTCAGTGTTCAAAATATGTACCAAAGCTTTATTATCACAAGTTAGAACGAATTTATTACCATATAAATATTGAAAGAATTTTTTTAATCCAAATATTATTGCACACGCTTCCTTATCTAGAATGGAATACCTCAATTCCGTTTTTGACAATAAACGGCTAGCGAATGCAATCGGTCTTTCCATGCCATTCTCATATACGTGACATATAATAGCAGATATACCTATATCACTCGCGTCTGTAATTAGCTTGATAGGTAATTGTGGGTCAAAATGCACCAAAATATTGTCTGACGTCAGCAGTTTCTTAACTTGCTCAAACGCAATATTGCATTCCTGAGACCATACAAATTTTATCCCTTTTTTCAACAATTGGTATAAAGGAGACAAAATACCTGACACATTCTGTATAAAAGACCTATAGTAGGAAATAACTCCCAGCAAACTTCTAAGTTCCGAAACATTTTTCGGTACACTCATTTGGGTAATAGCATATATTTTATTTTCTAAAGGCATAACTCCTTTCTGCGAAATTCTATAACCTAAATATTCTATCTCTGTTTCTAGAAAAGAACACTTATTTTCATTAATAGTTAATCCGCAATCACTTAGCTTGCTAAGTACTGCTTCACAAATAGAAAATAATTCCTCTTTAGAATTCCCAAATAAAAGTAGATCATCTAAAAATACACGAACGTTCCTAAGTCCACCAACTATCGCCGTAATGACTTGCATAAAGATGGCCGGACTCGTGCTTAAGCCAAAAGGCAATACTTTATAAGCAAATAAACCTATATGCGTACTAATCACACATAATTTTCTAGACTTTTCGTTCAATGAAATTTGTCCAAATGCATTTCGTAAGTCTATCTTAGCAAAATATTTTGCACCATTCAGAGATGAAATTAAATCGTCAATACGAGGTAGTGGGTATTTCAACTTCGCTAACATAGGATTCAATGTTGTTTTGAAATCAGTACAAATCCTAATTGAAGCGTCTTTCTTTTTTACAACAACAATCGGGCTTGCAATATCGCTTATTTCTACCTTTTCAATAATGTCTTCATGCAACATTCTCTGTAACTCTATCTCTACTTTCTCACGTAAACTAAAAGGTAATGGCCTCGGATTTACAAACTTTGGCCTAAAGTCCGAATTAACTTCAATGTTTGCCTCATAATTTTTAAGCCTACCCGATTTTTCTGAAAAAACATGAGCATATTTCTTCTTTAAACTTTCACGAAAAACAAGATGATTATCACAATTAATCTCACTGAATTTTACAGAATTTATTCCACTTAATCCGATACCGAAAACTTGTAAAAAATCTCTACCAACTATTGTAGAATTACCATTTTTAATTATTACGAACTGTATTTTCGCACTTTTACCTAAAAATGACACCTCTAAATTCACTTTACCTAAAACATTTAACTGCGTTCCGTCATACCCTGACAAATGAACATTATACTTTTCTAAATCGTAAGAAACAAAATATCTTAAATACACTTCATATGGTATCGCGTTAATCGCAGCCCCCGTATCTACCAACGCCGGCAATATTATGTTACCAATTAACAAATCTATATATGTGGGTTCCGGCCCCACATTATTATTAACCACGAACACCGAATTCAACCGTTTATTTTTAGTACCTACATAATTTTTATTGTATTTACACAAATTACTAGGATGACCCGATTTGTTACAATGATTACACAAAATTTTTTTCCAGCAATCTCTTTGCAAATGATTTTTTTTTCCACACAAAAAACAAGTTTTTAACGTACCATTAACCGGTGATTTACTCCGCATTGAATTTCTATTCCTGGAAGGACTATCTTTCCTGGATTTATGGAAATACTCGCTTTCCTTATGAACAACATTTAAATTCGGATTTACTTTTTTAAAAGCCACAACATGTTCCCACGTCGCCGCTAGATTAATGCAATCCGTAAAAGAAGTATCGATTGCCTCTACGAATAGCTTGTGTTTCAATTTTTCATTAAAAATCCCAATAACGAATATGTCCTTTAAACATGGTTCCAATCTCAGCTCAAAATTACAAGATAAACTTAACCCTCTCAATCTAGCCGCGTAATCTTTAACGGATTCGCTAGGAAACTGTTTACATTTATAAAATAATTCACGAGACTCAAAAATATTTTTAACTGGTTTGCAATGTGAATCAAATAATTTACATAAATCTTCAAAAGAACAAACAGAAACCTTTTTTGGAAAACATAAATCACATAATAGAGAGAAAGTTTCTTCCGTGAGGCAACTCAGCAAAAATGCTCTTTTGCGTTCTGGTGACAACAACTTATCATCATTTAAAATGAGGGCCTGATCCAATCGTTCCCTGAACAATGACCAGTCTCCCGTTCTGTAACAGAACGTCCCCAAATTCTTACAAATCGCCTCCATTGGGAGAAGAACTGAAACAAGTTGAATAAAATATACGTATCTCAGCCCTTCCAGAGGTTATGCTCCGAGCCCCTGCCCTGAGCCTGTGAATCACCAACGTCTCAGCACCCTTTCCTGGCTCCGTCTCCCTTCAGCTGCGGACACGATCACCTTCCAAGGTCTTCCTTCCCGCTGTAGCGACAGAACCCCGGTCCCGGATTCCGGCCAATTCACCCTTGATGCCGATCTTGATCCTGGATCTTCTGCGTACCCCGTGTAACGGTGTACTCTCGACAAAATGTTGCAATGTCGGCTCCCACACACGTGTAAAATTGCGTTTTTACCGCGCAATTTGCCCGGCCCGATCTGCGTGCTCGCCTCGGCTGCGTGTGAATTCTCCAATTTGATAGCCTTTTATTATTCTTCTTCTTCCTTCAAAATTTAGCGATCCAACGCCCAAAAGCGCCAGACTATACTGTGATCACCAAAAATTCGAATAATCTTCTTGAATCATCTGATTCTCCGTAAACTTTTAATAATTTACGAACTACCGTGCTGCGCCACTGTGACGTATGTTAACTCTACATACTCAATAATAACAATGCTTGTATTATAATATTTATTTGTAAGAAGGCTATCACGGTTCTGGACTGAGAGGCTCATTCCCGCTCATACGATCTCTTATATACGTCTCGTACTCGCTGTCTCGCTCTCATGCTGTCCCCCTTACACACATACACCACAGAACGTAAAATAAAAGTGTTCAAAATTAGCCCAATTCAAAAGTAAAAGTAGACACTAGGTACTATAATATTACTACCCAGTTGGTTCCATGATGAAATTGATGAGAAATAACATCGAGTAGACTAAGGTTATGTGAATTTTATTATGTATATACTTACCTACTAATTTAATTACTCGTATGATTCAGCCACAATTCACTGTCACCTGTCACTCACTATTTAATTGTTAAGTTAAATTATACACTTAGTGATAAGTGATAACTTTAATGTTTTGTTTAATTAAAACTGTACAGTGCCCACGATCAATGTAATCAGTCGAAGCAATGCACACTACCATAAATATACCACTCTCTAGATCGATATCTTCGGGCTTTTTGTATGTACGGAATTATACAGTACTTAACCACAGATATACAAGCAGCATACAAGCAGTACCTACCGTGCGGAGCAGAGCAGTAGACAAGGTAGAGGAAACTCAAGGCCATTTAAAAAAAGATGCGACCATAGACAACATAATTGCTCTCAGCCTACTCTATTCATTCACTAACCCAAAAAAACTATTATAAAAATAGAAATGTCCTTGAAGCAGAAAAATGTCGAAATGTTTTCCAAGGGCAAGGTTCATCTGACTAAGAAAATAAACTTTTACAGAGCATTTCCTTAAGATGAAACTTGTTAATCTGAGAAGAAGAAACCCAAAATGACAAGAAATTTGCAAAAACACTGAAGAAAATTTCCAAAACATGATTGTCCGACAGTACGACGAAGAATTCCGACATTTTTCAGCCTCATGAACTCATGGTTACATATGTTTAAAAATCTTTAATTTCACCAAAACAATAAGATAATACAGGATAACACTAATCAATAACATGAATAAGACGTTTATCGATATAATAAATAACATTTATACGTTGTGGAGGAAGACATATGCCAAGTATGAAGCATTGTTCAAAAAACCGAACGAATAACCTAAAAACTGTCAATTCACTTTAAATTTGAACTTACGTAGGTAGGTTGAATATATGTTTGTAACTCGCTAACACTATACTGGCTTATATTGTATTTTTATCACGAACAATTTTAACACGCAATATTTTCGACGGAAATGATAGTATTTCGGCAGCAAATGACAACCCGCGTGTATAAATAAACCACACTCATTTTGTTTGAATGATTTGAAACTGTCAAACGGCAAAATTCCGTCATCTCTTTCTGTTACACGAGTCATTATGGTAGAGAGCGAGAGATCAAACCAATCCTTCTTTTCTCACCAATGAGATCTGAGCTTTTAGCCATATTATTCGTTTTCTATAAGAATTTTGAGGTGGGCGTGGCGGTTTCAAATGAGTTTCAAGGCCAAAGCTTAGTTAAATGCCCCTGCACACTACTATGACGCCTGCCGGGTCGGGTCGTATCGAACGAAAGTAGAGGATCTGTCAAAATCTGAGTCTAGGGATGGGAACGCAAAGATCGATACCGAAAATTTCCGATGATCGATATTGATAATAAAATTTTGCACATAAAGATGATGAGATCATAAAGGGGCCTCGCTCACGCGAGGCCCCTTTATGTGCGAGGCCGTGGGCGAGGGGCCGCTTCGCCCACGCCTAGCTACGCCACGCCCACGAGTTAGCTAGCTTGCAAGTTACTGGACATCATGTTTCTAGATTTTATTATATTTTGTGAGGTCAATTTTGACTCACAAGGCGCCCGTCATTTTGTATCAAGGTTAGCAGTTTTGGTTTTTATAATATGACATGTACAAATAAATGCTTTGCAGTTAGACCAACCTAAAAGCGTTTCCAAAGGAACCTTGTACACGCTCTGAGATGTAATCAGTTCTTATTATAGAGTCTCAGGTTATGTTGTGTATTTTTTTATTTATTAATATTTTTCTGGTACATACATTGGTATATTTTTATAATAAAGGAAACACTTTTTTTATATAAACAGTTAAAAAGTAAAGAATAATACATTTAGCAGATTAACCAAAAAAAATCCCACATAGGCATCGCCAGTTCGTGGGTATACTTGTGTTTATTAACAGTAAAAATTTTACTCACATACATACATTATCTTTGTAGAAGATTACAAAATAAAATTTAAAAAAATCAGTGTTTACTAAATTACAAATCAAAAGACATGATTGAAAAATATAAAATAAATAAATTAAAAATGTTAAGTAACATCAGGTCAGATGTTACAGCAGGTCAGATGTAACGGCAAGTAAATTTTTGTATCAATGGTATTTATCCAAGACTTTATTACATTTTTTGTAAGAGGATTTATTTTTACATTCAATTTCTGTGGTCTTATAGAGAGCATTATACATTTTTGGTGTTATAAAATACGCATGTCTTTGCGCAAGTCTGGTATTAGACAGTGGAACTTTAAAAACATTTAACCTATTACTAAATCGGTTTACATTTTTTGTAAAAAGGGTATTTCGAGCAAATATATGTTTTAAACATTGTAAACAGTTATTTTTCTTATTTCAAACAATTCGGCATCTTGGAATAATTGCAGAGAGGGGTTTTTCATATACTATTAACTTGTATAATACACGTAAATGTACACGTGGAAATAAATGTTTAAATTGACATCACCGTTTTATTTCGATTCTACCCAACATCTGAGTAATAAAATATAGATGGTTTAGTGTAAATGTTAAAAAATTTCCTTATTCGCTTTACTAGCTCTGTAATGTAGCTGTTCTACTTTAAGTTTTGACTAATGTTCACACCCAGATGTTTAAGAGTTTACTTTGTCTCATTTTTCATCGTGGATTATACTAAATAAACGTTCTGTTTAGGTATTTTCTGTAAAGAGAATGAGACATTCTTTTTTGCATTGTTATAATTATTGTGTGAGTAGGTTACTATCGAACCATAATTGTAAAGTGTTAATAACTTATGGTAGATATATTTTTAAAAGTGCATCGTAAATAATATTAGAATTATCTGTAAAAATCGAAAAATAACTTTAAAGAAATGTAGGTAAATCATATGTGTGAAGTATTTTGGAATACGCATTCACTATCTGGTCTCTCAATACATAATCATTGGATCGAACCCATACAAATAAAATGAACTCTTGAAATTACTTATTCATTATCAGTTTGGAACGAACAATGATTAAAAATCACATGGTAAAATACACTCTCTCTAACAGCTAGACGTAAACATTCTGACATATTGCTTCTACGCAAAAGTATGCATGCATCAGCTGATATTTTATCAAACATTTTACTCCAAATTAACATTAAAGCTGCACCAAAAAAATACACAAAAGGAAAAAAGACATTTTCCATATTAAAGCTTACCACTCAAATATTCCTTTACCTAAAGAAATAATCATAAATATAAAGAAAAAACAAACACGAAAGTTCTACCATTCATTATTATAAAAAGCTGATAATGTGATGAAGCCCTTTATTATAAAAACAGTTATGTGTAATGCGGGTGAGTCATCAGCACAGGTGCCAATATTAAATTTCTTGTTTATTTAGTTTCGTATTCAACCTTTTACCCATGTCTTGCTTGTAATTTACATTTGGGCAAATTTTCACTTTGCTAATTAATGTTGCGAATATTTAATTAATATCACTCCTTAAATATTCATGTACCTTGTAGCGGTAGGAACTGTCCGCTCACTTAACAAGATTTCTAGACACGCGTTGCCATAGAATTTCAAGCCGCCACTCGTTGATTTCAAGAGCCGAGCGTGGAATTCCAGAGAAGCCGTGAGTTGGTTTTCGTGGCAGGTGGCGAGAGGACATCGGGATCGGGCTGCTTGAATGTCGGAGATTAATACGCACACGTGAGACAAATTTGATTAATCCACATGAATTAGACACATCTCTTAGATATCACCATGAATATAAATTCGTTTAGATAAGTTTTCTAGACTGGCGCTCAGTGGTGATGTCTTATTTTTAGCTTCATAGTTAATATAATCATACGAGTTAAACATCGTGGCCGAATTCAATTTACGTTGGCTGTCTAGTAGTCAACCACCCCTGATAATTTAAATATAATTATTGCTCTTGTATTCAAGTTAAATCTCAAATATACCCCATGTTGTTTATCACAATTAATATTTTTTTTTGTTTTTGAATCTTTATTTAGATGTACGCAAAATTTTTTCATACATCTAGTAGGAAAATATAAAAAAAATACAATAAATAACAATTACATTTTACGAGAAAAAGATAAATACACAAAATTATACTATATAAGATATCTAGGTGACTAAAATAATATTGGTGAGTATGTTCAACAATCAAAAATTATTTTTTGCATATAAAGCACATGTCCTACGAATTAATATTGCTGTATTCATTTCATTCCCTTTATTGCTGCAAGCCAAGGTAGAGCAAATAACCGGAGATACGGTAAGTTTTATTAATACTTGGTAATACACGTTACAACCTATGTAAGTTTTTGGCATCGTGACTGGTTTATGTACTAAAATTAAATTAAATAAACAGTATAAATTAAGGAACATTTGAAGTTATTTTTCGATCAGTCCGATTCGAGCCGCGGTCAACAGTGGTTGTGTGTACCTTACTATTGCTGAGTGCCGTTCGCCCGTTCCTGCGCTGCATACAGATAAGAGATTATTGTTACATTTTATTTAATATTGTTTATCGTTTACCTATTTGTTTGCATTCCTGCTTACGGCTAATCCGTTTTTGTTTGTACAGTCAATGATATAGACTGCGTATTATTTTTTCAGTTTAATTTTTAAAAGTTAAGTTTTTTTTATATAATGGAGGAAGATGAAGATAGACCTCCCGACCCAGGGTCGATATTGGATTTTTCTGATTCGGAATCTAATACGAGCCAGGTTTCTATTACGCTCCCATCTCGTAAACGACGACCATCGCAAAGCCTTCACATTCCATCGAAAGTTAAATCTATACCGCCGGTTCAACAAACCTCGACCCCTAACGACCTTAACACCAATATTAACATCCAGCCAAGTACTTTAACTAGCGATAATGCAAAAAGTACTGAATTACTTTATCCTGCTTCAGCTTCCGGTCCATTTACCGTTAATGTTCAGAGAACTGAACAGGGAAAACTTATTCATCCTTTAGATTTTGGAAAATTCGTATTTGACTCAAAAAATAATAACCTTGGTATTGTTAACGGTTCAATTAAACCGGAAGGGCGATATAAATTATCTATCGAGTTTAACACTGCCGCTTCCGCAAATGGATTTGTAAAAAAAATTGACTCGCTCTCAAATCATAAATATAAATCGTTCATCCCTACATTTAACCTTTCGAGAATGGGTCTTGTGCGAGGAATTCCCGCGGAGATCCCAGAGGCTGAAATTGTTGATGCTTTGAATAATTCTCACGGAACCCCAAAAGTATTAAAAGTACGTCGACTGAACTACAAGGATTCTACTGACGGAAACACGATCTGGAAACCTTCCCAGTCTGTTGTTGTTACATTTGAGGGACAATCCCTACCGTCTCGTGTGTTAATTTACTATACCTCGCTTCCCGTCGAAGTTTATAAATTTCCAACAATTCAATGTTTCAACTGCTGCCGGTTCGGACATTCGAAATCTGTATGCCGCTCCCCCCCACGTTGTTACTATTGCGGAGAAGCTCACCCATTTGATCAATGTCCGAAATCTTCCAATGATCCCATTTGCATTAACTGTTCGGGTGCACATACCGCGGTCAGTCTAGCCTGTCCGGAATTAACAAGACAGAAGAACATAAAACATAAAATGGCTACCGACAACATTTCGTACTTCCAGGCCTCAAAGTTAATCTCTCCTGCGAAAAAATCATTCGCAGAGATGACATCGTCCTCAGCTCCTTTCCAAACAACCACCTTTTTAAATTCAACGTCATCTTCTCACAGAGAAACCATTCTCAAGCCAGTCAAACCCAACCCAAAATATACACCTTACCTTGATAAAAAACAATTGAATAATATTTTGGCCAGCCCGAATGGGAATGCCAAATCCCAGACGCCCAATGGGTGTGCCATTAATGGTAATTCTTCCCCTCCTGCTCTCCCCGAAATAATGAATAATAATTCTTTTATACACACTTTAATTACCCTTTTAATTTCTATCCTTACAAACAACAATACTGTACCGTCCAACGCTGCCGATTACATTAAATCTTTATTATCCTGCCTCCCCAATGGCTTCGAAACTGAACAAAATCCTTCAGTGGAACAGTAGAAGCCTCTTCGCTAACAAATCTGACCTAATTCAATTACTCGACGAACACGACGTTTCAGTAGCCGCCATTTCTGAAACGTGGTTAAAACCCTCCTTTCACTTAAGAATTCCAGGTTATTATTGTCTCAGACACGACAGACCGGATGGTAAAGGCGGCTCGGCTCTGATAATCCAAAATTCTATCCCTTTTAAAGAAATTAATATTCATACTCCCTCCGACGATATCCAGATAATAGCAGCTGTCTTATCTGATATCACAATATTGTCAATATATATTACTCCCTCTACGACTTTTATTGAAATTGAATGGGCACCAATCTTAAGCCAGATTTGTTCCCCTTATATGATCCTTGGAGATTTTAATGCACATTCCCCTTCTTGGGGTAGCGAAATAACAAATCGTTCTGGCCGCAATCTTTTAAATTTTATTGATACCCATAACCTATGTTTTTTAAATGACGGATCTCCAACCAGATTCACCCCCCCTCATCAACGGAAAAGTGCTGTTGATATATCTCTTTGTTCGTATTCGTTAGCATCTAAATGCTCTTGGGACATCCTAAACGATCCCCTCTCTAGTGATCATTTCCCAATTATAATCCGCTTTCACCATCAATTTAACACTTATTCCCCCCCAGTTAAAAATAATCTCAAATTTAGAACGAAAGATGCGAATTGGAGCACTTTCTCTTCTGAACTAGATAACCTTATTAATTTAACAAAATCGTCCCCGGGAGACATCAGAATGCAATGTGAGACGTTTCCTTCTATGGTTGTAAATGCAGCAGAAAAATCCATCCCGAAACGCAAGGCGAACATTAAAATAAAACACTCTACTCCGTGGTGGGACGAGGAATGCACTCGCTCCGTCAACTCTCGAAAAATAGCAATTTCCTCTTTTCGTAAGTGTATGTCACTAGAAAATTTTTTATCAGTTAAAAAAGCCCAGGCAGAAACCAAACGAATTTTGAAAAATAAGAAGCGCGCTGGATGGCGGAAGTTCTGTGAGAACCTGTCTCCGGAAACTCCCCAGTCTTCAGTTTGGTCTAGCTTAAAAAAATTTGGATCATCGTATTCTCCGCCAAGAATCAAACATATATCAGAAGAAATTCTTATAGGATTTGCGGATAAAATAGCCCCCCCATCAGTTGCCGGATGTGAAGAAATGCCTTCTATTAAGCCGTATCCATCTCACTCTAACTGGCTAGATGCTCCTTTCTCCATTGATGAGATGAAACGAGTGATAAGAGCCCTTTCTGACTCTGCTCCGGGTCCCGATGGAATATTTTATAGTTTCATTAAATCATTTTCTGATATGGCGGTTGAATATTTCTTATCTCTTATTAATAATATGTTTGAAACAGGACTATTTCCGGATGTTTGGAAAACTCAAAAAATCATTCCCATTTTAAAACCTGGAAAAAATCCATCTGAAATTTCGTCTTATCGGCCTATTGCTCTTTCATCGTGTTTGATGAAAGTAGCGGAGCGTTTGATAAAAAACAGACTAGAGTGGTTTGTTGAAAGTCAAGATATTATCTCACCAAACCAGTATGGTTTTCGGAAAAAGAAATCTACAATGGATAATTTAAGTTTGTTCACAACTGATATCCGAGTTTCTCAATCCCTAAATTCTTATACATTGGCCACATTCCTTGACCTTTCATCAGCTTACGATGATGTTTTACTGAATGTTTTGAAAGAAAAGCTAATTAAAAAACAAATCCCCCCGAAACTAGTCCAATTTATTATTAATTTGCTCACAGATAGGTCCATTATTATTGAGTCTTCCTCTAAATGCTTAAGGCGCAAACTATGGAGAGGTTTACCCCAGGGTTCTGTTATCAGTCCTCTGTTGTTTAATATTTATATTAGCGACCTAGACTCAGTAATTCCTTTTTCTATCAAGCGACTTTACTTTGCGGATGATATCCTTATATATTTGTTACATAAAAATATTATTCTTGCAGCTAAGGAAATGAATTTGGCTTTACAATATATTAAAAGCTGGTTGTCAATAAATGGGATGAATCTGGCGGCATCTAAAACAAGGGTCGTAGCTTTCACGCGCAAAAGAAAAATTCCCCACTTCTCAATCTCTTTTGATAATGTGCCTCTACAAACCGCTACTCAAATCAAATTCCTTGGTCTTCTTTTGAACCATAAACTTTCCTGGCTTCCACACATTCAGATAATTTCTACAAAGTGTGAAAAGGGACTTAATATGATGCGAGCAGTTTCCAGAGTATGGTGGGGATCTCATCCTACCACTCTTAAATTAATGTATAATTCCCTAGTTCGGAGCCACTTGGATTACGGCACATTCCTTTTTGATCCCCTCCCTAAATATTTAGATAAGAAAATGGAAAGAATTCAATCAAAAGCCCTCAGAATGATTATTGGAGCTATGAAGTCTTCTCCAATTAATGCGCTTCAGGTGGAATGTGGGGAGCCTCCATTATATTTCAGAAGGCAATTCCTTGCCAATAAATATATTTTCAAGGCTTTATCGTTATCACATCATCCTATTAAACAAAGTCTTAATCTGATAAGTGTTAATTTGAAGTCTAACAAAAGATTGAGTGAAAAAAAATGTTTTCCTCTCCTAATTAAAAGTTTTCATCTCTATAATTCTCTGTCATCTTCCCTCCAATATCTTCAAGAAGTTCCCAATCTTCCTATATACAATATTCCATTTAAGGCAATCACTTTTATGCCGAACACAATAACATCAGACTTTCGGAAGAATATTTTATCTTCCCCAAATAAATTTCATAACGTGGATGACTGTTTTAAAAGCATTGTGGCTTCAAAATTCCCTGGATTTTCCATCCTTTACACTGATGGTTCCAAATTTGAAAATAAAAGATGTGGAGCATCGATATATAGTCCAGAATTCAACATCAATCTCTCTTATAAATTACCGAAAGAAGTTTCCATATTTACAGCTGAATGCTTTGCAATTGAACAAGCGCTAAATCAAATCCAGGTTCTCAACATTCATCGAGCCTTACTATGTACTGATTCGCTAAGTGCTCTAACTAAAATTATGTCAAATATTCTATGTTATCCGGAAGACAATATTATATGTAAAATAAAAAATCTTCTCAATTCTCTAAGTGAATCTGGGTTTGAGACGATATTGGCCTGGGTCCCTGCCCATTTGGGTATAGAGGGTAATGAGATGGCCGATTCTCTCGCCAAATCTGGTTCAGATTCCGGAACTATCCCACTAAATTTTAGAATCCCTATCTCCGATGTCTTCCCGATTCTTAAATCCAACATGACTCGTGCCTGGGAAGAAAATTGGGCAGGCTCCAAAATAAGAACTGGATCTTTCTATGCTGGAATTCAAAACCATATCCCTGCTAAGCCATGGTTTCACGGTAAAAAACTGTCAAAGCGATTCATTTCATGTATTTCGAGAATGAGAATTGGTCACTGTTCAATTGCATCCCACTTGGCTAGAATTAGAGTTTTGGATGATCCGGTCTGCCAGTGCGGTGTGGAAGAGGAAACCCTCGACCACGTTTTCTTTAACTGTAAAAATCATTCATCTTTCAAGAACATATACCGCCGTCTTATTAAAATCACACACCAGTCCCCCCTTAACATTTCATACCTTTTATCTCTTAACAATTCTCGTGTTCATACAGCTTTATATAAGTTTATTAACCTGAATGAATTCAACATTTAATTTGTTTTAGCGATCTAAATGAGTCCAATGATTAATTTGTTTTATTATTCTCCCAATAGATTAACCGAATTTTTTTATCCACTTTAACTGTTACCGGCACAAAGCACTCTTTTCAGGGTGAAATGCCTAAAACCAAAAAAAAAAAAAGTTATTTTTCAGGACCGGTTCATATGCAATATCAACTACTAAAGGGCTGACACTTACTAGATCCTAATGCTAAGGCATCCTTTGTTCCAAAATAATGTCATCAAATTTAAATAGCTTTGTTTTATAACAAACAAATAACGTCGAAATTATCACAAGAGAAGTTTATAAGTATATTTAGATAGTTTATACCTAAATATACCAATTAGGAATTCTCTTAAAAAAGCAGACCACTAACAATTTTCGGACATCCCTAATAATGAATTGTAAGTGTCACATGACTTTTTTAAATTAAATCATTATTAACGAATGACTAAATTCCTCAATTTCACCCTCAGTCTTGACGTTCAACGTTCATTGGGCGACAGTTGGCTATGTCTACTGAAGGGTTTGTGATTAATAGATTGGAATTTTAGAGAACGTTGTCGAATGTCTCGCTTTTGCTGAGCGTATAAAGCCCGACGTTGACGGGCTTCTTCCTCAGTTTCTTGTTGTTGTTGCATTTGTCGAAAGTCTCGCATATGTTGAGCGTGTAAAGCTCGACGTTGACTGGCCTTTTCCTCAGTTTCTTGTTGTTGATGCATTTGTCGAAAGTCGCGCATCTGTTGAGCGTGTAAAGCCCGACGTCGATTGGCTTCTTCTTCCGTTTCTTGTTGTTGCTGCAATTTTCGAAAGTTACGCATCTGTTGAGCCTGTAAAGCCCGACGTTGGGTGGTTTCTTCTTCATTTTCTTGTTGTTGCTGTAATTGTCGAAAGTCTCGCTTTTTTTGAGCTTGTAAAGCCCGATGTCTACTGGCTTCTTCTGCGGTTTCTTCTTTTCTTTTTCTTTCCTTTTTAATTTGTTTTTCGCGATATTTGCGCATGTACTCGGCGTGTTTTGCCCGTTTGGCTTCAGGATCAATGTCTTTCATAAAAGCCTGACGTTTGCTGGCTTCTCCTTCAGTTTCTTTTACTTTTGCTCTTTCTTTTTTTGTCTGTTTTTCACAATGCTGTTTGCGAAATTTGCGCATAAACTTGGCGTGTTTAGCTCGTTTTGCCTCAGAATCCATACCTTTCAAAAAACAAGAAAATTTAAAAAAATCTTTATAATATATACATTTTTTTTTAAAATTAGAGAACGATCAGAAATTTAACTTTTTAATGAACACCGTTATCTAGGTAGAAAATTAATAACGCTTTCTTTAAAATGGAAAAGCGCAAACTCTTAAGAACTAACAATTAAAATGATTTTTGGTTCAAATATTATATCATAGGAAAATGGCACTAACATTCAAAACGATTGCGAGTTTATTGAATCAGAGTTAAGTCCTGTTCCCGAATTTCGCAATTCATACGGGACGGCTTAAACAGTCTGGTTAATCCTCCTTTTACTAACGCCTGTTCATGCATTTAGAGAGTACTGGACAGTGTCATTGTCAGCTTCCATGTGAAGAGTGGAGGGAGGGTAGGAATCGGTTTATCGGACATATGAATCCCATTGCGGTGCAAGGCCATTGGACGAGTGAGTCCGGCTGGAGAGGTCAGACGGTCTCCCTCAACCGGACTCTCTCACGGTTCAGGATGTTGGGAAGATTCATTCTGTTTGTCTAGGTCTTGACCTGGACAATCCTTGCTCCATGAACCTAAGCGAACTACTTGGGGTAATCAATGGCAGAGGTTTTGGTTACCAAATAGAATTTTATAACTATTTCTTCCGAAATTCTCCGAATAGCAATCATCAGATAAGTACGTAACTCGAATTTTTCATAATTGCGTTCGAAACACAAGATTGGTTTTAAGAAGAGCAAATTGGGAAGTCACAAGCTTAAATACTATTGCACTCGGAACACGAAAAAGGTTTTTCTGCCAATTTAGCAAAATCTGCAACAAGAATTTGTTTTATATTCGAAACACGAGATGGTTTTAACTTAAGAGATCTGCTGCAACTGCGTGTGAGTTCACACCCACAGACCAAAATAAATAATCGTTATAATCGGAATACGAAAATGGTTTTACTCCGAATTTTGTACTATAATATGAGTCTGCAACTTGAATTTTAAAATAATACGGAACACGAGGATTACATTTATTTAATCAGCTGTACCCCGCCACTCGTTTTTTGGCTCAGTTTAAATGTGCAGACAGAGGAAAAATAGCGCGTGTTGCGTTTACGTCCAAAATATGGTGCTTTAAAAAAAACATGTTTGTTCAGCAGATGGCAATGTTTTAAAAAAAAGCATATTTTTACCTATCGCAGGTGACATCTATGTAATATAGGTATATAACAACACACACGTATTCGAATGCAACGCTGTGTCTAAATTTCAAAGAAATCGAAAGAATTATCAGAAATTTAAGATTTTTTTAAAAACGCATATTTACATATTTATATTTAAATATAAATATTGAAGAAGATTTATATTTGCGAAAACGAGAAAATATAGTGAAAAGAAGATACAAGTACAAAGCACGCCGTAATAATTGTTCTCACGAATTTTACAATATATATTTTTTTCAAATCTTCAACTAACAAACTTGAAACTGAGGAATAATGAAAAATTATAAAAAAAATACGAGGGGACAATTGAACGCGTCGCTCCGCCAGAGTTCTAACTGACAGTACAGTACAAATTAAATTCGCAAAATTCAAGTTGCCGACTAACATGCTGACACACCATGTTTGATGAGGATAGAGGCTTCGGCACTAGGATCTTATAGAGTATTTCATATACTTTCCATCGATAAGTAAATTTTGTCCATAAGTTAAAGGGGTTTTCTGGCTAATCACCAATCACCTACTTAAAAAATCACATTTTACTGATACAGCAGTAGGTACTCTTCAGTAGGTAGGTAGGTACATTCGCCCCTATATATACGAGTTATAAACAAACGTTTTAAGGGCCCACTATTCGAATTTCATCCAATTTCCGACATATTTTCCTTAAAAGTTTGAAGTTTTTAAGCTCTTAAAAAAATATATGTTATTCTTTAAGATAGTATCTATTTGTTCCAAAATCCGAAACGGTAATTATTTGAAATTCCCTCGATAGAAATAAATCGCAAAGTATGCTCCGAAAAATATTATTAACACGTTTATTTCTGTTATTTTACAAGAAATGAAAAAAATGAAAAAAATCACAATGCTTCTTTTAATGCTACTCAATAGACCCCAAAAGTGATTTTTGCTATTTTTGAAATACGCCGTGATTTATTAAACATTTTCACAACTGTCACTTACGCCTATTGCTTTTAAATCATATTTATTATAGCGCGCTCGCTCCGACTTGAAGATTAATCTATCTTTCTTTGAAAAGTTCATTCGCCAACTCGAGGGCTTTGGGGGCAGACGTGTTGTTCAACGTTCTCTGATCTACAGACGTGCGATTACGTGCAAATATTTGAATCTATAAAGATAATTTTTACGCGTGTAAAGTTTATGAGTTAATAAATATTGTTTTTTCAAAGATGGGAACTACACGAAAGATATCCCGTATTTCAAAGAAAAAATGATATCTCATAAAATTATATCCTATCTAATAGGTGAGAAGAAAAAAATACAATTTTTGATTTATACGCTTATATTTATTATAAACGATAATTTACTATAAAAATTAATAATTCATATTTTTATTTATGTATTGTGTAGTAAAAAGTTATTATTTTTTTTCAGAATAGGTACCTTGGGAAATAAAACTAATTCCAATGCATTAGAAATTACGGGGTAAATTTTTATTAATTTAGTTTTCTTGTTGAGGAATACCTATACGATCGTGATTTACCTATTTGTGAATTAACTTTCTACGTACACAAATACACACGTCACTTTACATCTGCTCTAATGATTCACACAGCAACGATGTCCGAAATATAATATAATATGTAATAATAATAATAATATATGGGCCATCTGTTTCAAATAACAATACTCGAACGTGGAATCCAGAAAAATAATAAACATGCGAGCGAAAGAAGCTATTGAAAGTTCTGAAACTGTGGGGAATTTAATTTAGTTCAGTGATGTTATTTTTTTATGTCGGAAGGAGGCCCTGAAGAAAATAATTTCTCTCAGAGCCTGTGTCATCTTTGAGAATGCTGTATAGAGGGTATTTTCTGAGGAGGAGGGAGTGAACCTGTCCTGAATGTCAACTGTACAATTTCTACCCAGAATTGACTTTATTGTACGTTTTTTGACTAACCGTACCTAGGTGTTCTATTTTCAATAAACTCTTTAATTATTTTTCAGATGTGAAATCTATACTCCGCTACAGAATGTTTTGCCCGAGTCTTGTAAAGATGTTAAAGCACGGAGGTAATAATAAAATCATTTGAGCCCATTACTGTTATTTAAAAGGTCACTTGAAGTGCAGTACTTTATAACTCTGACAATAATAGCTTTTGAATTGTTGATTGAACACTTCATTGTAACTGTTGCTGAAGTGTAAATCTACATACAGTGTATTGACTCTGTTTGACATGTTCTCAGTATCTTGTTTATGCGATCGAATAGGTGACAAATCACTTTTCTGATGAACAGTATCCTTTGTGTGGTTATCATCTTTAGCTGATGTAAAGGATACTTGGTCGTTCACATCAGCGAATAATCTTTTGGAGCGGATAATTTGGTGCACATTCTTTGGAAGTAAATAATTGCGACACTTTTTCGATGATTTACTTCGGATGTGGTTTCTTTTGGATTAACTTATAAGTACTACTGTCGCCAACCAATATAAGTTGCATGTATCAAATCATACGATTCAACGGAAGTTTTGATCAAGTTCATTAATTTTTGTACCATCCGTGGTCTTTAGGCAAAGCACATTGGTTCTCAGTTGCACAAATGCAACAATATTTACTTGTAGGTTTAAAAATTCTCCAAATTTTCTGTCAATAATTGCTGCTGCACATAATAGGGCTGTATAATTTAATCTATATGTATGATCACTTCGCGATCACCGCCACTCCATCCTGCAGAAAACCTTCTTCAATAGCAGATTGACGCTCTCGCTCCACTGTGACTTCCACTGCGAGTAATGCACATTTCTTTCACTCTCTTGACATATATTTGCTTTATTATAATGTTTTTGGTACACCAGGGATAAGTCGACAGCCGTCAAAAACTCAGACAGTTGAGCAAGCCCAATTCCTTCAGTCATCCCCGATGCTGCTGCTACATTGATGTCCATGGTATTTTTAGGCTTTTGGTCGCATGTGTTGACTATAAATTTGTCGCCACATTTTACATTCAAATTTTATTTTGGACTTAAGGTCAGATCTGGGCTCAGATTTGACAATAACTTTTCCAAATCCGCGTCTAAATGGAGAATGGTCCGATATGGATTGCAGTTGGTTGATAAAAAAAGAAGGTGTCGATGGTGCATCTTTATTCTCCTTATTCCGACCGTGTCATTTGTATCCAACCTAGAAAATCAAAAGCTGCCTTAAAATGGATATCGATCTATGAAAACAATAACATTGATTTGAGTGCCAGTATAACTGTTATAGTTTTTTAATGTTTGTATTGTATTACGGTCTTCATCATATGGCACCAGCGTCAAACGTTGTTACCAGGTTGTCTCTTTTCATATAACCCACTTTCATTCATCACACCCAATTTCACGTTGAATGAACCCGATTATGTACCTGTTGTCGCTGACGTCTATTATTTATTATACCTGACGAGTTTTATTTTTATTTATTAATATTTAAACATGCTACACTACTTATGAAGATTGTCAGCAGGTACGTAGTGACAACATTTTATGCAATTGGTAAATTTTCAAAGAAGGTATATGTATAAATAAAGATGATGATAAATTACCAACTAGATCAATTGGTTAAATTAACAGAATAGTATAAATATAAATATGTAAACAGCAGTAAAAAACTTATACACTAAACAAGTACAAATGAATGGTCACATCAATAGTTTCATATATTATATAGGTAGGTATATGAAGTATTACAAACATATAATGATATTCCTTTTCCTAACAATGTCAATTCTAATTACAAATACAAGTGCTTCAATAGGGCATCAATATAAATATCTGTATCTTATAGTAATTTCCTTTTATTATATTTGACTTGCAATACAAATGGTATTATTTTTGATTGTTTTTAGTTTATTGTATTTTTTGGGTACAACCTAGTTTAAGGTTCTTTCACCGTATTTATTGGTATATCTCAGAACCACCAATTCTTCATTGTATTATGTTTGTGATTAAATTACATTTGACAATTTAAACAAACAAGATTTAGAGTATTTAAAAGTATATCGTATGTTATAACCAATAAAGTTCAAAATTAAATTGTAAGTTCACATGAACTTAAACTATTAAAAATAGTAGTTACAAAAATTTCTTACCTTTGTGAATAAATAAAGCACCCTCCAAACAAAAATACAGAAGCTTTTTTGTGTGAGTAGGTACATCATTAAAAATATATGTTGGAATGTAATTTTATGATTCATACATGTTATATTACTCTCATAATTATTGAATTGTTTAAATGAATAAATAAATCATTACAAAACTGTCTTCTGATTTATATTTAAATCCTTGAGACACTAATGGCCCACACCCTGATAAAAAAGCTTAAAAATGTATAAATTATCTTCATAATACAAAATATGATAAGTATAAAAAACGTATACATCTATATAATTTATATAAATGTACAAAAGTAGATAATACATATATATTTTTTATACAATATGTCCGGGGGTTAAATGTGCAAGGAAGGTGATTCTACATGATAGTACAATTAAAAAAGACGATTTTTTGAAATTTTAACGTTTTAAGCTAGTTTTCGGATAAAAAAAATTAATTGATTGTACAGAAAAAAGTATATTGGTCTATGAAAAAATGTTTTTTTAAGGAAAAAAAATGAAATTTCTCCTCCTTGAAACCTCCTGAAGTTTTTGAACTTTACCCCCGGACACCCTGTATAGATAAACTTATATATATTGATTTTATAAAATCATATTTTTTTACAAATTACATATTATTATAAAATTAAAAAAATAAATAATTTATGGATTCTGAAATACCCCACAGTTTGACTTCCTTTGTATTGTGCCAGCAGAGCTCTGCTGTTGGCAGCTGACACGTGTTGATATTATTTCACATTTGTAAAAGTAGATTTAGTTTGGAGTCGTGTTAATAGATGTCTCGAATTCAGGACATAATATTATTTTTCTTGAAGTGACGACAGAGACCCTATAGGCAATCTTACAAAGGTTTAAAAGTTGCCGTAGAGGCAATTCTCAAATTCTGATAGGGAAAGTGCACTCTTAAGGAAATTTGGCTCACCCGTCGTTTGGTGAATTCTTACGGAGGGCTCAAGGCGATCATTTTTAATATCAGGGACTCCGATATCAATACGACTATAAAAAAATTCAGTTGCTTTGATGGTGACTCCCTCTTCTAGATTTGAAGGCTCCGTTGAACTCACTTCACCTGGTAAGAGAAAAACATTCACCGTAAAATACAATCGAAAGTATAAATTTGCATTAAATTCAGGCCTCTTCAAGGTCCGAATCACAAAAGTCCAATCTTATCTGCCCAGATCCCCTCACAGCATTGTACGACCGGGGGGTTATTATATTTCTTCCGTTTGCATAGAAAGGGGCGCTCTCGTAAGGTGTCAGATATCTCAAAAAATAGATATATAACCCTGTAAGGTTAAAATAGATAACCCTGCATAACAGCGTATGTGGGTATAGGTATAATCGATGCATCTAAGCAAAAACTCGGATTTATTTGTACGTAAAAAAAATAATTTTAAATACCTGCATTATTCTCGGAAATGAATTCCGGACATTCTTGTTTGATAATAGGATAGTCTATATCGATTTCCGTATGTATCACAGGAACACTCGCTTCCGCACTCCTTCCTGGTTCTAACTTGATGGTGGTAAGATCCATGATGTTATGTAAGAATCTTTTTGTTCTATTTTACTTCAAATTCATAACAAGTTTGAAGGATAAATTTAGAGAAGGAGTGATTATTTTCGTTCGAGGTGTACAAATTGACCTCAAAAATAACATAACCATAAATATACCACTCTCTAGATCGATATCTTCGGGCTTTTTGTATCGAACAGAATTATACAGAACTTAACCACAGATATACAAGCAGTACTTACCGTGCGGAAAAGAGCAGTAGACAAGGTAGAAAAAACTCAAGGTCATCTAAAAATAAGATGCAACCATAGACAATATAATTGCTCTCGGCCTACTCCATTCATTCACTAGCCCAAAAAAATATTTTAAAAATAAAAATGTCCTTTAAGCAGAAATATGTCGAAATGTTTTCCAAGGGCAAGGTTCATCTGACTAAGAAAATAAACTTTTACAGTGCATTTCCTTAAGATGAAACTTGTTAATCTGAGAAGAAGAAACCCATAATGACAAGAAATTTGCAAAAACACTGAAGAAAATTTCCAAAACATGATTGTCCGACAGTACGACGAAGAATTCCGACATTTTTTAGCCTAATGAACTCATGGTTACATATGTTTAAAAATCTTTAATTTCACCAAAACAATAAGATAATACAGGATACCACCAATCAATAACATGAATAAGTTTATCGATATAATAAATAACATTTATACGTTGTGGAGGAAGCCAAGTATGAAGCATTGTTAAAAAAACCGAACGAGTTTTAGCAGTGCGTACTTCTGGACGGGCAGTTCCTACCCGATTAAGATAAACATTGGTCAACATTCTACAATTGACTACTGTTTCGAGCTATGAGTGCGGAGAGCACTTCGTCGAGCTCGGGGGTATAACTCCGCTTAAAAACGTCAACACAAATTATAGACATGGTAAAAATCTATGTTTGTGACGTAGGCGATGCGTATTTTTTTTGTTTCTCGCTCACTTTACCATAAGACTCGTGCGCCAGAAAGAGAGGGTTCGCAAACGGTGTAATGCGTGTTCTCGCCGCTAGGTGGCCGACTCATGCTTCCCGCCATTTCACTTCCTCTAAAAAACTGTAAGAAAAGTTTGACAGACGCCGTTGTTTGTCATCATAAAATTGTCAAATATCTGGTTGTGTGAAACAGTTGATTTATGTGTGATAAATAACATTTATGTGCCTACCGATAAAGTCCTTAAAACGTATTGTGTGAAAGGATGTACGGACAGAGACTATTCGACACAAGTTTCCAACCATAACCTCTGAGAGTCCATTTCGAGAATGGTGTTCAGCACGTATCATGACTACATCCTAAAAGGTATTCTATACTGCATCAGCCTATAATAATAATAATATGTTTTGTTAATTCGGTTAATCTAATAATTATATTTATTTCAGAGCGTAACATCTCAACCAGCAGCGTACCCGTTGCTGCACAGGGGATGCTAGTAGAAAATGAAGGTACCTACATATCTGTTTTATATTACTTAAAAGGGAATAGTTTTGTTTGTCTAATATATCAATCTTTACTTCAATTTCTCAAGAACTATGATATATTTTTTTCCAGAAATGAGTGCAGGACCCAGTCATGTCTTCTCTGCAACCAGCAGCGTTGCCCTTGCTGCACAGGGGATGGCAGAACATAGATGTAAAATATCTTGCATAGGTGACCCATATGATCCCACTAAGAAATTTGCTATCAACGCTCTTGAAATTCATTATGTCGTCGAGTATGTACTGAATTATAATTGCGAAAATTTATATCTTGTGCCTGTTATTGAAGAAACCATTGCCAAATATATATGTTTTGATTGGCTTAATTGTAACGAACATAAAAAATTTTTATTCAATTCATTATCAAAATTACTGTACCATTTATAATCAATGCATGGTGTACCGATGTCAATAGAAAATTAATTGGCAAGGATACACTACCATACAATGGACCTGACTCCATGAAAAAAATGGCAGTACTGCAACATTTAAAATATGCTAAATATAGGAAGAAATGGTTGTCATAACTAATTTATTTTAATAAGTTAAAACCAATTAGGACCACAATTTGTTCCTATAAGCGTCTTTTAAATATCGTAGTACTGCCATGCTCCTCATTAAATCAGGTCCATTGTATGGTTGTGGTGTATCCTTGCCAATTCATTTTCTATTGACATCTCTATATGAGTAGTAGAATAATAACGAAAAAATAAATATACAAGTCAAATATTGTTATCGTTTGTAATTTTAAGCCAAATATTCTCTGATGCGGAGTTTACATTATTCAGTTTGGCTGTATTAGTCTGCAGCCCATTTTCAGTCACCGACTAGTGTTAATAAAAAAATAGTCGAATTAGTTTATTTCATATGTCTAGTTTATATATAGTTCTACTTTTTTATTACATACTTGACATCATAATGAATATTCTCTCAACACCTTCTTTAAATTTTACTCTTGTATTTGGTGTTTTTATTTGTTATTATTATACCCTATTTATTTATCAGGTGCCAATATGTATTGTTAAAACAATAACCTATTGTTAAATTTACTTTTCTGTTTACACTGTTACATTCTTTATGTTGTGTACTATTACTAAGTTAAAAATATCTAAAAGGCATATAAAGTTTTTTAAACTAAAAAGTATTATATACTTACTATTTATATATGAAAGGTATAAATATTTAAGTAATAAGATAAGTAGGAGGGAAACAAAAATAATAATAATGTAATTAGACGCTAAAACAGTAGGTTGAATCGTTGGCTGCCTTATTGACAATATTTTTTTCAATTGCCGTTGGATGTTGAAAGAAAATAACTATCATTTCCAACAGCTAGTTTTATATTGATACAGTAATTTCACCTTTTAAATGTGTTTTGTGCTTATATTATTGTATTTCATGTTTATATTTAAAAAATAAAATTATTGTACATGTAATTATGAGTTTGCTTTTCAGCTTCCTTCTGATAAAACGCTGTCCTGAGAAAATGAGCTGTAAAGGAAGTTACTTTAAAGGTCATTTCTTTCTTAGGACAGGGCTTTGTCAGATGGGACCTTGTGGTCTTGGGTGACATTTTACTTATGTTTTAGGCTAATGAATTGGGTTTTAGGTAGGTTCCGAAGCAGAATTAAATTGTCTATGGTTGCGCCTTTTTTTAAAATTTCCTCTATCCTTTGTCGATGGTGTGCTGTGACGTCGGCGATGCGTGGTGTATTCAAATTTGCCAGATCTATGGTTAAAACTTGACGAAAGCAAACGTATGGAAAGAGGGCGGAGTTATCAATCTATAGATAGTTGATTTATGCTCAGTTGCTTGCTGGACTCGGTAGCCTACGGTGTCTTCGTGCAACGCTGGAACAATGAGGGTCTACTGTGCAAACTACGAAAGGTCTTTTTTACTTATAACTTTTTAACAATGTACTTATAATTCAAATAGGGATTACTCATTTTAACTTCTTGCGTAGTTATTTTATAACTCGCTGGCGCCCGCTCAGTCATTCCTTACAAGATTTAAGTGTTTTAAATTTATTAATGTCACATGTTCGATAGTCAAAAATTTTATCAAGATGGCGTTATATTCACGTACATTCTTGACACGCCCTGAGATAAGTTGTTTGATAGAGTCTCATGTTTATTTTATTTGATTAATTATCTTAATAATTGTTTTAATAAATTAGCGTCTGATGATATTTAAAATATTCTATTATTTAATCATCCTTATCAGTTCTCATCACTACCTACCTACATTGAGTTAGTGCGTGTGCGTAGATGACTAGATAATTGTATTCGGTAATTTACCAATTAATGTCACAATCGAAAGATCCATCATTAATTTATACAATGAATCTCTTCATCACCCACCCATTGGCAATAAATGTTACAAATGGCAGCCCTTGTGGGTGAACCTAAGTTTGACTAATTAATAAATGCAGTATTTTTTTTCTTTCATTGTTTTAAACTTGTATTGGGATGTCTGATTTTTTTTTCATAATTTTCTTGTATAATCCCTTGAAAAGACCTTTCGTTTTGCATGGTAGATGTTCGGGTGTTGTTCGAAATACATCGTGTCTCTGAGATTTTAAAAATTTTTCATATTACGCAGCTTCGTATTCTGGCACAACTCTCGTGTTCGTTAGTACGCTGACGTCACACTTATTTTATATTTTTTGTTTTGCGGCGATTGTGGTTGTTGTATTGTTGCTTGCATGTTCTAATGATTTTTTTCTACCTACCCTGTTAGTTAGGTATGACGGATTCGACCATTTTAACAAGAAGTCGTGCGTTAATCATGTCAAAACCAGAGGATGGCACTACTTCGGCAAATTCGGCGGTCGCGTCTAACACAGTTCCGGTTCACAAATGGAACTTAACCTTCGACGGTACGGGGAACGTACATAATTTCATTGAACGAGTCAACGATTTGTCTATATCTCGGAACGTAAGTACAGCTTCTCTTTTTTCATCTGCGGTGGAACTTTTTACAGGTCATGCTTTAGACTGGTTTAGAGTCAACCGTTCTTCTTTTAAGTCATGGTCGGACATTGTAATTGCTCTAAAGGAAGAATTCGAGCTACTGGACCATGAAAGACGTTTAGTTGCTCAGATCAGAGCCACGTACCAGCAACAAAAAGAGAACCTGGGTTCATTTATAACACGTGTCTTGACTTTAAACAATCAATTGTCGTCGAAATTACCAGATGACGAAATTCTGGAAATATTGCAATGTAATATGTTACCGAGATACATTCAAAAATTGTCGCTCTCTGTCATCTCGGACATTAATTGTCTGAAAAAATTGGGAAAAATGATTGAACTAGCAGACAGTCGGTCTGATTCCAGACCTTCCCCGCCAAATGCAAATACAGTTAATTATAATAATGTTTCTCATTCCTCCTCAAATAATGCATTTAGCAGAGGGAATATCAGAATGTCTCAGAATAATCCCAATTTCAGGAATCATCGTCAATCTTTTGAGTTCAGTAAACGTAGCCCGTCAAATATGAGTTCTAGGGAGGTGAGATGTTTCCGCTGTGGCCGTCCTGGGGTGAAAGCGCCTTCATGCAACTGCCGGCAGGCAAAAAAAACTAGATGTCCTGGGGGTCCTGTCTGCGGGCGGCAAGTCGACACCGTTCGCTGACATCACCGCCAGGCATCGGCTTGCTGTGCTGTCGGAAACCAGAACTTTCTTCAAGAACCTTTGGACTTCGAAGGTGGTGAGTGCGGCTAAAAGGGATGGCCGTCCACACATCATTTTCCAGGTTCTGGGTTCCAACTTTTCTGGCCTTCTTGACTCTGGTTCGCATATCTCAATTATTGGTAATAATTTTCATCGTCAATTTTTAAATCTAGGGTTAAATCTTTCTGTTCTTAAGAAAAAATTTTCACTCACTTCTGCTACGGGTCATACTGTGGAGTGCGTTCACAAAATTGCGGTTCCGGTAGTTCTTGGTAACGTTAAGAAAATTTTTAATTTTGTGTTTATGCCAGATATAAAATCTAACATCATCCTCGGTTGCGACTTTTGGAAAGTTTTTAACATTTGTCCCAAGTTAACTAAATTAATGACTAATGACTCTGACAATAGTTGCGTGTCTGAGGTAAGAGGACTGGATAGCTTTGAGAACTTAGATTCATCTCAACAATCAATCTTAAATAACGTTATACTGGAATTTAAAGCCTTTTCTGGTAATCGTTTGGGTAGAACGTCTCTTGAAAAACATGTCATTGACACGGGTGATTGTCAACCTATTAAGCAACGTGTTTATCCGATATCTCCTCATTTATTGCCGGAAGCTCACAGAGAACTTGACAGACTATTAAATCTGGGAGTAGTAGAACCCAGCAATAGCTCGTGGAATAATCCTATTGTTTTAGTGCCTAAGAAAAATGGTTCTTTTAGACTTTGCTTGGATAGTAGAAAACTCAACGCGGTCTCGCGACGGGACGCGTATAGTCTACCGTTGATATCTGATATCTTAAATAGTCTCGGAGGAGCACGTTATCTATCAACTTTAGATCTTAATGATGCTTTTTTTCAAATCCCGTTAGAGGAAGATTCTAAAGAGAAAACCGCATTTACTATCCCTAAACGAGGCCTATTCCACTTTGTAACAATGCCTTTTGGTCTTCATGGTGCAAGTTCTCGGATGATGAGGCTAATGGACAAGGTCTTGGGTCCGGAGTTCGATGGGAAGGTCTTTTGTTATCTAGATGACATAATTATCATTAGCTCTACCTTTGAAAAACACATTGATCTTTTAAGACGGGTTAAACAAAAGTTAGAAGCCGCAGGTTTGACTATTAACGTAGAGAAGTCAGTCTTTTGTCGTGATTCCCTTAAATACCTAGGTTTCGTGATTGATAGGGATGGTTTGAGAACTGACCCGGGAAAAGTAAAAGCAATCGTTGACTTCCCCATTCCAACGTCGCAAAAGAGCTTGCGTAGGTTTATCGGTATACTTTCTTGGTACAAAAGGTTCATTTTAAATTTTTCCTTAATTGTAGCACCTTTGCATAATTTAACCAAAAAGGAGTTTACTGGTAAAAAATTTGTATGGAATGAACAGGCTGATGCTGCCTTTACTAAATTAAAGAATATTCTGGTCAAGGCTCCTGTTCTTGCTTGTCCCGACTTTAGTAAACCCTTTACAATTAGTTGCGATGCATCGAACACCGGTTTGGGGGCGGTCCTTTCTCAATCTGACGTTAATGGTATAGAACACCCTATTTCCTTTATTTCCAGATCACTATCTGCACAGGAGAAAAATCACTCCACAACCGAGAAGGAGTTAAATGCTATGATCTTTGCACTAGAGAAATTTAGGGGTTATATTGAAGGTTCGCCTATTCCTGTCAAGGTGATAACTGATCACTATAGTCTAAAATGGCTTACAAACTTAAAGTCTCCGTCGGGAAGATTAGCGCGGTGGGCGGTTAGACTACAGCAGTTCAATTTTGAAATAATTCATAGGAGCGGTAAAGACAACATTGTTCCGGACGCACTGTCTCGTGACCCTTTACATGTTGACTTGATAGATCAGTCCTTTTCCACTTCTGACCGTTGGTACTTAAGTTTTTAAAAAAAAATTTTGGCTAATCCGGAAAAATTTCCAGCGTTTAAAGTTTGCAATGGTGTCATCTTCAAACACATTCAGAGCATGGAGGCTCTACACAGGTCTTATGACTGGAAGGAAGTTCTCCCAAAAGAGTGTAGGAAAAACGTCATCGTTCAAAATCACGTTCCGCCTTCTTGTGCACATTTTGGCATCTTAAAAACGTTAAATAGGATTAAACTTAAATACTACTGGCCTAAAATGGCAGCTGATGTGAAGTCTTTTGTAAGTAAATGTCATACTTGTTTAGGTTATAAAAGTTCTAACTTACTGCCTCCTGGTTTGATGGGTGACCCGAAACTGGTGCAAAGGCCGTGGCAAATGATTGCGACAGATCTATTAGGTCCTTACCCTAATTCTTACAAAAAGGGTTATACTTACCTTTTAGTGGTTTCTGATTTCTTTACCAAGTATACTAGACTTTTTCCACTTAGGAAAGCAACGGGTAGTGTTATTGCGGAAATTTTGGAAAATGATATCTTTTATAAATTCGGTGTTCCAGATACGATTGTTTTGGATAATGGCCCACAATATATATCGCGTGACATGAAAGCGCTGGCCAATAAATTTCATATCCGTCACTTGTTTTATAATTGCAGATATCACCCGCAGAATAACCCTGTTGAGCGTGTAAACAAGGTGTTGGTAGCAGCCCTGGGTTCTTTTGTGGGATCTGATCACAGATCCTGGGCGTGCCATCTACCTGAAATTGAACTGGCTATAAACACGGCTGTTCATGAAGTCACAGGCTATACTCCGTTCTTCCTTAATTTTGGTAGAGAGATTGTAATTTCGGGAAATGACTACAAAGGTGTAAACTTTAACGCGGAAGACATTAGATTCTCTAAACGCGATTCATGGGCATCTGATTTACATGAATTAAATGACATTTTCTCCCAAGTTCGCACGTCCTTAAGACAATCATACGAACGTAATAAGGTTCAATATAATCTGCGTCGTAGGGACGTTCAATATGAGGTTGGGGACATTGTCTGGAGAAGGTCATTTGCTTTGTCTGACGCTGGTAGATACTTTTCAGCAAAATTAGCCCCCAAATTTATACGTAGTAAAATTATTTGCAAGATATCGCCGGTTGCTTATCAATTAGCGGATATGACAGGGAAACCCGTGGGAACTTTTCATGTTAAGGATATAATCAAGTTAGAAGAAGCTAACTGACCGTGGGGTGGGTTAATTGATGAACTATTTTTTCTTATGTTGTAATCGTAATACTTTTATTTGAGAATTAATCCCTTTTCTCTTGTTATATATTAGGTTATTGCTTGCCCTGCCCTCAGGTTTGCAATTTTTCTTGTGTTCTCTCATTGTGAGGACATGACTAGTATTTTTGTGTCTTCACATTGAGTGGATTTTTGTATAAGTTTTGTTTTGTCCTTGTGTACATGTGTAGTATGTGTTTTGGGGAGTAATTTGTCCATTCCGATTCAACGCGGGGGATTGACGTTTTTTAATCTCACGCATTGAATCCACATTTTTTTTGGATTTAAGTGCAATTATATTGTATTGAACATTTTGTGATCTCACGATTTGAATCCATTGTATCATTTTATGCGTTATCCTAGGGCAGTGAAGTTCACAATCTCAGTTGGCCACTGTTTTGTGCTATTTTTCTGTTCGAGGGATCTTTTAATAGCTGATTTTACTTTGTGAGATGATACTAATTGTTCTTTAATGAACTAAGTACGCGATGGCGACTTGTTTTGAGGTACGGTTTGTCCTTTCTAGAGGGACATACTGTATTTCAATTATGGCATATACGAAGCTGTATTTCGGTTTAACAGTTCTGTACCGAGCTTGGTCCTCGTGTCATTTTAATTGTGTGCATGGTTGTTCTGTATATGTTGTTCTTTAGTACCTTAGTTTGCCTTGGTGTTGGTTGTCTATTTTAATTCAATAATTTAGAAAATACTTCATGCAGTTTTCCGCGATAGCCTCAGATGCTCATAACATTCTATTTTTCTCTGGTTTTAGGAAACCATTGGCATGGTGTTTTCTTTGATTTAGTCACTGTTGAATACACTTTTCAAATATTTTTTTAAAAAATTTTATGTCATAATAATTAATTTAATAATTTATTTATTTATTTAATATTTATTTTGAAATTTAGTGAGTTTTCACTCGCTCAGGTTATTTGAGATTTACAGATTCATATTTTTGTTAACATTTAAAAATTGCATCCTTTCATGAAGTTTTTTTACTTTTATTGCTCTTAATGTCCTTGGCTTGAATTACTATTAAATTGATATTTGTTCATATTATTAAGAATGTAAATGAGTAAATTTTTTTACATTTTCTTTTAACAAATACTATGCGTTTTCACATGCAATTGCTGTGGCTTCTCTCTGAGCTCAAGATAAGTCGCATCAATTTCATTTGGACTTAGCTGTATTTTGTCAATATTGGGTCATCAATATATGGTTCTGTTTGAGCCGGTCTCTTCTATCTTATTATGAATTTGGGTTTGTTTCTGGGATAACTTTATAATTTTCATCTCTGCTCGCAGAGGGCAGTAACTTCATTGTGGATATAGACGTTATTAGTTTCATTTTATAGTGTTTTCTTTTAGCTTCAATTTAACTTTTGTTGGGCGCTCAGCTTTCACTTTTAGCTAGACTCGTTTTATAAATTTTTTTTTTTTATTAAATTTTGTTAGTCTTTACTACAGTTTATCTTTTCATTTGTTATTCTATTCAAGTTTTTGTTTACACTTTAGTAGTTGTTAAATTCCTTGCTCAGTAATCCATTTTGTCAAGCATAGCATACCTTTCTTTTCACTTGCCTCAAGGAAGTCAGTCGCCTTCATCACTCTTCGGTTCTTCACGTCAAGATAACTCAAGATAATACAAAATTTCAAGATTTACTAACTTTTATCAATTCTTCGAGGAAGCAATTTTGTTCAAGATCGAGTCTTCAGGGAAGCAACATTCTTCTACGGGAATAGTTTAATAGGATACTATCTGGCCGTTCACTGCTATCAGAAAGAGGGTGCAGCTTCTCAAGATTGCATTTGTTGTCAACATTGGAGAATGGTGATACAATTTTCGGGGCTCATTATCTTCGCCAAGCAAGTTCAATCTTCTTCACTGATGTCAGAAGAGGGTCATTCAGATATTCCATCAGCGAGAATTCTTCCTTCTACTTCCTGGGTGTTGGCGCTTCAATCCTTGCTCAGCGAGCACATCACGGACTTCTACAGAACGTGCTGGACTCTTCTTCTAAGGCATTATCTGCATTTTGTGACTCTTAACCACTTATTGGACTTGGATTTGGAGGCATGAGGAGAAAATCAAAAAAATTATCGTGCCGAAAATTTTTTTTCCTTTGGAAGGGGGGTAATGTAGCAGTGCGTACTTCTGGACGGGCAGTTCCTACCCGATTAAGATAAACATTGGTCAACATTCTACAATTGACTACTGTTTCGAGCTATGAGTGCGGAGAGCACTTCGTCGAGCTCAGTTGCTTGCTGGACTCGGTAGCCTACGGTGTCTTCGTGCAACGCTGGAACAATGAGGGTCTACTGTGCAAACTACGAAAGGTCTTTTTTACTTATAACTTTTTAACAATGTACTTATAATTCAAATAGGGATTACTCATTTTAACTTCTTGCGTAGTTATTTTATAACTCGCTGGCGCCCGCTCAGTCATTCCTTACAAGATTTAAGTGTTTTAAATTTATTAATGTCACATGTTCGATAGTCAAAAATTTTATCAAGATGGCGTTATATTCACGTACATTCTTGACACGCCCTGAGATAAGTTGTTTGATAGAGTCTCATGTTTATTTTATTTGATTAATTATCTTAATAATTGTTTTAATAAATTAGCGTCTGATGATATTTAAAATATTCTATTATTTAATCATCCTTATCAGTTCTCATCACTACCTACCTACATTGAGTTAGTGCGTGTGCGTAGATGACTAGATAATTGTATTCGGTAATTTACCAATTAATGTCACAATCGAAAGATCCATCATTAATTTATACAATGAATCTCTTCATCACCCACCCATTGGCAATAAATGTTACAGAGTAACCTAAAAACTGTCAATTCACTTTAAACTTGAACTTACGTAGGTAGGTTGAATATATGTTTGTAACTCGCTACCACTATACTGGCTTATATTGTATTTTTATCACGAACAACTTTAACACGCAATATTTTCGACGGAAATGATGGTATTTCGGCAGCAAATTTTATTTTATTTTTTATATATGTTTATTCAGTTTTTTTTTATTTGTACATTATTTTCTCTTAATTAGATCCTACCAAACTGATCAATCAGTTTAATTGTAAGAAATCTCTCACTTTTTCTATGTATTAGCTTATAATGATATATTTAATTTGAACTTGATACTTATCTTGATCCACAATATTAATAGTTTTTATGTTTGACGGAGGTAGAACAATCTAATTTTCGTTTTTATTTTTGAATAACATGTCTCATTTTTAATATCTTCTGGTAATGAGTTAAATAATTCTGCAATTTTATGTCTTTTTGTTCTATCTCCGTATACATTTTGCGATATTTTAACAATGAACATTTGTGCTTCTCTATGCCTAGTAGGGTAGTTATGGTTTACAGGTTTTTTGAATTCTGTGTTCCAGAATTCATCTAGCGTTAGTTGGTAATCTATCCTACTATGTATAGAGAGCACATTACACAAAGAAAACATTTTTTTATAATCGCCTTCACATAATTGTATTTTTTTTTTGCCTGATATCAATTTTAGGAAACGGATTTGTAATTGTTCTATTTTATTTAAGTACGTTTTATACGTTAATCCGTAACTATTTACTCCGTATCCTATAATTGATTCCGCTAATGCATTATATATACAGTATAATATATTTTTATTAACAAAGTTTTTTAGGTGATAAAATTTCCCTAATATGGATCTTAATCTATTACATACATTTTCAATGTGATTTGACCAGTTAAAATTGACATCTATTGTAAGACCAAGGTATGTATATTGGTAAACTTTTTCTATGTTTGGGCATTTACATGTCAGAGCTTGGTTTTTTGTGTGAAAACAATCGTATGAATGACTTTTTATATGCAGTTCTTTATCCTGACAACTTGCATATGGAGAGTGTATAAGCATATATTTTGTTTTTTTTTTTGCGTTAATAATAATTCCATTGTCGTGGGACCATTTAATTATGTTATTTAGGTCTGTTTGTAAAAATTCCTCAATTTTCTGTAGATTTCTGTCAGCACATATGATGCAAGTATCATCTGCAAACATGTAACATTTACAACGTTTTATTACGTTAGGTAAACTGTTTACTTGCATTATATAACACGTAGGTCCCGATATCGACCCTGTTGCTACTCCAGTGTCTGTTAACATTTCATCACTGAAAATTCCGTCAATTTTAACTTTAATTTTTCTATTTAACAGATAATTTTTAAACATTTTATTTAAAGGACCTCTAATGCCACATTCTTCCATTGCCTTTAGTAATGTTTGATGGTCCAATGTGTCAAAGGCCTTTTTAAAGTCTATAAAAATTAATTATTATTTTTTGGCAAACTAATGTTTTTAAGACAAGATTTTTTTATGCATAGCACAAAGGGTAACAATTATTTTACAAGCAATAATTGTTCGCCTGAAACACTCATCCACATTGAAAAATCTCCTGATAAAAGATACATGACGCCAACGGGACTTGAACCCGTGTCCCTTCGATTTCCGGTGTAAATGAAAATAAAATGTAACAAGCAGTAATCGTTGAATGAAACACTAATATATATTGAATAATTTCGCGGGTAAGAGATAAGCCGCCATAGCTCAGTGGTCAGAGCTGTCGACCGGAAATCGAAGGGACACGGGTTCAAGTCCCGTTGGCGTCATGTATCTTTTATCAGGAGATTTTTCAATGTGGATGAGTGTTTCAGGCGAACAATTATTGCTTGTAAAATCTATAAAAATTATACCAACGTAATATTTTTCATTTAAATGACAATTTATGTGGTCAGTGAAATTAGAAAGTAATTGTGTAGTACTTTTTTCTTTTTGAAATCCGTACTGTATGGGATTTATGATTCTGTTTTTTTCTATAAAAAATGTATTTGGTTAAAGATAGCTCTTTCAATAATTTTATCAATACACGAGAGAATCGCAATTGGTCGATAGTTTGTAAAATCTTTGTGATTTCCTGATTTATAAATAGGTCTGATGATGGATGTTTTAAGTTCGTCAGGCATGATGCTTTTATTTACACAAAGGTTAATTAATTTAGTAAGGACTGGAATTATATTATCAGCAATTAACTTCAGGTCTTTAATTCTTATTTGGTCGTTGCCTTCTGACTTTCTAACATCCATATCATTAATTATTTTTTTTATATCTTTTTCTGTTACAGGTCTAAATCTCATTGTCATAATAGCAGGAGTTGTATACATGTTACGATCTAAGAATTTTGTAGTACAATTGTGTCTTATGTCTTTTATTTCATTTACGAATGTTGTAGCAAATTTATCGCATAAAAACTTTGTGTCTCCTTGATTTCCCATATGTTGAAGGATTATTTTATCTAGATTTTGTTTAGGTTTTCCTATTAGGTTGTTTATTTCGTCCCAGAGTTTCCTCGGGTTTCCGTTTAAGCTATTTATTACATTTTTGTGGAATGCGTTTTTAGTAATATTAATATGTTTGTTTGTTTTGTTTCTATATCGAGTATATTCTAAACGAAATACCGAGTTATTTGGGCTATTCTTACATTTTCGGTAAAGATAATCTCTTTTTTTAATCATGTTCTTAATTTCTTCAGTAACCCACGGATTGCTGTGCCTAGGATTATTTTCAAATGATATTTCTTTCTTCGAGGACGAATAAATATTATAAAATATATTTTTCAAAGTATAGTACAGTTCTGAGGGACATTCAGTTTGTAATAGTTTTCCCCAATTTACTAGTTTTAATTTAGAATATACCAATTTACTATCAATGATTTCCCTTTTTTTATTTAAATCCTTTGTAAGTACCTCTTTCCCGATTGCTACTCCTGTTATATAATGGTCGGATATTTTGTTAGTAACAATACATGAAAATACAGTGTTATAACGGTTACGTATTGCAATATGGTCGATACATGAATAAACATTTTTACCGTTTAATATTTCATCCCGGGTCACATCTAATATTACACTTTCTAAACCATTTTCACTGAGTAGATTTTGATATTCTGTAATTACACTATTTTTGGTATCCAATAAGTTCAGGTTAATGTCACCACAGTACAAGTAATTTGAATCAGATGAGGTCATTTGTAATATTTGCTTTAGTTCCTTCAGATATATATTCTTGTTGCTGCTCGGTGCTCGATATACTGCAAGTATGTTTATGATATCTTGACAAACAGTGGTTATTTCCCCGCAGATTGTCTCGCAGCTTTTAAAAGAAATGTTTGTTTCCTTAAAAGTATGATGGTTTTTTAAGTACATGATAAGTCCTCCTCCTCTTCTTTTTTCTCGAGTATTTGCAATCGCGATGAAGTTTGGAATATTGAACATAGATATTGTTTCGTTTTTAGTATTTATTTCCGTTAGAAAGATTACGTCAATAAACTGCAGAACGTCATTAATTTGTGCAATAAATGAATTAAAATTCTTTTTTAGTGATCTTATATTTAGGTGAATAGCCACAAACCTCATTTTGATCTTTGTATCATTTATCCAGTTATCCAAATTGTAGCATTTGATAAATTTGTGAGTTTGAAATAGTGTTGAATCTTCCATGACGTGAATTTAAAACTGATAAAATAAGTGTTCCGAGTCAAAAGGTGTTTTTATTTTATTGTTAAATATATCTGTTTATATCACTCTCATTTTTGATGTGGATGATTTTGCCTTCACCTTCACTTCTCACTAATATTTTTGCATTTTGAACCCATATATATTTAAATTTTGTTTTCATTTTTTGTTTTGTGATGAAATGACAACCCGCATGTATAAATGAACCACTCACGGCAAAATTCCGTCATCTCTTTCTGTTACACGAGTCATTATGGTAGAGAGCGAGAGATCAAACCAATCCTTCTGCTCTCACCAATGAGATCTGAGCTTTTAGCCATATTATTCGTTTTCTATAAGAATTTTGAGGTGGGCGTGGCGGTTTCAAATAAGTTTCAAGGCCAAAGCTTAGAGAAATGCCCCTGAACATAACCAACAAATAATGACAGGCTCATTCTGAGGAATTTTATCCATAGATACTAAGCGAAAAGATCAAAAAACGAGTTTATGAAAAAATCTGCAGTGCTGCCATTTTAAATGGTTAAAAACATTATTCATAAAGTTTTTTGCTTGTTCTGAAGATATTACGAACGAGTAGTACGGGAATGTATGTTTTTTTTATTTATTCGTTTGCTTTATTGGTTAAAATGTTCTTCATTTCCATGTTACCGTAGTATTGTTAAAAATATTACTAATTTTGTCAAAAATTTGCGCTTTTAAATGACGCAAAACGCGCGCTATTATGGTTCGAATTTTATAATTTATTAATTTCTTACTATTACCAGCTCTGTATTGTTTAACCTGAATATTATGTTTCCTTCATTATTTTGCTGTATTATCTAATATAAATGTGCATATTCCATGTAACTGCAGTCTGAGCAGAGCGTTAAGGCCCTTTTATAATAGAGATAAGCGGTAAAAATAGGCCGTTGCCGTAATCGTCGTTTATAATTGGAATAGGAATATAATCATCCCATCTTATAATATAATAAGCCCAATCAATATAATAAGCCCATCCAATATAATAAGCCCATCGAAGTGACTATGCCATTGATACTTGTCTATGTCAACTCTTAACCGAGAGTATATTCTTCCTCCATCTTATGAAAGTCATATTGTTTTATATAAATAATTTATAGCATGGGAATTAGTAAAACTAAAAGCAACAGAAGACATAAATACTCTTAACACTGGTTTGAAATAAACTGACTATCTCTAAACAGCGAAAAAACTCATGTTATACCATTTGCAATAAAATCAAATGACGTTCCTCATAATTTTGAAATAATTATAAATAACAATTTTAAAAAATTGTACAATAAACTGTTCCACATTGATAATTTCAAATAAAATTAAATATTTAGGAATAATAATAGACAAAAACCTAAACTGGAAAGATCAAATCAACCAAACCGTCAACAAAATAAGAAAAGTAATTTATATATTTTTGAAAATTCGAAATTTTTCTCTCATTGAAAATTCTAACATCAGTCTTCTACGCTATAGTACAATCAAATCTCCAATACGCTGTAATCAGATGGGGAGCTGCGTACAAAACAAATCTACTCCCTGTTGAAATTGTACAACGTCTAATTATAAAAATAACATTGAAAAAACCGAGAGATTATCCAACACACCTAATTTTTGAACAATTTTAAAGTATTCAAATCAAATAATCTTGTCCAAATAAACATTATAATTCAAATAATAAAAAAAACAAAATCACAGCTTTTTAACTGAAAGTCGAAGGTACTCGTCAAAAACATATTTTTTCAACACAAAAATATAACACCACATTTGCTCAACATCATTACATATATCTATGGAAAAAAAACGTCAACAGCCTACCCGAAAATATCAGAAAAATTGAAAACGATAAACACCTCCTAAAAGCAATTAAAGAGAAGTTCAATGTAAAAATACCAAAATGATGAAACTATCTTTTTAATTAAGTATAAATTTTAAATTCCTAAATCATAATTACAAACACTAAATATTCATCATCTTGATGCTCACCACTTTTCTAAACACAAGCGCCAGCTTTTATAGAAGAGGAATATTCAAAAAATCAATAGCACTGAAAAGTTATTTTAGCTAACATTAATGATTATTAAACATTACTTTGTAAATTGTTTATTATTTTGTTATAACTATACTCAAGGGAGTTTAATAATAACACTATGTATGTAAAAGAAAATGAGGAACGAGTAAAAAAAATAGGTTACTTACCTAGTTACAAACAAAATTAAACATTTATTAAAAAAAGTGTATAAAGTTAAGAGTTAGTTTAAATCTAGGCTTAATACTATTCTCAATTCTTCTTAAAATTAATTGTCAGTTCCTTAATTCTAAATTATTGTTCATTCAATGTCTTTAAAAGTTGGGTCGCGTTACTAACTAAATATACCAAAATTGTTCAGGCACTTTCCTTTACGATGATTCTGGATTCGCGGATCTCCACGTTCGCACTTATCACTGATAACCCAAGCGGCAACTTGGCTGGTTCCGAAGGGCGGAATCAGTTCAGCCTGGGTCAAGGCTCCGAAGGGCGGAGTCGGCAGGCAGCGAGTCCTGAGAGGGCAGCTTCCTGGGAGGAAGTCTGGCGACCACTCTAGCTTCCTGGGCGGAATTTCGCGGGGTTACGGGAAGAGCCTCGGCGACCGCTCCAAGGGGGAGGGTAGGATGTTCCTCGGTGGAGGCGAGATGGTATCTGTTGGTTGTTGAAAAATCTGTCTTCAGCCGCGCGATCCGGCGACCATCGCACTCCTGTGGTGGGGTGCTAAACTATAGTGGTTCCGCTTTACACCACTTTTGTACGTTGTTCGGGTCCATAGCGCTGGCATCGCCATTCTCACCGCTAGATGGCGCCGGCTTGCTGAATCTAGTCTTCCGATTAGGTATCTTAATATTATGCATACATACACTTAATTGATATCTGGTTGCAAATTAAATTCTTAACCTAAGTTTACAATTACTCTTAGGTATTTGTAGAGATTTATAATTATTGTTAAATATTTAAAAAATACATTTTTACAATACGACCTTCGAATGATTGCAATATAGCCTAGCCTTGGGCGAAGGGTTTTATTGCCCTTGGGTCGCAGGCTTAACATTTTCCCATTTCACTTTTATGACTTTACGAGGGTCTATAATGGGTGTATCCCTAGGTTGGCTTTTTATTTTTTTATATCGGTTGCCGGCCATTCTATACCACTAAATATTTAAGTCTAATAATACGAACTACCGCCTCCATCTGCGTGTAAAATTACGGAGAACATATGCGGGCGCACGTCTTCAATTTGGTCGTTCTGTGAATTCAAGTCACGTAGATACCTAGGGACATATCAATTTTAAAAAAAAAATAAAAAATCAAATAATCTTATGCAATTTTTCGTCCTGAGAGAATCTGTTTAACATTTATGACATTTGTTTTTAAAATAATGTTTTAGGCTGATGAATGCCACAATACGATCGTCATATTGCCATTTTTTATTGGTTCCTCTACCTTGTCTAATGGCCATGATGACGTCATCGGCAGATCTATGGTTATATAGTGGACAAAATTTCTCCCTACAAAAAGCTAGCTAACTAGCGAGCGGTTTATTTATGCGTCAGTCAGTCAATATTCGTTGTCTTTGTTTCTTGTCGCCAGAAATTATTATTTATATGGTGTTAAATTTATGTTGCTTGTGATTATTTCAATAACCAACACATTTCAAGCAAAGTTTTAATAGTTGAAGTACTTCTACTTCTTTAATGACGTTTCTTCAACGTTTGAAAGTGACAGCCGCACTTCACCTTTACGTAAGTAGGTTCTAGTTATATTGAATAAGTAACACCCAAATTCCTTAATTGGTGATTGTTTATTGAAAGAATATATTGTTTGATCAATTTTTACAGCATTCTTATTATAATATATTGAGCTACCCAACACCAAACAGATAAACACGTGTCGTGACGGGTTAGAGGACATGAGTTTGTTCATTGTTAACTTACGGCCGCTGTCACACAATAAAACCACGCGATTTGTAAGTTCATTTAATCTTAAACCTGGGTTAAATAGTGTACCGGATTCCATTTAGTAAAAGTCATAATAATGTCACATTTTGTCTCGCATTTACACCGAATATCAAAATAGACGTCACTATTTGCGTTTCATTTTTTCACCCTTAAATTCTTAAATCATTTTTGTTTTCTTTAACCTTAGGGACACATTTGCCAAACTAATATTATGTACTTCTAATATGAAAAACTGTTTTGACCCACGTAAAACTACACCAATCCAAATTCCAACTGACAGTTCTGCACTCATTTTGGCTTAATTTTACGGAAAGTGCATCTTTTAACGATACTTTATGAAGATAACATTTTCTGCAATCGCAAATATTGCGATTACACATCTAGTACTTCTCATAAGCATTACCAACTGTATGCACGCTAGGTAAAAGCGAGTAGCCAAATGACGTATACTTGATCATTATCAAATAGAATTTCGGAACGAGTTATTCACGTCAGTTCATGCGATGCAACTTGTCTTGGCAAACCGGCGCTGTCTATAATACCATAAACAATTGTTTATAATATGAAAATCAAGTCGTAAATGGGTCTTCTATCTTTTAATTAATTCTTTAGTCTCTTAATTCATGATTTCAATAGACCTAATTAAAATTTCTAAGAAATTTTGGTTCAACATTTTCCATGGATTTGGAGTGGATTGTAATTTGGATTCGTGAAATATTGTCAAAATAAGTAATTTCATTGACAGGGGCAATGGAAGTATTGTTTATTTTATTCTCATAGTTGAAATGTTTAATTAGCTTGTAAAATCTTGTTATGTCGCATTTACGTTTCAACGCAGTTTAGATACCTAAAGTTTGTTAAGCTTGCGTCAATCTTATGATATAAGTTTATTTGAAGTTAAACTGTCTTCTATTGTTTTTACAACTTTGAAGTTTTTTAGATCGTCAGCTAAAATCAATACATTTAAACAAATAAAATAGCGATATCACTATTAAAATTAAATGAAAATATTGGAACTTATATGTTATGTTATATGGTACCTGTACCCTGCCACGCGTTTCTGGGGCCCAGTCTCAGTCTCTGTCAACTTTGGTTCTATTTTAATGTATATATTATACCACATTTTTGTGTAGAAACGTTTTGTAACAGGCTTTATTTATTTTCAGCTGAGAACAATTACCATCACATAACAGGACGGTATCACAGCAGTTCCATGGATCTTTCCAACACAGAGAGTGTTTCTATTAAGAACGAACCATGGTCGCAGGAAGAAAGCTCATGTGAAATGGAGTATACAGATATACAAATCGACCTTCAAGATGTGAAGAAGGAATGTTTGCAGTATGTCGAGAGTGTTCAGCTAACTAGTAAGTTGCATTCCGTAAATCAAAGATGTTTTTCAGATGGATTCCGTCAGGACAGCTGCTTGTTATCATTATTTTGAATATTTTATACTCTCGCCATATTTTATTACAAAAGTAAAACATCCCAAAAACTTCTTCTCGGTTATCAGATAAAGTTGAATGAAAAAACACAGTTTTTAATACACCACTTTTGAATTGATAACCGATAGCCAACCGGGTTTCGCTTATCTTAGAGACTAATAGTGACGAAGACATCTTATTGGTGACAGAAAGAGATTCAAATAGAAAACAGGGATACAAAATTTTATAGAAGAGGTTGGTAAGGGGAGGGGTAAAGAGTTTCAGGGGAAGTTAACGGAACGAATCAAATATTTTACCATCAGTTAAATTTATTTGATTATTAATTATGTTGGAGTTATTATTTATTGTTATTCATTAACGCCCTATCATTCTTTTACAGGGGAAATTGACAATTTATGTATATTAGTGTAACATAATACATGAATAATAGCATAACTATATACAAAATAAAGCAAATGCTAATACGAAGGTTAACGTCAAATGCAAACAATAACACCTGCTATTGTAAATAAACCAAAGTTTCAAATATAATTTAAGTATGTACATTTGTATATATTCATACAATTATTCATGTTTGTTGTAAACCAGTAAGACTGAAAACAGGAAAATAATTTACCAAGGGATATAAAAAAATAATATAAATATAATACTGATATGTAGGTACTATAAACCAGAAGATTTAAAAAAAAGTATAAAAATAATGTCTGTTGTTTCTATAGAAAAAAAAACTAATAATTAATGGTAAATCAATCAGCGTTTAAAAAATAATTAAACGAAGGAGTATGTGATTTAAACGTTGGAAGGTATAGAGACAAGACTTTTTAAAGGGTAATAAATAATAAAAGTTAATAACTAGCAAATAGGTCTGAAATTAGTTGCCCTTTGAAACTCACAAATTATTAATTGACGGCTTCTTAATATTCAATGTAATTCCAATTCCATTTTTATGCAATATTTTAGGATTTATCGAAATAGTGAATAGTTCTAAGATGTTATTTTATTCTTATGTTGACGTTCCGCACCTTTGTTCCTATATAAAAAGCGGTACAATCATTACAAATAAGTTTATATATCGAAGATCATTGTGAACGAGGTGAGTCTCATGCCCGTATTTAAAGCGATTTGTTTAATCTGATAGTATTATTACGCGATCTGTCACGTTACGCTGTCTGGACGGTTTCGGTCCTCTGATTGGTCGAATTCAAATCGTTGTGACAAACTATACGATATTGATTTACCTTAAAGACATTGACGGTTGTAACGAACATTTAAGCACTGCAAGTTTCCTATGAGATCAGATTCTATTAGATACAGTAACAGTTAATATCATTTGTAGACATGTAGTGAATAATAGTGTTTCATTTGAAATATCATAACAAATACGTACAATTTCATTTATTCCAACAGCTGTCATTCGTATTATGCCTAAATTGAACATGTTCTCCTTCCTGTTCCGTGTTTTAATAATATATACTCACCTTCTCTCTGTGAATGACCTAATAGCTACCTATTAAATGTAACTGTTGTTGTGTCGCCCGCAGGGCCTAGCAGTAAAAAACCCGCGAACCGGGTTTTTAACTGCTAGTGAAAGATAATTCTTCGAAAATAATATTAATATTCAATGGTACGGTAATCGATCGATGTATCGTGGAGTGAAAAGCGGAATCTTTATGGGATGTAGGATGGTTGGAGGAGTTGAGAATGGTGGTATCAGTATATGTAGGTTTACGATAGATATTATAATCTAATTTACTGACAACGATATTTATAGTTAGATCTAAAAAATTCTAAGTTAAGTCGGTACCTATTTCCAAAGGGAATTGAATTGAATTGGAATATAATTCAGAAGTGCAAAACTTCATCAATTATGACAATTTCGGAATTCTACGAACTGACCCAACTAATAAGTTTCAACAGCACATCAAAATGCATTAAAATACTGTACATCCCCAATTTTTCTCATGAAAATGTTAAATTTCCCACAAAAACCCTAAATTCCAAGATTTTATGGATTTTTGAAAATCCACAAAACTAATAGCCTTAATAGACTTGTAGTATCTTGCTACAATTTCCCGAATAACAAACTAGCTGTATTTGTGACTCACCTATTTAATAATTCTAATGTGTTTTCCCCGATGTATACTTTTAAGAATTCCTATGAATTAGTTAACAATTTAAAAGATTTAACTCTTCCAAATAACTGTGAATTAGTCTCATTCGATGTAGTAAATTTATTTCTAAATGTACCTGTATACGAATGTAGAATTATACTGTCCAATTTACTAACCGATTCAAACCAACTAAAAAATCTTACCGATGTTCTAGCCCGTATGTTCAATATTTGTCTTAACGAAAACTATTTTAAATTCAACGATATTACATATCAGCAAACTGAAGGTTTACCAATGGGTTTACCTACCAACCCTCTTTTTACTGATTTTTACTCTTTATGGATTACCTGGAAAAACGTATTTTTAGTTCTAACTCACCTCCGTTAAATAAATGTGTTTATGCGAAAACGATGTTGAAGACATATTTTGTAAATGTAAAGGGACTGATCGTCAACTTAACTCGTTGTTATCACTCCTAAATTCGTTCCATAGCAAAATTAGTTTCACAGTAGAAGTAGGTACTAATTGTAGTTTAAATTCCCTAGACCTATCCCTATCCATTATTGATAATAAATTCAGTTGAAATATTTACACAAAACCTACCTTAACTGATATAGTAATTCACTGTACTTCAAACCATCCTATTTGCCATAAACATTCTGCTTTCCATATTATGGTCCACAGACTTGTCACTATCCCTCTATCTAACCCTAACTTTATTGAAGAACTGGCATTATTGCAATAAATAACGGATATGCCTATACCTTAGGAAATAAATTGACTACATTAAACGATATTAATTTACAGTGAGTGTCTGTTATTTTTTGCAATATATTTGATTATAGCGAGTTCTTCAATAAAGTTAGTGTAAGAGATAGAGGATTGAAATGAATTATTCTTCAATACATACACAATCAATAACTAGTACCTATACGTACACTTTATAATGAGTCGTGTAACAATTTATTATGTTCTCTCGTGTCTTAGATGAATGAAGTGTGTATGTAAAATGAGTTAAAGATGATTGTAAATAAGTCAAAAGTCACGCCATTTGAAAGAAAAGGCGCGACTTAGTTACTAAAGTTAAACAGCGTGTAATGCACTCTTCTACGGGGTCTTTTGGTCAATGACCTCCCAAAATATGCTGCAATAGTATTAATATTATAAAAGACTTAACAAAATGCCCGATTATTAGTTTAGTTTTAATATTCGTGCATTCATACGGTAATATTAGGTTTCAGCGCCATGTAGCGTTCGAAGGAGAACCTACCGTGGGTCACTTGAAGTTTTGTCTCCAAGCGAAATTACGTTTATCATTTTTGACGTTATTTGCATGGAATAATTTTAAATGTCAAATTATGAGGATATCATACCGAAAGAAATCGCAAAAAAATCATTAAATAATGACAAACTTATTCATAAACATATTAAAGAGAAAATTAGTTAAGGTTACTGTATCATACGTATCCAGATATCCAGGATTTTTCAATGAAATTCATATTTAAGTAAAAACCTTTTTTTTTTTTTTGATTTTATGGATTCTTTCGTAATCCTCTAACTAGCTAGGGCTTATAAAAATACCCTTCATGTTTCTAACTAACTAGTACTGCGGCTGATTAGCCTTATTAGTATCACCATCTGATGGTTGTATTTAATTGACTGAATTTATGTTACATTAATAAGTTTTATGAGGAAAAATTCTTAACTGGATAAAAAACCTCATACAAATGACAAGAAAAAGAAAAACAATAAGTTCTGAACTTTTTACGCTGTTTTACCTTTGTGATATACTGAATTTAAGTATTTCATTTTTTCATGTTTTGGCTGCGTCCTTTTCGCTTCGGTGGTCCTGCAAAAAAGTTTGTAAGAGAATTCCTGTGGAAGAAAAAACATATTTTGTTATATTAAAAAAGGATACTATTTCTTCGTCATCGCTGTTATTTTTCTCATGGAGCTTCACGGTGTGATCTCCTTGAGGAGCTCCATTAGGATAATCAGTTTCTCTGTCTTTGATGAGCAGGAGGCCAATTTTTCGCGTACCCTGATGAGGCCTCGCAGTAGGATCATTATATCCTCGTCATCAGAGGATCCGGTGTTTGGCGCTTGGCGTTGTTCCGGTGTGGTTCTTGGTGGTTCCTGTTGTTCAGGAGCCTGTTGCTGGTGGTTGCTTCGGCCCGCTACGTCCGCCCAGGACCGGCCGTCTACTCGGGCCGCGGTTCTCTGTGCCCGGGGCTCTGCCTCTTTGCGCCTCTGGGCGTTGGATTGCTCCTGTCTGCGCTGGAGAGCAGCTACGTATGCCACCCTGTTGGGGCATTTGCCGTAGTTTGCGGGATGGGCTCCACTTTTTTCATTTGTTTTACACATTTTTTTTACACATTTGTTTTCGGGCACTCCGGTGTGGCGTGACTTCCTTCGCATTTGACGCAGCGAGCGACGTGTGCGCAATTTCTGGACCCATGTCCGAAATTTTGGCACCTGTGGCACTGTGTTCCGTGTTGTAGGTGGTTGCTTCGGTACTTTCTTAATGTAATCCTGCAGTGGCACAGGTAGATCACCGCGGCTCTCAGGTGGCCCATGTTTGTTTCCTGGCCAAAGTGTGCCAGGTAAAGCGGGTATTCTGTTCCCGGGGTGGTCATCATGACCACAGTCCTTGCCGGGAAGCCTTGATTCTCAAGGTCTTCCATTATGTCACCTGGTGACAACTTCGGGAGTCCCCTGATGACGGTCTTCTTGAGTTTTTCTGCTTCTGTGGTGAAGGTGTGGAAAGGCTTCTCCTCTCCACGTAGGGCTGATGTCAGTTTTTTGTGGGCTTCTACTGAGCTCACCACAACGCTGATTTTGCCTCCTTTGGCATACCGGAAGTTGAAGTGGGCACTTCCAATGTGCCTCTGAACTTCCTTCGTGATGTCTCCGTGCGTCATTGACCCTATGGTCATGATTACGGGCGGGACTCGTGTGCTCTTCCCAAGAGTCGGTGCAGTCGTTGGTCTTCGGCTGGTGGGTGCCTGGTCTCTGCTGGTGGACGCCACTGGTCCTGGTGGCGTCGGGCGTTTCTTCGTCGGTGGCGACGATATTTCTTCTGCTGGTTCGCTTACTTTATGTAAGGGTTCATATTTGTTTTCGTGAACCAGACGAAAAATGGGCTTTGGGGGGGAATGGGGGCGCTTTGAAGCCGTAGCCCTCGTCCATTCCTCTACCATGGGTGATGTGGCTCTTGGTGATCCGGTTGCCGAGCCGGAGCCGGTCTGCGAGGATCCAAACACGAATTCCTACTCGTGTGTATCTGGATTGAATCTCCAGCCAGTGGCACCCTCCGGGAAATCCATGGACAGGGGCTTGTTGCGCTTAAAAGTCGCTTTTCCTCTTGGCGTGCGGTGGTAAGGCATTTTTGGGTTGAATTATTCTGAAACGAGAATGAATTAATATTATTTGAGTATTTTGCGGAATGCCTTGAAAAAGACAGTTTGGGGCGACGTAAGTGATTTGCGAAGGTTGCCTTGAAAAGGGCAGTTGGGGCGCGTACGCCAGCTCCAGGCCGGCTGAATTTCTCCGGCCGGCTGTAAGGTGTTGGGGCCTGGCTGTGTGAACACAAGCCAGACGGAAGCAGTTTTGTGGCTATATTACAAGCCACGAAAAATCCTCAAACTGCGCAAAATCCACAAACTACGCAATCGATCTATCTCTCTGCTCTTTACGTAAAAATTATTATTATTTTTTTTTTTTGATTTTCTAGATTCTTATGTTCCATGAAGTGGTGAATCATTTAAATTTACTGAATTTAAAGTTAATGTTCTTTATACAAATAGAACGGCGTCATATGCGCCTCACAATTTTTACCTCATATGGGTTTATTCAAATATTACCTGGCTTTTACAGACTTAGAGGCCTTGTATTTTCTCGGTAGGGAAAAAATTTGTTACCTAAAAACCCTACTAAAATTGCATGTTTTGTCCAGCATCAGCTCCACCAGCGACCAACGGCGGCCATATACTACATACGTGTCTGTTTGTGTTGTGTTGGGAATGGGGTGAGGAAATTTCGGCTGCGCCCTATTGTTGGAATCCTCCCGCATTTGCCGTTGGGAGTAAGGAAAATCGCAGAAAACCTTACCCGGAAGGAGCGGCCGATAGTCAACTTGAAACGTATGCGGCCTTCAGTAACATCGATATATGATGTCCTGCATTTTGTGGTGTGTGTGTGTCTGTTTTTATGTTGATATATACTTATGGGAAGATAGAATTAACAATCTTTACAATACAATTACTCTATCAAATGAAATGCTACATGTGATTAATCAAGATAATTACGTGGTGATATAGCAGCAGAACCTGAAACACATCTGAAAATAACCATCCACCACCTCACTCGGAGCCACCAGCCAACGAAATGACCACCGCTAGGAAACCGACCCAGTATTTACGTTGACCCCCCTCCACTACTCACCAGAAGGAATTCCATGATGGCCGCCGTCTCCATCCAATCACAGCACAGCATATGCCATTGGATTTTGATCAATCAATGATTACAAATTCAAACGTTACTATTTGTGATATCATCAGATTCAAATTACGGGAAAATAATCAAGAATATAACCAAGGAATAAATTACAACATCAAGAAATGATCATATGCTAGCATAATAACATGAAAAATCACACCTAAATAAATTTGTTACTCTTTGGGAAATGTTCAAACCAAAGAAATCTAACTTCAAACCCAATATGAAAATTTGTATTATTTATTACAAAATAAATAAACGAGACTTAGGGTGATGGTTTTGGTAAATTGAACTGACTTGGTTGAAGGTATCACATCAAAATATTACTTTCCTCTCAGCAAACTATCTACGGAGAGGAAAAATACCTAACCAATTTACTCCTCACTAAAGAGGAAAAATCTCCCCCGAGAGGGCCCCATTTGAATTTGTTCTATAAATAGAGAACCTAATTCCATACAAAGTCAGTTCAACAACTACCTCTGAAAGAGAATCCTCTGTCCTGAAGAACCATCTCCAAGTCTCCAAGAAATATTTTTAAGTGTTTTATTCAGTATTAAATTCAGTTTTTGCCAGTAATAAATTCTTTTCGTCAGCTCAGATTTGGAAATAAATTCCTTTCTAAACTCGACTCTTAACTTCACTATATACATAATTAGACTGGACCACACATACAATACTCGTTCTACGATAAATGAAGGACTAATTGTACCTAAGCATTTAAACAAATATGGACAAAGAACACTGGACTACATGATACCTAGTTGCTTAAATATGTTACCTGCTGAAATAAAAAAAATGTACGAATGTAAAAACAAATATTATGTTGAAAAATTGGCTCGCTGAAAGAAATAGTTTGTATTAGAGTCTAATACAAACTATAGGTAGATACCATCACTGTTGTGTATATGTTTTTATATTTTTAAAACAAATTGTTATTTTTTATTGTTATCACTGTTGTCATTAAGTAAAATAAGTTTTTATCTTTTTTTGATATTTTTTTATGTAAAAAGTTGCCATCGACAAACTACTGAAAAGTAGTTTATTGGAACTTTTCTGTTTTTTTTTCTGTATTTTATTTTATTATTTACTGTAATACATATTTTTGTATTGCTTTCTTTAAATAAAAAAAAAAAAAAAAAAAAAAAAAACTACAAGCCTCCACTACACCCACTAAGACGAACTGACAACGCACTGACAAGTGTGCCCAGCCTCCTACGTATATACAGTTATTGTACGGACGGTAAATTGTCTCGTACAGTTACAATAGAAAACAGAGGTTCAAAACAAAAGTTATAATTTTTATCAGTGCATTTGCTAGAGCAATAAAATGAACGTATAGGTACTTTTTATTTTCATTGTTTAATTTTTAAGTCTACTGACAAACAATGGACTGAGTTTAGAGTTAGTAGTTAAATTTGGGTAGATTATCTAAATATATAGATAAAAAAAAAGACTTTGAATAGAATTGCACAAACCACTCACCAGTCCCAATTTCTCAATAATCTTGGAGCCCTGTGGATCTATTTCATCCCCAACTGGAGTGAAGGGAATGGAATATTAGTTACTCCCACAAATACACGGAAAAGCGCTGCAGACGAAAAATTTGCATGCTAATTTGCATTTTTATCCCCTTGGGGTAGGTATGTGGTAGGCTAAGGGGGTCGTCTATGAATTGTTAGATTTATCAAACAACCCAATTATTAATGACGGCCGGCATAGTCCAGTGGTAACGCATTGGACTGCCATTCCGAAGGTCGCGGGTTCGAACCCGGCGTGCGCAAATAAATTTTATTTGTTTGATTTGTGTTATTTCACAATTAATTAATTAAAATAATATATAGTATATTTGCGGCACGTTCCAGAGTGGAAGATACTACCAGTATCGCCCTGGTGTAAGACCACCATTCAGAATTGAAACGTTGCTCCAAATGGCTTTAACCGTGTTTAGTGACTAGATCTGAATAGCCAGGTACTTCCCCACCTTCCTTTTTCCCTTCCCCACTTACCTTCAGCCTCACAACATCCCCCAATTGGGGATGCCATAGTCTCACTGGCTCCAGACGGGAGCAGTTGGGACTCTTGTGAGGTATTCACTATAAAAAAATTAAAAAAATAATAATAATGATCTTTAAATATTCGCGGTGATTCGTAATCCGTAATCGTTGCGGGTTCAGTGCCATCTAGCGCCCAAACGAGAAGCTCCTGTATGTAACAAGCATAGGTTACTTTAAACTTTGACCGAAAAAGATATTCTTTCTTTCTCCTTGCTTTGACAAAGGAGGTAAACACTATTGTGAATGATTAATATCATCCAAAAAATATTTTTAACGGCTTTTTGGACATGACCTAGAGTGTCCTAGAGTAAGATAGAGCACTTCTACACACTAAGATTTTCAGATATTAGGGAGATGTTAGAAATAGGTCAGTCGAAAGTTTTTGTGTGACAAACTATGGCAGACCATCTTTAATTAGTTCGCGAATTATGTGTATCATTTTTGACGTGATTTTGCATGGAATATTAAAAGTGTCGATTTCTGTTGATATCATATTGAAAGAAATCGCGAACAATTCGTTGAATCATGAGAAACGTATTCAAATAAAGTCTCTTGGGTGGCTCTAACCGCATATGCAATTAGTTTATGTTACAAAACATACAAATAGAGACATTAAACGATATTTTAGTACAAAAGCAATTAAATCTTATTTTACAAAAAGCATAACGACGGACGTTTAAGTGTTTTTTGCGACCATTTTCTATTTTTCATTTTCCGTTTTTTTCATATCTCCAAAACGAATGCAATATTTAGATGAAACCGTTAAAGGTCGTCTCCCAAAGGCAGCTCCAACTTGGTGGTGTTTTAATGCCAAATGCATTAATTCATAATTACACTAGTACTTATTTTTAATATACTTTTACAGTTATTGCAATATTATTATTTTTCATTTTTGCTATATACATCTATCTAATGTAATGTAATAAATAAAAATAAATAAAAAATAACTGTATTCACGCATACATCTGATATTTTTTAATTTAATTTTGGAAAAGTGAAATGATCAAAATACTAAAAGTCAAGCACAAAATTTGATAAATAACCTAGAAAAGAGTGTTTTTATTTATTGGTTAACATTTTTCAATAAAATAATGCCTCACTGCGAAATTTTATACAAGCAAGTGCAAAAAATAAATTTGGGTGCACTTTTAATACAAAAACATGTAGATTAATTTAGACGTCGTATTTCGGTCATACGAGCAGAACTGAGTTCCAACCCTGCAGATTCAATTAGTTCTCTAGAAGGCGAATGTAAGAAAAGGCGCGTTGATAAAAATAGTTATTTGGTGGCAATACAGGTTTGTGACACTATTTTAGTAGAAATACAAAATAGGTTAAAATATGGCGATCATCTCAATTTATTTAATAAAGATAATTTGGCTGAATTTATTCAGTGTCTTACAGCACAAATAAGTTTATTGGATGACTTTGACGAAATTGATTCTTCAAAGTTAAAAAGTGAGTAAATAGTGTTTTACCAACGTGATGAGTTACACCATGCTTACACTTATGACCAATGATTTTCTAGAAATATTTTCAGTAAAAATAAAAGTACTACAATTTATTTGCGTGATACCAATGACAACAGTTAAAAGTGAAATATGTTTTTTAACTCTTAAACGTTTTAAAACATTTTTGAGAAATACAATGAGTCAAGATAGACTATGCTCTGCTATGAAAAAATATATGCTTCGAAAATAGATCATTTTCACAGCCGTGTAATTGTTTATTTCGCAGAAGTAAAGAAAGGACGATTGATTTAATATACGAGAAATTTTTAGAGTGCTTTTTATCATTTTTTTAGTATTAGAATCAACAAGATCAGTCACATCACTTCTATGCCTACCTATCCAATGCAACTATCTTGGTACAGATTTTTGTAGATTTTTTAAATTATGGGGAAACTCCGCATCGGTGTTAACAAAATTCATTAATAAAATGTATATTAAAGTAACATGTGTTAATAATTAGAGATAAGACAAGATAAGATAAGACTTCCGGAACCCCAGAGCCGCCTCTGCTGTGCCGAATGTAATTAGAGGATTCTAGCTGCGATGCGTTTGCAGGAGCGAACGTTCCCGAATATTCTAGTAGCATCGCTACACACATCTTATAAATATATTGTTGATGTTTTTTTTATTCCAGGTAGCATTAATGCGGAGACTGTACCCATCAAGACAGAATCAGGACCCCGAAAAGAAGACAGAGTGGGAATACCTTATACAGTGATAGACATAGACCTGCCGAATATTAAAAAGGATTGCTTAGAGCGCTCTGAAAGACCTGCAGGTAAAAGAGTTTTTTTGTATGAAAAAACATACACTTAGTAAGACACCACTTTATTTTTGAATTAATAACGATAGCCAACCGGGTTTCGCTTGTCCCAAGCTTCATCAGGGCTAAATATCAACTAAAGCTAATTAGATACAGGCACATATAAATATAGGTAAATGAAAACAATTAGTGAAAGAGATACAAAACAGATAGAAAGAGATGCAAATAGAAAAGGTGGAGACAAATTATTAAGGACGATGAGGAGGGAGGGGGGGGGGAGGAAATAACAGTTTCAGCGGCGGAATAAATTTAATATGGGACTATCAGATAAATTAATTTGGTTATTTATTATATTTAAATTATTATTAACTGCTTTTTTTATTTCAAGGGCTTCTAAGTTGTTTAATCTAATTCCAGATCCATTTTTATGCAATATTTTAGTTCCAGAGATTTTATCGAATGAATGATTAGATTCTATTAAATGATTCGCGAATTCTGAAAAGGCATTATTGTTTAAACATCGTATATGTTCTTTTACTCTTAAGTTGACATTCCGGGCCATTTTTCCGATATAAAAAGCAGAACAATCATTACAATTAATTTATATATGCCCGAGTGGCTTATTTTGTCGTCTTTATCTTTAGTATTAATTAATTAATTAATTTGAGTTTTTTGTCTTTATTCACTTTAATCATTTTTGTATTTCATTATAATAACTACGTATTAAACTTTATCTGCCATTTTTCCAGAAATTATAACGGGCCTGAAGATGAACCCTAGAGAAAAACCTCATTCATGTTCCCAGTGTAACTACACCTGCTCACGCACGTCACATTTGGTAGGGCACTTACGCACCCATACTGGATTAAAACCTTATTCGTGTTTCTACTGCAGCTATTCATGTTCTCAAAAGGGAAGTTTAAATCGTCACATTCGCACACATACTGGAGAAAAACCTTATTCATGTTTCCTATGTAACTACTCCTGTTCAAACAAATCACGTTTAACAGTGCATTTACGCACACATACTGGAGAAAAACCTTATTCATGTTTCCTATGTAACTACTCCTGTTCAAACAAATCACATTTAACAGTGCATTTACGTACACACACTGGGGAAAAACCTTATTCGTGTTCCCTATGTAACTACTCCTGTTCAAACAAATCAAGTCTCAAAATCACATTGAAAAAGGCATCTACCCACCTATTCTGTATTAAATCTGTATTCGCCTTTCTGATCCAGTTATCCATATCTATTTAGGAATGAATATTAAAAATGTCACATTCTCGCTCATGGTAGAGAAAAACCATTATTCTGTCCGAGATGTATAGTGTAATTATTGGTAATCATTTCACAGCATGCAGAAATCCTTTTCATGTTCCGACTGCAACTATTTACACTCACGAAATGGTTGTTTATAAATGTCACACGCTGACTCAAGGACCTCAAACTTTACTTTTCCATAATGTAACAACAGACTTCCACGCTCTTTCAATTTGCAAATTCTCCTTTTAATACATTTAACATTAAATCGATATTTTAGGTATTCCTAAATCACATATTTTTGCATCCATCGAAAATATCAAATGTATTGTCCTAGATGTTACCGTATCCTTTTCTGATTTTTCTGTTTCAGAGTTTCGTTTAGAAATCGCTAATATTGTCTTCAATTTGAAAATATCAAAAATATTATGTGTAAAATAATAAATGTTTTTCTAAATATCAACACATTTCGATAGACGAGACAGCAAAAGTCTTTTGAATTGACAGAGAAACCAACTACATTATGGCATTCCAATTAGGTCAACCCACGTTCAAATGACTGTTTCCTTTTAATTATTTGTGAGAATAAGAGATGTCACATAAAACGTTCAAATTTGCTCGCTATCTGTACAGACAATTTAATATTCTATTATATGTAAAATCGGACAGTTCTAGATGAATCAGGTGAACAAAAAAAGACTTATCAAATTCCATAGAATCATCTTCAACTAGAAGCTGTAGATTTTGCTCAGAACATAGTAGAAGATCGAGAATAATCAGTAAATATTTGTATTAATCCAGTTTGCATAGTACATCGAACAGAAAACGTTGATTATGTGCTCAAATTGTTTAGAATAGTTCGTGTACCATTTGTTTAATTTATTATTCAAATTTTTAGAACTTTAAAAAATGTAGATACTATTATTGGGTACATAGCAAAGACTTTGTTCTGTTTTTGATTATAGATAGTAACAATAATCAATGATACTTCATTAGACTTATGCACATTGTCATAATTGTATTTGATATGTCTATACTGCTAGTGTAATAAAATCGTGGATAAAATACCGAATTCATTCTCAGTACTATATATACATATTAGATCAATGAAACAAAATTTCAATGAATTTTTACTCTCAATTAATTTACTAAATTATAATCCGGACGTTATAGTATTAACTGAAGCATTCACAAGCGAATACAATAAATGTTGCATACCAGAATATAGCTACTTCGTGATATCTTGTGCTATTAATAGAATTAGTGTTGGTATTTGTTAAATCCTGCTATTCGAACATCGTAGTGGTAGAAGCACCTATGCAGCGAGTGAATTTACTGAACACATTGATTAAATGAATTTACTTTAATGAATGAATTAAGAAGCAATACCTTATAAAAAAAAACAATATAGAAACTGAATTTTTCAATCTTATGAATTTTATATAATATTGAAAAGTAACAACGAATTATTAAGCATTCCAATTACACACATTATATATATTAGTTTGAATAGTGGAATATTCCCCTCCGTTTATAAAAAATCTATTGTAACACTTGTTTTTAGATCTGGCAGCCCTGAAGAAATATCTCTTGTATCAAACAATTTTTCGAAAAGATCGTAAAAAAGCATCTCTTGTACTATATTGAAAAATAAAATATAATTAGTCCTAGCCAATTTGGATTTCGAGAGAAACTAGGCACTCATGATGCCATTGCAGAACTAACTTCAACTATATACCATGCCTTAGATTAAAAAAACTTTTTTTTTTGCAATAATATTGTGTAATATGGTAGACTGAGTAATGCACAAGCAAATCAGTTCGACAGAATTTTATTTATATTTGAGGAACTGTATTTAAAAATGGGGTTAATTATTTATTAATTAACTAAGCTGCTTATTTTTAGATTTTTTTTAATTTTTTTTTTTTATTATTTAAAAAAGGTACACGAATTACATTACACAATATAAAACAATTATTAATTACATAATATAATACAATATAAGTATTTGATGTACCCCCATAAATTTATTTATTTTTATTTATTTATTTATTTTATTTTAAATGCACATTTACAGTTATACATAACCAATAATAAACATACATTTTATTTTAATTTATTAAGTAATAATAGCGTTTTTGAACTGGTGAATATTAAGTTGGAAAATATCTATATCAGGGGACAGGTAATTTAGTAACATAATCATTTTTCCGAGCGGCATTACTAATGGTAAGTTGGTTCTGCATTTTGGAACGACAAAGGTTCTGTGCCTGCGCGCTCTTGTATAATTGTCGGGGACATAAAACTCAAATTTTTCTATAATATCGGGAATACAGACGTTACCATTTAGAAGTTTATATGCTGTTATCAGCAAAGCAGTTTTCCTTCTATCGGTGAGGCTATTAATACCCAGCATGCCGGACAAAAAGGCTGATGGATATAACCAGGGATAATATCCGAAGTCTCTAAGATATAAATATCTCAGAAACTTCTTTTGTACTTTCTCTATCATTTGAGAGTAAGTTAAATCCATTGGTCCCCATATTACAGAACCACTTTCCAAAATGCTACGTACTAAACTATAGTATAGCACACGAATCGCGGCCGAGCTGCAAAAATGTCTGGAGTTGCTTAGCACAAATCCTAGCATTCTTAAAGCTTTGTTGCATATCGTTTCTATGTGGACGTGAAATGTTAAGTGCGTATCAAATGCGATTCCCAAATCTCTTGAAATAACAATGTGCTGAAGAGATGAATAAGACATTTTGTAGTTATAGTAAATCGTTTTGTTTGCCTTGGTGTAGCACATAATGGAGCATTTCTTAATATTAAACCCTAATTTATTGGTATGACTCCATTCGACGATAGAATTTATATCACTTTGTAGCTGCAAGCAATTTTCCAAAGATTTTATTAAAAGGAATAGTTTCATGTCATCCGCGAATAAGAGAAACTTGGAAAATTTTATGCAATGGTAAATGTCATTGATAAATAGCGAGAAAAGTAAGGGTCCAAGATTTGACCCCTGTGGAACTCCAGAGTTTGTGATGAAGTTGGAAGAGTGGAAAATACCATAAGTTACGTATTGTTGTCTATTTGAGAAATAACTTACAAATAGACATAGAAGTTTCGCTGAAAATCCAAATTGGTCGAGTTTATTTAGGAGAATAAGCGGATCTACTGAGTCAAAGGCTTTTGCGAAGTCATTGTATGATACATCTACTTGATTGTTACTATCAAGAGCTTGAGATATGTACTCCGTAAAAACCATTCGATTAGACACAGTAGATCTGCCAGACCTAAAACCGTGTTGCTGGTCAATTATAAAGGGTTCAACTTGGGTATAAATGCATTTATGAATTATTAGTTCAAACAACTTGGCTGGAGAGGATAGGATCGCCACTGGTCTATAATTAGAGACTGAAGCCTTATCACCAGTTTTATGTAACGGTGTAACTTAAATAAGCAGGGCTTGTGTGTATGGGGGGTGTTGTTATATTGGTTTATATTTGATATGATTCAGTTCAACTGTTCGGAATACTTTTTAAGGTGGCTTTTGAATTCATTTATATTTGCATTCATGTTTCTAATTTTTACTGGTAATGAGTTAAAAAATTTAATTTTATCAAAGGAAGCAAACACTTTGTGATGTGACATTATATATCAAATGAAAAATACACTTTGTAAAACACCACTTTTATTTTGAATTAATATTAACAACCAACCAGGTTTCGCTTAGCTCAAGCTTCATCAGGGCTTATTATATCAACTGTTGATATTATAAGTCCTGATGAAGCTTGAGCTAAGCGAAACCTGGTTGGTTGTTAATATTAATTCAAAATAAAAGTGGTGTTTTACAAAGTGTATTTTTCATTTGATTAAAAAATTTAACTCCGAGATATTCATGGTTGAACTGTCCTATTGTTTTTTTTACATTTAGGAGTAGGAAGTATGGACGTTTGTCTAAGATTTCTGTTATTTTTAAAGGGTGCAATTTTATATTGAATTTTGTTTTTATAAATTTGTAATGTTGCATGGTAGAAGTATAATGCACTTAATTTTCTGACCTTAAATTGTTTGAATAAAAGTTCGGACAAATATGAATAGGGTTTTTTTAATATGGTTTTTATCATTAGTTTTTGTGATATGTAAATTGTTTGTGTTTGATTTTTATATGTACCGCCCCAGCCTATAATGCCGTACTATATTTGATTGACAGAAAGCGAAGTATGTGGTTCTAAGTAATTTTTCGTTTAAAATATCTCTTAAACATCTAAATATATACCTATGTTAGTTTCCTTATTCTGTCGTTCAGAATATTTATATGTGGGAACCATTTTAAGCGCTGGTCTATTGTTATGCCTAGGTACTTAATATCGGTCTTGCTTTCTATGTTTGTACATAACATATTCCATTTGTGGTTTTCTGTGTTTTTCACAGAGAGGATAATTATGTTTATTTCTTTAGGTGTTTCTTGTTTTTTAATGAAAAAAGGTAAATATTAAGTTTTTTTAGAATTTAAAGTCAACAGGTTTTCATCAAACCATAATTTTAGTTCATTGATATCTGTATTTGCCATGTTATTTAATTCAGACCAGGTGTTTGCTTTTAGTAGTAGGACTGTATTGTCAGCGTAAGAGACAATATCTCCATATTTGGAAATATTGAATATACCATTGACATATATAATAAATAACAATGGTCCCAAAACCGTGACTTGGGGTATTGAAAAGTCGCTATATTTTGAATCACTGACTTGATTGAGTAATTTTACTTGTTGAGGTCTTTTATGTAAATAACTAGTTATCCATGCTAAGACTTTTCCACTAATCCCTACTGATTTTAATTTACTTATTAATTTTTTATGTGATATGCTGTCGAAAGCTTTTTTAAGGTCTATAAATATGGCAAGACATTTTTTATCGGAATCTAGGGCCGTATATAAATAGTTGGTTATTTTTGCTATCGCGTCGTGAGTACTTGTATTTTTTGAATCCGAATTGGTTATAATTAATTATTTTATTTTCTTCTAAGAATGTCCAAAATGCCTTGGCATTTTCATTGATTTACATAAGGCTCTTGACAGTATCTCCCATACAAAACTAATTAATAAATTAAATTATATCGGTATTATTGGTAAGGTTAGGTATTGGCTACAAAGCTATCTAACTCAAAGAAACCAAAAAGTACATTTAATAACTCACGTCTGGATGCAACTTTAGAATTTGGAATTCCCCAAGGGACTGTTATTGGAACAATTTTATTTATAATTTACGTTAAAGATGTGTTTAAATTATCACTTAATGGTAAACTTATATCCTTTGCTGACGACACTGCAATATTTATCGAAAAAAAGACATGGAACGAAATTACCAATTCAGCCAATCAAGACATGACGGTTACAAAAAAATGGTTCAATGGCAATTTATTATCTCTCAACACAGAAAAAACATATGGTTTTCCTTTCAATCTACAAGAAGATGTGCCACATAACCTAATTAACATAACAATTCATTCTATAAATTGTGTAAATGATGGTATATGTAATACGGATTGCGCCAAACTATGTTTATGTTTGTATTTATATCATAAGTTTTGATTATTGTTTAAAAAAATCATTAGAACATGTTTTTATTCTAAAGGTAAATACTCCTCCTAAAACACAAGCTCCTGGAGCTCAAATTATGGAGTAGTAGAATAATAATGAAAAAAATATATAAGTCTACATATTGTTATCATGTGTAATGTTAAAAAAATTACTTGTAATAAATAAATAAAACTGTACTTCAGGATAACTTCAACTAAATTATTATGTATTTAGCAAAAAAAATGTATATCTATATGGGACGTGTGGGATTGCACTAACCTCCCCACATTCTGGAATAAAATATTATTATTATTATTATAGCATGTTTGTAAATGCCCGTATGGGGGGGTATAGTATTGATAAATCAACTCATAAAAATAACGATTTAAAAAATGTATGTCTTTCTTAACAGTCCTTGATAGATTGTCTCTGCACTATGTATTTATTTTATCTTTGTAATAAAGTGTTAAGGTGAAGCCTCGTTAAAAACCAGATCCTTAACAAATAAAACACTAAACATACCGATAACACACACCACACACGGACAAAGACACTTTCAATACTATGCTACTAAACTGTTTAATTGTATGCCCATTACTCTGAAGCAACTACTAACTGCAAATACATCCGCAAACATTCACAAAAAACACATCACAGACTGGATCAAAAACCAAGATATTTTATTTTTTCAAAACATAATAACTCCAAACCAAACATAACTAAACTATAAAAATTATATAATAAATAAACACGTTTTTCGAGATTTTACCAACTATACTCACACTTACAATACAAATATATGCACTTACATATATGTTAATATATATTAACATATTTTTTTTTACATATTTATTATGAATATTCTTTTTACAAAAACCATAAAAATTAAAACTTATAAATAATAAAAACTTTCTTCTAAAACACATTAATACTTGTCACACCTATACATAACCACGTAAACACCTCAGCACAGGTTCTCCTAGTGAGGTGTTCACGAAACATACAATATTACTCACATACAGTATCACCTTCTCAAACCTACCTTACACACAACATATTTTAGTTATAAGTTTGAAATATACCAAATATAAATAATTATGTGAAACTGTAAATTATATATAGAAATAAAAAATAAAAAAAGAAGCTATAAGTGAAAGCTCTATTTAGATTAATATTTACTACGAATCGGTATAGGAGCGCCCTTGAGGTGATTTCAGCGCCCTTGAGGGGATTTTGCACAAAAACGGCGCTATACAAGTCATACAATTATTATTATTATTTATTATTATCAATACCAAAATTATACCATGGATACATTGAAGCTTGTTCTATGGCTTGACTTGATCATAATTAAAATAAAATTATTAATTACAACAGTAAACTAAACTCACTTACTAAACTCACTCACTCAACAACAGTAAACTAAACCAGTCACGAATTATTTCTGTCCACAAAATATTTAAAATAAAACTTAACACACTATTCCTGTGCCATTGTGTTCCAGTGTAAAAGTTGTGAATCTGTTCATTTCTTTGTGTCCTCAACAATAAAATAAAAGCCCGAAGTTTTAATAACAAATAATAACTTTACTTAAATTCAATATTTAATCACCAAAGGCAGACAACCTGCATTTCCGTACGCCTTGTGACCGTAGTAGGTACTGATACCTACTCATTACTACCTGTAAGTGAACTTGATTCCAGAAACTAATAATATATTATCAAAATGTAAGAGGACTGAGAACGAAACTTCAAGAACTAAAATGTACATTACCAACGATGAATTACGAAATTTATGCTCTCACTGAAACATGGCTAAATGCTGGTTTAAACGATCAAGAACTGGGGTTTTTAGATCATTTCATTTACAGAAACGACAGATGTCAAAGTTCCAGCAATAAAACAAGAGGTGGCGGCTTACTATTGTCAGTATCAACCAAACTGAATTCGAAGAAACTTAAATGCCTTTACAAACATCTTGAACAAGTGTTTGTAATGGTTTCCTTAAAAATAGAAAAACTTATAATCGGTTGCACATATATACCACCATCCTCCGGCCTGCAAACATATAAGGAGAACCACCTTGAAGTTGAAACTATGCGAAGAAAATTTCCTGATGCTACATTTATTCTGATGGGTGACTACAACCTCCCAAATATTGTATGGGACATTGAGAACATCGCGTCCTCGAGTCCGGACAACATCAATCATGGCTCCCATGAAATTATAGAAATGTCGAACTTTTTAAATCTGCATCAGAAAAACCATGTGTACAACATCAATTCTCGTCTTCTCGATCTTGTCTTTACAAATTCTTCTAGTGTTAATGTGTATGCCTCTGATGAAATGATTCTTCCATTCGATAAATACCTCTAATAATCAATTACCTCAATACTTATGTTAAAGTAATTGACCCCACGATTGTCAAGCGTAATTTTGAAAAAGCAGATTACCCAAAGATTATAGAATTTTTATCTACTTATAATTGGGCTTATGATCTCACTTGTAAAAGCTCAAGTTTATATGAGGCCTTAGAATACTTTTACAATGTAAATTATCAAGCAATCGATAGATTTGTACCCCTACAAAAATATTACACTTCTAAATTCCCTAAATGGTTCGATTCTGAACTAATTAATCTAACGTACGGTAAAAAAATTGCCGACAAACGTTATAAAATAAATAGAACGCTAGATGATTATATCGCATTCTCCATTCTGCGTAAAGATTGTACTAGGAAATCGAAAATATGTTTCAAGAAATACACCAACAATGTTGAAAATTCTATTTTAACGAATATCAATAAATTTTGGAATTACGCTAACTCCTTTCGGAAAAATAACTCTAACTTTCCCGGTACAATGTTTTATGGGAAAAAAGTGGGTCATGACAAAAACGATATTGTAAATTTATTTGCAGATTTCTTCAAGAGTGTATATGTTGAAGACAATGACAACATATTATCTGATAAACCCCAATTTACCGAAAGCTCACTCAACTTGCATAACATCCATGTGGTAGTAGATGATGTTGTGACTTTTATCAAACAGCTGGATACCAGGTCGAATTCGGGGCCAGATATGATTCCCTCAATATTACTTAAAAACTGTATTCATGTTCTAGCTCTTCCTATTACTATAATTTTCAATTTATTCTTATCTACAGGTTGTTTTCCTGAAATTTGGAAAAGTAGCTTTATAACACCTATTTTTAAAAAAGGAGATAAATGTCAAATTGAAAATTATAGACCCATATGTATTATGTCATCACTACCTAAACTTTTAGAAAAGATTATATTAAGTAAAATCATGCATCAAATTAAACCAATTTATCAACATTTCAACATGGTTTTATGCCAGACAGATCTAGGTCATCTAACTTATTGCTTTACGAAAATTTTATTTCTAATGCACTGTCCAAGGGTCTTCAAGTTGATACAATTTATACTGACTTTAGCAAAGCCTTTGATACTGTTTCTCATCGCATTTTAATGGAAAAATTAGAACATTTGGGAATAAGCGGCAACTTTCTCGAATGGCTTAGAAGTTACTTATCATACAGAAAATTATCTGTTAAAATTACCTCCACAACTTCTTACACTTTTTTTGCCTTAAGTGGGGTCCCCCAAGGTTCCCACCTAGGACCAATTCTTTTCCTACTATTTATTAATGACATTTCACTAATTTTCGATAATATTCACTTTCTTCTATTCGCCGACGATCTAAAGATGTTTAAATCAATCGGTAATTCTTCCGATTGTTTAACTCTACAAATGAACTTAAATAAACTTTATGAATGGTGCATCGTAAGCAAATTACATCTTAATATCAACAAATGCCAAACGATCAGTTTCCATAGATCTAAAACCCCTTTATTATTCGACTACTCAATTAACAATGCCAATCTAAAAAGAGTTTTTGAATTCAATGACCTTGGAGTTATCTTTGACTCCAAATTACGCTTCTTGAATCACATTAATAGCATTACCAGTAAGGGATTACAAATGCTTGGATTTATTCTCAGAATCGCTAAAGACTAACATCAAAACTATAAAATTACTATACACGTCTCTAGTTAGAAGTCAGGTCGAATACAATGCAACCATTTGGTGTCCTCATTTCAACTCTCATTGTTTACAAATTGAAAAAATTCAAAATAATTTTTTACGTTTTATTAATTTCAAAATTGGTATTCCTATTATTGAAATCAATTATGTCAATTTACGCAGTATACTTAACTTATCGAAATTATCTGAAAGGCGAAAAATATTTGATCTTCTTTTATTATATAAAATTGTTCATTCAAGGTTGGACTGCCCTGACACTATAAACTTGCTATCTTTACATATACCTCCAAAATATACTAGACGGAATATTTTATTCTACAACAATAACTTCGCTACGAATTCTGTGTTAGAAAGAATACATAGGTTGGGCAATGAACTAAGTGATGTCGCTGACATATTTAATTTAAATTTCAATACATTTAAAGCCAAATTAGTCCACCACTTTTTAAATGTAAATAACGTATGAGAAATCATTATATTTTATTTCGATTTTCTATTGTTTGTTTTATACTGTTGCTAAAAATGAAATTTGTAATGTTTATGTACTTAAAAGCCCAATAGGGCGTCAATAAATAAATAAATAAATAAATAAATTACGTCATGAAAAATATAAGCGCTAATTACTAAATTTACTATGAATTCGTATAAGAAATAACTATCAAAAAATACTGTTTTATGGCTATGTTTATTTGCTACCACTTGACTTGATTAACTTTTTTTCCGTTTCACAAAAAATTTAAATCCACTTTGGCGCTTACGTAATATTTTTTTGAGTGAAACATTGCATTGAATTCTATGATTTCTTCAGAAGCCCGCATTATTACAGTAAGTCCATTTTTTAGCCCAGTAGGTGCTCTCTGGCCTTTGCTATGCCGATGTATTCAGTGTTCTAGCAGTGGTACTGATTGCGCAGGGTTTGCCGGCCTTTGCTGCGCCGGTAAGGAGCACCACTGTTCTGGCAGTGGTACTGATGGTGCAAGGCTTGCTGGCCTTTGTTGCGCCGGTAAGGAGCACTACTGTTCTGGCAGTGGTACTGATGGTGCAAGGCTTGCTGGCTTTTGTTACGCCGGCGACGAGTGCCACTGGGTGCAGTGGAAATATAAAAGAAAATGCGTTACTAAATGTCAAATTCACAAATGAGTCTACAACTAGAAATATATAAGTGCACCAGCAACACGATAATAGTGTCTCCTCAGTGATATTCTGCAAAAGAGTTTTAATAATCGTCACACGTGGAATAAGCAGATGGCTCTCCTCGCTATTTTGCAGCATATGGTGTGAAACCAGAAATCAAACTCCACTCGGAACATGAGAACGGTTTCCTTTGAAATGCATCAGCAGATAAATCCGCAACTGAAATTTTAACACATCACTCGGAAGACAAAACTTATTTTGATTAAAACTACACCCAGCACGTGAAAATGGTTCCATCCAATTTTTGGTTTTTTTAACTGCACTCTCAACACCATATTTTTTTTTTTTTAAATGGTTCAGAAGGTGTTTCCACCACTGGAATTTCTTGGTTACATTTTGAACACAAAACTGGTTTTAACTTATGAGTTACTTATTTTGTAAGTTCTCAAAACGATACTAAAAACATCCAAAAGCCCCCGACGGAGAAAAAGTTCCTCTGCCATCAGGCGGGCCGTGCTGAATCAGGGTAGTTAGGCACCACCATAAATAAACCATTCGTGACTCTGTGCTGATGTTGCAGGACATCCTAGCCATAGATATATGAAAAAGTATGAAAAAGTTTGTCCTCAAGAAAGCCACAGATATGCCAATCAGACAAGTCGACCATAGACTCTCATAGTAAAATCAAGGCCATTTAAAAAGGTGCCACAATATACAATATAGCTGCACGCAGACTGCTCCGTTCATTCACTCGTTCATTGAAGACGGTAGCGGAGACTTGCCATTTTGACAATTCAAATTAGTGATGGGAATGATCGAAATATTTATATAATCGATTTTTTTTAACCGAAACATCAAAAGAATCGAATGATCCATTCGAATGAATCGCTCGAAGTGCGGGAGCAATAGCTACGGACAGGGGCAAAAAATTTTCCGTCGGGGGGGGGGGGGGGGGGGTAGGATTCGAAAATAGAAACTCGAATATCAAGACCTATTCCTATCGTAAAAAAAATTGTTTGCATATTCCGGTTGTAATTTATTTTCATTAGTATGGCAATATTTTTGGTAAGCAGGTACTAGCGAAATTTCAATCACTAATTTTCATTCCTGGCAATGATTCCCTTGTTGTCTGCTAGCAACATTAGTATTATTCCTATTAGCCACGAATTTCAAATATGTATGCATATGCAATTAACTTTTTTATAAATAATTAATAAGATTCGAATACCAATCTACATACGTACAATTAAAATAAATTACTATACAAGTTTTTTAAGTACAAAGAAAAATATTTTTATGTACATTATTATTGTGCTGTAATTTTCATTAGCTGTACTTTGATATCTGTTTTATATAATATTGTAAGCTCCTGCTGAATAGCTACTTAGTGTAGCCAGTGGGTACAAATTCCCATTAATAATATTTATAATGTACCTCTTAATAATAAGATAATAATTATGTGCCGTTTTGTTAAAAATAACCGCTAAATCTCATGTACGTTGTAGGCGCCTACTAGAACCCAAAACAAACCATTCATTCATTTGTAATTTGTATGCAATTCACAAATTATTATTAAGTAAATAAAGTTATTTTACTACAGAAAGCGTTTCATTTTAATTACTAACTAAGAGACACCGATGTTAATTTCATTCATGTTAATTTCAAATAAATTAAATATATTTGTTCGTAGCAAAGGTAGCAGATATATTATGTTTATATGAACGAACACATGTCACTTGATGAGTTTAATATATACTGAATATTGTATACTGCCCGAAGAAGCTACGGTTGTAGTGAAACCCGATCAGCATTAAATATAAAAATGGTGTTTGCTAAGTTATTGGTTTATTTTATTTTAAATATACACTACCCGAATGTCCCGAATAGATGATACATAACCTAAAAATAACATAGGTAGGTATTAAACCTTCAACACAGAAAAACTATCACCATGAAAATCTTTTACACATAAACTATACCTACTGGAAACGTAAATCGTCACCTAAAAGTATTAATTCATAATTTACAATTCACACACGAGGTTGATTGTAACATCAACATGCTTCAATAGGCAGCCAACAATGTACTTCGTTTGTCAAGCACTCTGAGATATTTTGACATCTCGAAATATAACCTCTCGAATGTGAGAATCGATTTGCGTTTTCGAACGAATTCTGACAGTTTGAAATTTTGAAAACGATTATCTCGGACTGAACATTCGAATGATTTCTGACCAATCACAACGCTTGGCTGGCATCGATTATTTCTGACCAATCACAGCGACTACTTTCGATGACGTTTCAAAACGATTGTCTCGGAGTTGCATTCGAATTAATTCTGACCAATCACAACGCTTGGCTGGCATCGATTATTTCTGACCAATCACAGCGACGAATTTCGATGACGTTTCAAAACGATTGTCTCGGAGTTGCATTCGAATTAATTCTGACAATGAATCGAGATATTTCGAATGGTAAAAAAGATCGAGTAAACCATCGATGATTCATCGATTCCGCCCATCGCTAATTCAAATTCAAGTAAATTAACCGGTATTCATATTAACTAGCAGTTAAAAACCCGCTCCGGGGGTTTTTTTCTGCTAGGCCCTGCGGGCGGCACTTAGTTGGGCTTCGCCCAGTTTTAGTGATACTAACAACAGTTACATTTAATAGGTAGATATTAGGTCATTCACAGAGAGAGAGTGAGTATATATTGTTAAAACACGGAACAGGAAGGAGTTTATGCATAATAAGAATGACAGTTGTTCGGGTAAAACTTTACCATTCTCGAATAATTGCCTAAATGGCTAAAGGTAAATTAACATAGCTAAATATTCGGAATCGCTGGACACGGAATATGCGAAATATTTTTAAATATTATTATTAAAATTTATATTCTGATTTACCTTAATTACTATAAAAGGAATCGAACAGCATTTGGGAAATTTTTAATTTAAGCTTTTTAATTTTTAATTACGTAAAATGAAAATTCGCTTTCGCTGTATGGGATGACAGCCTGAATAATTTCTGTTGATAACATTTTCTTTTGTCGGTATTCCTGAACTGGCTAGAGACAATTGAAAAACGTAAATTAAAAAAATATAATGTAATACAATATTCCGGCCTATAATAATCTAACCTAACCTATATCCTATCCTAACCTATAATAATCTAACCTGACCTAACCTAACCTCACCTATAATAATCCAACCTAACCTAACCTATATCCTAACCTAAACTATAATAATCCAATCTAACCTAACCCAACCTAACCTAACCGAACCAATCCTAACCTAACCTATCCTAACATAACCTAACCTATAAAAATCTAACCTAACCTATAATAACTCAAACTAACTTTACCTAACCTAACATTACCTGACTTATCCTAACCTATAATAATCCAACTTAATCTAACCTAACCTATAAACTAACTTGAACTATACTAATCTAACCTCACCTACATAACCTAACCTAGCATAACCCAACCTAACCTAAAATAACCTTTTTAAAATATTTCCTTACTTATAAAACAAACCTAAATACCTTTATTTTATTTTTCAGGCTTGGCTAAAATAGTACCACCTACCTAGTATTTGCATAGAGTAAATGGTAAAAATTCTAGCCACTCATATCAGGAATACCAAAAAAAGAAAATGTCATCAATAGAAATTATTCTGGCTGTCATCCAATACAACGAAAGCGAATTTTAATTTTATGTAATTAATACCTTAATATATATTATATAAATATTTATACCTGGCAAAATAATTGTTTTACTATACATATAAGTACCTGTCAGATTAGAGATTTGTTGGCTAATTTTACAATCAACGAAGCCTTTCTATCTTCCGATTGTCTTTCATGTTATTTTATTGGGTTGGCAGTGCCTATACTTCCGCGTATATCATATCGGTGTTCTTTCAAAATAGTGCGAAATTATTATTTAATATTAAATATCAATATTTTTCAAAATCGTACATGCAAAGAGTTGTTGTTTATTATCATTAAGTTGAATCAAATGTTTGTTTTATTTGTAAATGCGTATTTAAACGGTAAATTCACGAAAATAATTACCGTTATTTGAATAAATGAGATTGTACGACATTGTACGTATTTTTATATCGCTCTAATGCGCTCTGTCGGCCAATAGGGAAACTACTCCAGCGGCCGGTAAAGGAGGGATTGACATTCTTAAGGAGCCTCAGAATGTTTGATTCAAACGATTAAAACGTCATTGTGGATAATTTTTACTGTAATGTAATTAATCCAATGGATTGTGAACTTTCTAAAACATATTTTCTTCGATATTATCCAAAAATTATATGAGCAGAAACGATGCTTTTGAAGAAATCTGGTGATCTTATTTTAGTGTGAAATCGGGTTTTAATTTTCAAGTTAGCGGAATTTACCCGAAACAGACAATTTGAATTTGACCAATCAGAGGGCCTACATCGTCCAGACGATCGTATAATAATACGCCAGATGGCCGGTTTCCAGCATTGTGTAAAATGTGTTGTGATAAACCAAAAGCAAGCCAATTGTGGTGTATTCGATTTCGTAGTTTTAGTACTGAGCTGCCACCCGTCACGTTAGGTTAGGAAGCTGTGAAAATGTTTTCATTATTTACTAGGCCACGTGTTGCTGTGTCTCATTTTGTCTGTGCAGATATTGTATCAATGGTGCGTGTTTCTTTTTCAAAAAAGCATGTTTATCCAACAGAATGATGATGTTTTTTTTTTCAAAAGAAGCAGATGGCACTGTTTTTCAAAAAGGCATATTTTTACTTGTCACAGGTGACATCTATATAATATGTGCATATAAAAATATACGCGTATTTGAATGCATCGTTGTGTCAAAATTTCAAAGCAATCGGTGAAGAATTTTCGGAGATTTAAGATTTTGAACAAACGATCATTAACATTTTTATTTATATAGATTACTTTAAACACTTTTGAAAGCTAAGAAATAAGATTTCATATCTAAATACAAACACATTATTTTATAATCATAATTTTGATTGTTTCCCGAAGATTTTCAGTGCCAGGAAGTTGAGTAAAAAATAATTTGACTTTTGAAAAATATTTTCATATAGAACAAAAAACACTGATTCTGAATAAACGTATATAAATCTATATTTTTAGTCTCAGAATTAATAAACCTTTCTTAAAAAGTGATTTAAAAGCTATACTCTACAGTTCTCTCCATAGTTTGTACTCAAGTACTTTTCGAATAAACGGGAAAGGTTGCCATACAGTAGTTTTGTATTTTGTATTTGTATGATGAGATTCTGAGATCATGTTTGTGGTTGTATTTTTAGTTTTATCGATGGTTGTGACTGTGATCTTCATAAGCGTCCATAAATACACACATATTGTAAAACATGTCATTTTATATAATAATATTTCAGAGACCAGATTGCATCTACCATTTTTTGCGTAAAAACTTCCGTGAACATATTCCGCACATATTTACCCCTTACCGCTCGGGTTATGATTGTTTTGGCGGACATAAAAAATTCTAACTTTGGTAATATTTTTTTTTAAAATGGAATAAAATTCTTTACTAGAAAATGTGAGATATAGTACCTAGTAACACATACATAAGTCTAAAGAATGACAACCCCATAGAAGTAAGCCGTCTCATACGGTATTCCGTGTTCGTCTCATAGTGTAATCGAATAAGAGTCCTTTCCTGTTATCTCAGTCACACCCGTAATTTAGATATTACTTAAGAGTTCGACAAAAATACGAAAACGCAATGGTTTATTTTGTTAATACGGACATATTTTTTTGAATGTTTATCTTTGTCATATTTTTGAACAAGGAATATAATGGAAACATAAGTGTGTTTCTTACTTGCCATATTTTATCTTGAGTTTGTGGGACAATAGCGAGTCGCGATGTATGTTAACGTACCTAATTGTTTTTTAGAATTTTTTGGAATATTTTTTAATTTTTGGACAAAGAAGTATTATAAAATTAACCAGTTCCAAGAATAACCGGTTACTCAAAGAAATTATAACGTTGCAGTTTCCAGTGAAAGGAACCGGTTCCATGTGACCTTGACAGGAATATCGATCATCTCTAGTTCATATGTTAAATTAATGTCAGTGTTCGTCCTCATCGTCTCCTTTGCTGGTTGTTTCTCCGTCTTTCTAGAGCACTTTTATATGAACTAGACAAATAAATGTATGTCTCTTGACAGTATTTCAATAAATTTCACATTTAAACCAAGGTATTTATAATTGAAGAGTTTCTACTATTCTAGTGACAACGATTGTGTGAAAAAAAGTGACCGCCGCACTTTACGTTTACGAAAGTAAGTTATAGTTATATTGACTAAGTTACACGCAAACTCCTTAATTATTGCTTGTTTATTGTAATATATATCGCTTAACACTTGATTGATCAGATTTTACAGCATTCGTGTTATGACATATTGAGCTACCCAAAACCTGCCGGTAAACACGTGTCGTGACGGACGAGAGTACATGAGTTTGTTCATTAAGCGATTTATAAGTTTATCTATTCTTCAACCATTGTGAAGAGTTTCGTTTCAGTAAAAATCATTATTATAACATCTTTTGTCATCTCCTATCAACCAACATTGTTTTCTTTAACTTTAGGGATACATTTGCAACGTTATTTCATGCAATGCAACTCGTCTCAGTAAATCGGGACTGTCTATAATATCATAATCAACTGTTTATAATATGTTTAGTATTATAGTTAATGATTCGTAATTAATATATCTCTTATATATAAAAACAATGCTTTTATAAAATTTTTCTTATATATTGAGTCGACTTGAATTTTATTTTCATCTGAACAATTTATGGCATGTTTGTTTAGAGTGGTTTTTTGTACAGGTTTTGTTTATTTTCACCTGACAACAATTACCACCATACAACACGAAGCCATCATAGCAGTTCCATGGATCTTCTCAACCCAGAAAGTGTTTCCATCAAGTCTGAACCATGGTCGCAGGAAGAAGGCGAATGTGAAATGGCGTATACCGATATACAAATCGACCTTCAAGATGTGAAGAAGGAATTTTTACAGTATGCTGAGGGTGTTCTACCAACTAGTAAGTTGCATTGCGTATTTCACAAAGGTGTTTCAGATGGACGCAGTCCGAACAGTTGCTTGTTTTCCCGTCTTGTCGTCAATCGGTACTTTTGATTTTAAATATTGCTTTACATGAAACTGATGAACTAAGAAAATTTTCAATTTGTTTTTCCCCCAAACAGCTCATAATTTCTAAAACTTTTTCCTCCATCGTTGGATAACAACAGATGCCTCTCCATTATTTATTATTAAGTCTCCTCAACTTCTTTCCATTTATCTATTTTGATATAAATCACACGTCACTGTGTTCGTACGTGCTAATCTCCGAAACCGCCCAACCGATTTGAATGAAATTTTGTGAATGTGTATGGTTGGTTCCGGTTTTAAATTTAGGATAGGTTTGAACCCGATGGGTGGCGCTGTTGTGTAGATCTAAAAAAATCTTTCAGATTTATAATCCGAAAAGACATAAAACCTCAAATTTTTAGTTCCCTACACAGAAGGCGATGGTCTGTGGCAGGACAACGTCTTATATTATAAAATCTTAAAATATAAAAATTCTGCTTGCGTTTGTTTGTGCTCGCAAAATTCGAAAAGTAGTCGACCGATATCGCTGAAAATTTCAAAGTTGGTTTTTATTAGTGCCAGGAGTTTTTAAAGATGTTCAAATGGTAGAAGAAATCGGGACGCCCTAGAAATACTTAACGCAATATCTCTGCACCGTTATCTTAAAGAAGTCTACTTTAAATCATCGTAAAGTCTGTGTAGTTTTTAAATAGTTACATTTTGGTATACGATAGTGAATGGTGAAAGAAGTTGGAGACGCCCGAGAAAGACATTAGCAATAGCGAAGCATTGCGGGGGATTCACTAGTATTGATATAAATGTAAGTGTTCGTTTGTTTGGAATCTGAAAATCTCCAAAAGTTCTTCACCGATTGCTTTGAAATTCTTACCCAACGTTGCATTCGAATATACGTATGTTTTTATAATCCTTAATTATATAGATAGCTAGTAGTATAATATATATTCCACATTCTCAATCCAAACGCACCATTCCGCTCCCCTAGAAAATATTTCAATCTCTTAAAACTACAAATCTTTACCTAGTTCTACAATAAATAGAAAACCAGTTCCTTTTACCTGTTCGTACACTAAATAATGAATCGTACTATTACCTTCTCTCGTGTCTAGGATGAACGAAGTACGAGTATGTATGCAAAGTCCAAAGTCACGGTGTTTGCTTTCAAGACAGTTGTAAAATAGTGTGCAATATTGAAATGATTCTTTAAGCAAATGGATGAGTTTGTGTATTTAGGAAGCATGTTTACTCGAGATGGAAAGGGTGATAAAGATATTGACAGATAGGTAAGTGCAGGTAACTTCGTTTGTGAAGGACTGAATGCGGTCGGCACTAATTAACCAGACTCAAGCTGCCGCACTGTGTGCGACATTCCCAGTTCGTTTACAGTTTGCGAAGGAAAGCAATAAACAAAATATCATAGGGACTTAATTTAGTACTAATTCATTATATTTCTACTCTGGGCACACTGACTTCGCTCATCTAGTCATTGCCTCTCAGTCACAATTGTGTAACAAAGGTCGTGAATTGTCGCACTGAGTGACGCGCTCTTGGTCCCTTTACTCTCAGTTTTAGATTTGGTATATTTTTTTTATCTGAATAATTTTATGCGTGTTTATTTTTGAAGGGCACGTTTTATAAGTGAAGATTACATCCTACATTTCTTTCATGAGTTCTCTGAAATGTGGCGAGCACGTTTGCAATAATCACTCCGTTCGGGAAATGGTGTGCCAAACCTGCATTGCAACGGGGAATTCTGTTGAAGATGAGGATTAATAATTAAGGAAAGAAAAACTATGAATGTATACTCCTATTTTTCAAATATACTTATTTTATTTTTACTCAAGTTCCATTTTGTTTCAAGAATGCGGTTAGAGCATCCAATGTAATTCTATTCTTAGCGTTTTTTTTTTCATTAAAGAAGTGTTTACAATCTGTATTTCATGTTTTTATGACACAACGTTGTATTTTTTGATTTTAGAAATATGTTTGAATTATACAGAACAACTAAATGCATCTTAAACATTAATTTGCCTCATATATTTATAACGACATTTTGATGAAAATATTGATGTAATAAATGCGGCGCGCGCCCGGTCGTGTGATTCACCAAAGCTCGCCCGCCGGTGGGTTAAAAAAATATTAAAATTAGCGCAGGTGATATTCCATAATGGAATACGGTACCAACCTTGATATATGGCTGCTAGGCATGATCTAGCAGAGGAAGGACTAAATGCTGTAGAGATGAGATTTCTGATGTATGTGTGCAAAACTGTATGACGGTGTTAAACACGGTGTTTGGCCTTACCAGAAACTATTACACTTTCAGTAATGTAATAGTTAAGATTAAGAACGGGACGCTTAGATGATTTGATCATAGAAAGCGAATGAACAATGAAATTAGTGTAAGGGAAACTTACGACATGGAAGTGAATTGTAGAAGTCAAGGAAAGCAGTCGAAGGAAAACGTGTTACTATCACGTGAATCAAAAACTTGAGTCCGGTTATGTCAAGAGTCAGACACGATTTTTGAAAGTGAATGTGGAATGGATTGTGCGCCGAGATAAAGTTTTATAAACGGTCTACCCTCACTGCTGCCCTACGGGATAGTACGTTAGTTTAAATCTATTCTCCCCTCATTCGTAATTTCTCAATAATTTGGCATTGTATATAACAGCATTGTTCATTATTTACCTTTTTTCATTATCATTCTTTACTTTGAAATTAGTATTAAAAAAATGTATAAATTGGATTGCGAAATTTGGAATTACTTTTCAAATTAATTTCACTTGGCGTAGTTCAAATATATCACTGTTGATGACATGACGACTGTTGGCCATTAGAAAATAATAATTAACAACTGCTCATGCAGCAACAGCAATCCTGGAGATTTTATTTTCATCCTGATGTAAACTTTATTTTATACCCTTATAATAATCACCACTTGTTTTAATTTAAGCCAGACATTTTTAATTTAAGAGAGATTCTACATGTGTGTCCACTAGCGCAAATTATCATTGCACTCAGAACATGCGAACGGTTTTCCTCCAAATTTTGAAGCATTTGGTTTACAACAAGAATTTTATAACTGTACTTATAACACGATATGCACTCGTTATAAAGGACTCATTTCCTTAGTTATCTTTAACAGATGAGTCAATAACTCATATTAATTTTATTTATTCTTTTTTTAACCAATTTGAAAGTATATTTAGAATATACTTAGAAAGAATAAAGTATACTTAGAAAGAAAATGTGAAATATGTCATGATCATTTCTAACAGTCTAAAAATAACCGTGCATAAACAAAAATGAAACTATGAATAGTAAACAACGGTCCAGCACTCTTCACTTACTTAACTAACTAACCTTATGTACTAACTAACGGCGTAAGTTTCTCCGCAGGGGTAGGCAGAGAGGACGGACCGCCAAACAACTCGGTCTTGACACACACTCTACGCCTCATTCACATTCATACATCGTCTCATACATACTATTCTATTATTTTACAAGCAATAATTGTTCGCCTGAAACACTCATCCACATTGAAAAATCTCCTGATAAAAGATACATGACGCCAACGGGACTCGAACCCGTGTCCCTTCGATTTCCGGTCGACAGCTCTGACCACTGAGCTATGGCGGCTTATCTCTTACCCGCGAAATTATTCAATATATACTAGTGTTTCATTCAACAATTACTGCTTGTTACATTTTTCACCTGAAAACAACCAACTTTATTTTATATGAGAAAGGCATTGTAAGTGCTAACTCTCTCACTAGATGGCGTCGAGACAAATTGTCTACATTTTTAGGTGAAATACTTGAACTTGTCAAATATTAATTATTATTTTTTGGTAAACTAATGTTTTTAAGACAAGATTTTTTATGCATAGCACAAAGGGTAACAATTATTTTACAAGCAATAATTGTTCGCCTGAAACACTCATCCACATTGAAAAATCTCCTGATAAAAGATACATGACGCCAACGGGACTCGAACCCGTGTCCCTTCGATTTCCGGTCGACAGCTCTGACCACTGAGCTATGGCGGCTTATCTCTTACCCGCGAAATTATTCAATATATACTAGTGTTTCATTCAACAATTACTGCTTGTTACATTTTTCACCTGAAAACAACCAACTTTATTTTATATGAGAAAGGCATTGTAAGTGCTAACTCTCTCACTAGATGGCGTCGAGACAAATTGTCTACATTTTTAGGTGAAATACTTGAACTTGTCAAATATTAATTATTATTTTTTGGTAAACTAATGTTTTTAAGACAAGATTTTTTATGCATAGCACAAAGGGTAACAATTATTTTACAAGCAATAATTGTTCGCCTGAAACACTCATCCACATTGAAAAATCTCCTGATAAAAGATACATGACGCCAACGGGACTCGAACCCGTGTCCCTTCGATTTCCGGTCGACAGCTCTGACCACTGAGCTATGGCGGCTTATCTCTTACCCGCGAAATTATTCAATATATACTAGTGTTTCATTCAACAATTACTGCTTGTTACATTTTTCACCTGAAAACAACCAACTTTATTTTATATGAGAAAGGCATTGTAAGTGCTAACTCTCTCACTAGATGGCGTCGAGACAAATTGTCTACATTTTTAGGTGAAATACTTGAACTTGTCAAATATTAATTATTATTTTTTGGTAAACTAATGTTTTTAAGACAAGATTTTTTATGCATAGCACAAAGGGTAACAATTATTTTACAAGCAATAATTGTTCGCCTGAAACACTCATCCACATTGAAAAATCTCCTGATAAAAGATACATGACGCCAACGGGACTCGAACCCGTGTCCCTTCGATTTCCGGTCGACAGCTCTGACCACTGAGCTATGGCGGCTTATCTCTTACCCGCGAAATTATTCAATATATACTAGTGTTTCATTCAACAAATGTATCTTTTATCAGGAGATTTTTCAATGTGGATGAGTGTTTCAGGCGAACAATTATTGCTTGTAAAATAATTGTTACCCTTTGTGCTATGCATAAAAAATCTTGTCTTAAAAACATTAGTTTACCAAAAAATAATAATTAATATTTGACAAGTTCAAGTATTTCACCTAAAAATGTAGACAATTTGTCTCGACGCCATCTAGTGAGAGAGTTAGCACTTACAATGCCTTTCTCATATAAAATAAAGTTGGTTGTTTTCAGGTGAAAAATGTAACAAGCAGTAATTGTTGAATGAAACACTAGTATATATTGAATAATTTCGCGGGTAAGAGATAAGCCGCCATAGCTCAGTGGTCAGAGCTGTCGACCGGAAATCGAAGGGACACGGGTTCGAGTCCCGTTGGCGTCATGTATCTTTTATCAGGAGATTTTTCAATGTGGATGAGTGTTTCAGGCGAACAATTATTGCTTGTAAAATAATTGTTACCCTTTGTGCTATGCATAAAAAATCTTGTCTTAAAAACATTAGTTTACCAAAAAATAATAATTAATATTTGACAAGTTCAAGTATTTCACCTAAAAATGTAGACAATTTGTCTCGACGCCATCTAGTGAGAGAGTTAGCACTTACAATGCCTTTCTCATATAAAATAAAGTTGGTTGTTTTCAGGTGAAAAATGTAACAAGCAGTAATTGTTGAATGAAACACTAGTATATATTGAATAATTTCGCGGGTAAGAGATAAGCCGCCATAGCTCAGTGGTCAGAGCTGTCGACCGGAAATCGAAGGGACACGGGTTCGAGTCCCGTTGGCGTCATGTATCTTTTATCAGGAGATTTTTCAATGTGGATGAGTGTTTCAGGCGAACAATTATTGCTTGTAAAATAATTGTTACCCTTTGTGCTATGCATAAAAAATCTTGTCTTAAAAACATTAGTTTACCAAAAAATAATAATTAATACTATTCTATTATTCAGACTCTTGACATGGCCCGACTCAAGTATCTGATTCACTTGGTCGTGCCATGTCTTCCTCGGGCGTCCCCGACACCTGCTACCATTCACATTTGCATCAAATATTCTCCCACTTACTTCAATATAAAAATAAATAATTAGTTATTTTTTCGCCAGTAATTATTTTCACAGTTGCAGTACTTTTTCTTCTTATTTTTTTAATCACTTAATGGTGCTGCCGACACCTATGGCATAATATACCTCTCCGATAATTTGAGTTTTATACAATTGGAATTTGTACCCGCTAAAGAACTGCAAGTAGCTTATCAGCAAGAGCTTTGTTAAACTATATAATTCGATCCAACTTTAAATACAAAAAAATAATAATTTAACGGCACCGATACACGAAGAATATTTAATGAAATTATTATGTATTTTTTTAAAGTTTTTTTTATCAATTAAAAGAAAATTAAATTTTCACTATCTTACTATAAATAACTAAATAAATATATTTTTAAAATTAACACTACACATAAATATGTACAATTGTACATAACATAACAATATTATTCACTTTCAGTGTTTTGCTGATTGAGCATAAAAGTTAACATTTTTTTTAAATATACCTACACTTTGTTCATTTCTAATGTTGTCTGGAACGCAATTATACATGTTGCCCCCCTCGTAACCAATGGATTGCTTAGCGCAGTGAGTATGTTTGGTGTTTAAATGTATGTTGAATTGTGTGTGTACTTTTACGTTTTATTGAATTCTGTATTTGTATGTATGAGTTTATTTTTTACATAAGGTGACATGTATTATATTCATATAGTTTTCTTACCGTTAACAGTTTTGTTTCTATATATTTTTTGTGGATATTCCGGGTTAGAAGTGAAATAGCTTTAAACTATAAAGTGCTCTAAAAATGAAATAGACTTTTTTAATGATAAATTTAGTAACTTAAAAACAAGTTTTACCATCTATCATGTCAAGCTGATATTGCGATGAAGCCCAATATTTAAAGACAGGCATTATTTTACCTACCAAATCAGTACAGTAGAATGGTATATCTTTGAGTGCAGGTGACAAATCAGTAATCTCATCAGTACAGTTGAATGGTATATTTATGAATGCAGGTGACAAATCAGTAATAGTTGTAAAGTTGTGTAAAGTTGGCCTCTCAGAAGCTGGGCGTACTGTACAGGGCCCGCAGATACTTTAATAGTACACAACTGCTCACCCTGTACAAATCGCAAGTGCGCCCTACTGTCGAATTTGGCAGCCATCTCTGGTCTGGAGCCCCAAAATACCTGAAAAAAACCCTTGACTCTGTGCAGAAACGGGCGGTCCGTTTGATAGATTCCCCAATCTTAACGAACGGACTGCAATCTTTAGAGCACAGGCGTCAGGTAGGTATGCTGTCCTTGTTCTATCGGTATTACAATGGAAGATGCTCTGAGGAACTAGCATCATTGATCCCTTCGGCACCGGTGCGTAGTCGGGATACACGCCAAACGCGCGCCCAACATTTGTACACAGTTGACACTTGTCACATGAGAACGGGTCGCTTCTACGATTCGTTCTTAAGTTCAACAGCTCGGCTGTGGAACGAACTGCCGGCCTCTGTGTTTCCTCCCTCCTACAACATGGGACTCTTCAAGACCCATGTTCACTCCTTCCTCTCCACAAAAAGACCCTCCACACAGCATCCCCAAAGATGACATAGGCCCTGAGGGAAATTATTTTCTTCAGGGCCTCCTGTGTGGAGTAAATATAAAAAAAAAAAAAAAAAAAAAAAAAAAAAATCTCATCAGTACAGTTGAATGGTATATCTATGAGTGAAGGTGACAAATCAGTCATCTCATCAGTACAGGTGAATAGTATATCTATTCCGAGTCAGCCTTCAATCAATCATACACTAAAAATACATTTTTGTAGAGATAACTCTAGTTGTCTGTGCAATCCACTAGAACGAGTAGATTCCATTAAATATTTGGGTGTAATAATTGACAATAAACTACGATGGGAAGATCGCGTAATAAATGTTACAAACCGTATACGGAAACTGGCATATATCTTCAGGTCATTACGAAATATTCTACATAAAAATAAACTAAAAACGGTATAGTTTTCTTTATGTCAATCAATTATATCTTACGGTATGGTAGTCTGGGGAGGATGCTCTAACACGATATTAGATCCATTAATTAAAGCTCAAAAATTGATAATGCGGACTATTTACAAAGTACACTATATTCACCCCACGAAGGACTTATTTAACGACTTCAAAGTACTCAACATAAAATCCTTATACGTCAAAAACATATCCTCCTACTATAAATTCAAACATACGAAAAAATGTATTTTTGAATCGACCCATTATACAAGATATTCCAACAAATCCAATTATACTACTCCCCCAATAAAAACCTCAATGGCACAAAGACAATTTAACTTTCTTGCTCCAAAAATATTCAATAATTTAACGTTAGAAATAAAATCAATAGCCAAATACGACAGTTTCAGGAAAGCGCTCGGGGATTTTTTGATGTGTGATTGTTATAGTGTTAGTAGCCTATTCCAAGTACTCAGATAGAGATGTATATATTGTTTATATGCGTCATATGGGTGTATGTATACATGTGTTGTTATATGTATATAGGTATGTCTGCTGCTATATACACATGTGTGCTTGCATGCACACATATTAAAAATTATATATATAATTATGTACATTTTTACAATCTAATGCTAATTTACTTCTTTCTCCTTTCTAATTTCTATCTTCTAATTTTTATTACTATTTTTCCAAAATTTTAGCTTCATCTATAGTTACTAATTTCATATGTTTACACTAGATTTCATATTTCATACAAAGTAATTACACTCAATTGGTCACCATGAAACAGGCAGCCGCCTAGTATGGTGATTCATTATATCTACTTTATGTAAATTTCAAAATAATGTAACATGTATTAAATAAATAAATAAAAAAAAATGTAAAAAAAAAATGAGTGCAGGTGACAATAATAAATGGTTTATGGACATATTTGTATTCTATTTTAACCCATTCTTGTTTGTCCTTTACTTTTGCACACTAAGATAATTATTTTTTACATAACTTTGTATTAAAACATCAGTGTCCGACCGGTCAGTGGTTGAGTGGGCATAGCGCTTGGGTCTCACCCGAGCGTCGCGTGTTCGATTCCTCGGCTGGCTAAGTCCTCCATCACAACACAAGCAACATTTTCGGCTTTCTGTGGTGGTAGTAGGAGATTTTCAAACATTGTTGGGTTATTCGTAACCCGGGAATGTTTGTCTTTCTTTTTAAAAATTAAAAAAAAAAAAAAAAAAAAAAAAGTGTATGTACATTATTGGGCATCATGCATGTTTAATGTATTCAAATAAACTAAAATAAATATTATCAATGTTTTATATTTTTGTTTTTTCAGGTAGCATTAATGTGGTTACTGTACCCATAAAGACAGAGCCAGGACCCCAAGAAGAAAATGGAGATGAAATTCCCCATACCGAAATAGACTTAGACCTGCCAGATATTAAAAAGGAATGCTTAGAACGCTCTAAAAGTACTTCAGGTAAAATTGATTTTTGTTTGTCTGAATTTTGTTTTAATAATTTAAAAAAAATTTTGTTTTAATAATCGAAAAAAACCTTACTCATGTTCCCATTGCAACTACTCCTGTTCACACAAATCAAATTTAAATCGTCACTTACGCACCCATACTAAAAATTTATGTTCGCATTGTAACTACTCCTGTTTACGCAAATCTAGTTTAAGAAAGCACTTAATCACCCACACTGGAGAAAAACCTCATTCATGTTCCTATTGTAACTACTCCTGTTTACTCAAATCAAAATTAAGAAGACACTTATTCACCCATACTGGAGAAAAACCTTACTCATGTTCCCATTGCAACTACTCCTGTAAAGACAAATCAAATTTAAATAGTCACTTACGCACCCATACTGGAGAAAAACTTTATTCATGTTCCCATTGTTACTTCTCGTGTTCATTAAAATCAAGTTTAAAAAGGCATTTACATACACATACGGGAAAAAAACCTCGTGTTCACTAGAGCAGTAATTTAAATGAGATGCTACTATACCATTATAAACTAATTTAAATTGAGATGCTACTATACCATTATACAATAATTTATTTCTTATTCTTAAAAAAATACCTTTTTCTCATTTTCTTAGCTAATAATTCACGAGGAAACCGAAACTAAACTGAAACTGACGGGCAACTACCGGTTGCAAACTGGTTGACATCCGAGCTTCTCTCACCGCGCAACCCAAGTGTACGATTTCACTAAGATTTTTTAAGGTGAAAAGATGCGCATCAAAATATTTAGTATGGATATGTGCTAATTTATAAATTTATGTTTCAAATTATAAAATATGGGTCATTAAAGCAATCTAAAGGGGGACCGCTCCGACCCTTCTAACTACCGCCCCATAGCCATCACTTCCATACTCTCGAAGGTATTAGAAAGGGTGGTTAACAACAAATTGCTCACATATCTCGAGAATAACAATATCCTAAGCGATCGGCAATATGGATTTCGTCGTAACCGATCGTGTGGCGATCTACTCGGATATGTAACGCATATTTGGGGGCGGTACATGGAACGTTTTGGTGAAACCCAAACCGTTGGGTTGGATATCTCCAAAGCCTTTGACAGAGTCTGGCACCGGGCGCTTGTCGGGAAGTTACCATCGTATGGGATCCACCCAACCCTGCATAGTTGGATTGCGGACTTTCTGAGGGGAAGAACAATTCAAACCGTGGTTGACGTCTCTTCTTCCTCACCGCACCAAATCAATGCGGGGGTGCCACAAGGATCTGTGCTGTCTCCGACGCTGTTTTTATTGCACATCAATGATCTCGTTGAATGTGCACCAATTCACTGCTACGCTGATGACAGCACCGTTCACGAGGGTTATCTTTTTGACAAGCCCCCTTCCACTTATGATGTCCGAACAGCTCGGGAAGTTTTGAAGCAAAAAATTGACCACCACCTAGAGATGGTTCGTGCCTGGGGTAAGGCCAACTTGGTCAGTTTCAACGTTTCAAAAACCCAAGCGTGTCTGATTTCGGCAAAGAGGGAGATCAATGACTGTCTGGTGCAATTTGATGGGAGCACTCTCCCCAATAAAGACTCCATTGAAATGCTTGGAGTTACTATATCAGACCAGCTCAAGTATCGGGGTTCCATAGAAGCCCGAGTAAATCAGGCCTCCAAAAAGTTGGGCGTCTTGTACAGGGCTAGGAGATTCTTCAACAGTGACCAGCTGCTGACCCTGTACAAGTCTCAAGTCCGCCCAACTATTGAATTTGGGAGCCACCTTTGGGCTGGTGCCCCAAAATACTTGATAAACCTGCTTGAATCTGTGCAAAGGAGAGCGATCCGTCTGATTGACAATCCGTTGTTAACAGACCGATTGCCTTCTCTAATGCATAGACGCAATGTAGGCATGCTGTGTCTGTTCTACAGGTATTTCAATGGAGCCTGCTCCAAGGAGCTAGCAGCATTGATTCCTGATGCACCGGTGCACGTGCGCGAAACTCGACGGACACGAACTGAACACCCGTTCACGGTTGACGTTGGCTTCATGAGAACGGGCCGTTTTTACGACTCGTTTTTGTGTAAGTCGGCTCGTATGTAGAACGAGCTACCGGCATCTGTTTTTCCTCCCTCCTATAATCCGAGCCTCTTCAAGGCCCACATTAACAAATCCCTTCCCACAGCCCCTACCTTACTCCGCCTCACAACGCCGCCCAACCGGGTGGTGACATAGTTCCCCTGTCTGTGCACTCCACAGGCAGGGACATTCTTGTAAGGTGTCACATAAAAAAAAAAAATCTATTTGTTACGAATTTATTTTTTTATTTTATTTTAAGTACATAAACGGCTATACTGCCTTTTATAAATAAACATATAATAGAGTGTTGCGCTAATTTTAAGAAATAAATGTCGCCGATGTTAGCATGTTGATTTCGCAAAATGTGTAATCGACTGATTGGTGAGTAATAATGTGATAATGTATGTGTGTTATTATAGCAGAACGGTAGAGTCAGTCTATTGTTAGCGCGTGAAAGGGGCAATGAAATCGTATTAGTTCTATTTAATCAGGGGTATCCAGGACCGAGTGATTTATTTTATATAATATTAATAGATCACAGATTTTTCTGCGATCTGATAAATTTACGAGATTAGTCCAGTTCAATAACAAATTATAGTCCACGGATTCTCTTGGAATACCTAATTTAAAATTAATATACCTAAGGAATCTATGCTGGACTTTTTCAATCGCTTGAATATGGATATTGTAATGTGGAGCCCAAATCGTAGAGTTATATTCCAAAATGCTTCTCACTAGCGTTATGTATAAAATGCGAATAGTATCAATGTTACAAAATTCTTTGGTTATTCTAATAATAAATCCAAAAATCTTCATTGCTCTATTAATAATATTAGTTATATGGCTAATAAATGTAAGTTTTGAGTTAAAAATAATACCTAGATCATTTATTGTTTCTACTGAGTTTAATATAATTTTGTCAAGATTGTATTCATAAATTGTCGGTTTCTTTATTTTATAAAATCTTATTATTTGACATTTACTAATGTTAAGTGCAGTTTATCGCATATACGCTAATTAAACAAGTTGTTTAATTTTTTTTGTAAAATTATGCAATCACAAATATTTATATTTTTTATATAATTTTAAATCATCAGCAAATAACAGGATATCAACATCGGAAAAACGTCTACAATGTCATTAATAAATAAAATAAACAGTATTGGTCCTAAATGGGAGCTCTGTGGCACACCACTAGTGGCAGAAAAGGCATCCGATATTACGTCATTTAACTTTACAAACAGTTGCCTATTTGTTATACAACTCTCTACCCATTTAAGAAAGTTCCCGGTTATACCGATACTCCTTAATTTATTTATCAATATTTTATGACAAACTTTATCGAACGCCTTGCTGAAGTCAGTATATATCGAATCTACTTGACATTTATCTGCAAAGGCATTCGCTATAAAGTTTTCATATATTAGTAGATTTGTCAGAGTTGATCTATTCTTCATGAAACCGTGTTGAAACCTTGTTTTAATCCCATTTAATTTAAAAATAATTTTATCCAAAATATTTTTTTCAAATACTTTTGGAATAGTTGACTGTATACACGCAGGTCTATAGTTGCGTATATCGCATTTGTCACCTTTTTTAAATATGGGTGTGATGTAACTATTTTTCCATACAATTGGAAAATATCCCGATGACAATGACATATTAAAAATTAAATAGAGGGGATACGACAAGGCATGTATGCAGTGTTTCAATAGAATTGGTGGTATTTTGTCAGGACCCGAACTTTTTTTTATATCTAATTTGTTAATATGGGTTTTAATTTCATTTATATCTATGTGAATGTTAGAAATTTGTAAATGATGTTAGATGAAAAAAAAGGAATTTCACTTTTATCAATTGTGTTGTGATATACATCTTTAAAATGAAGCAAATAAATTTAAAATAGTTTCGGCATTATTTCAATTTATGCCGTTATAATACATTCTAGCAGGTATATCTATTTAATTTCTTTTTAATGACTTTGAGTACTTACCATAAATAGTACCATAAATTGTTGATGTCGTTATTTGCAATTGAATTTTCCACATTATTTAAGTATTCTTTGCAACAATTTTTAGAAAGATCGTGACATTGGCGTCGAATTAAATTGAATTGAATTTAATCTTTAATTGAATTAGAATTTTTGTACTTAATATGTATTTTCTTCTTCAATAGAGTCAAGTCAATTAAATCTTTATTGAACCACTGAGGGAAAACATTATTTTCACATTTAATGTAAGGCACACTTTTTTCTATGATATTGTGAATTATTTTATAGAATACGTTGATATTTTCGTTAATATTTTCTTGTTTTAAAATAGTCCAATCAGTAGCATTTAAGCATTCATTAATATGATTAAAATCAGCCTTATTAAAATTGTGAAGTGATTTTTTGCACTGCAGATTTGGTATTTTATTTAGTGATACGCCAATATTTAATGGAGGATGATAGTTATCTACAGGTAATATTATTTCACTTGATTTTACTACAGTTACTAAAGTATCACTTAAAAATACCAAGTCCAGTAATTTGTTATTACAATTTTCAATTTTATATAAATGTGTTAGATTTATAAAATTTGACATGCTTATAACTTCTTTGTTTATAGTTGACAAGCCAGCGTTTTCTATACTTGTCAATTCCATAAAGTTTTGATTCCAAATGATGTTCGGAAGATTAAAATCGCTAGTTATAATTATTTTTACTTTTGGATATTTTAATTGTAAAATTTCAATATCTTCAAAATGCTTAGTATAACATAACCCAATAAAATTCTGTTTTTACCTGTATTAATCATAACAAATAATTGCTCTATTTCAACGATTTTTGTATATAACTGTCTGGAGACAATATTTTTTGCTACTGCAATCAGAACTCCACCATCTCTTCTTTTATTGTTTTTAATGTCATCGTTTGTAGATTGATTTCTATCCCGGCGGAAAACGTTATATCTTCATTCCTAGTTCTGTAGTGTGAATATCCGGATGTCACCAAGTTTCTGTGAAAATCAACACAAAAAATATAGTTTCTAGTCTGAGAGTGTCCAGTTTAGTTCGAATTCCTCTGACGTTTTGATAATATAGGTTTGGGGACCAACGGTGAAGGCACGAAATAAAAAGCGTGTCGTGAAGGTCACTGTGTTTATTGTGAGTCAGTTGCCGTGACAAGGAGATGATGTAGGACAAATGTTGAATACTCCGGTTGCTGCGGTGTTGTGGTGGTCAGGCGCGGGTCAGTGAGTCGACGCCGGGCGCTGGTGACCGGGACTCGATGAAGGTCAGGCACTGGCGAAGAACGTAGGTCTTCAGGCACTCCAGTGCTGACGAGACGGCCAAAGGTGCGGCGGACCTTGTAGGCAGTTGAACGAGAGCGGCGTAGACCAGTGAGGATGCTGCGTGTCCTCGTGGTGGTCATGGTGGCGTGGAAGAAGCGCTGGTCAGAGACACTGGAACCAGGGCGCTTGTAACGGCGATCTGGACAAGGCGCTAAGATGATGTCCCGATAGAGTCCATGATGGTACGGGCGAAGCCGGAAATATTGTTCTTTGCGGGGGCCCGGGGGCGCACCGATCGTCACTCGTGAGATTTATCCACTGGCGGCAGATTGATGACTGACTGACTGACTCGCTGCGTCGGACTTATTTATACCACACGGCCGACGGCAACAGTAGGTAAATGAATGGCAACTAAATCGAGGCCACTCGCTCGATCTGGACCTTTCGCGAACTTTCGGCGTCGCGGCAATTATGCCTAGGCGGTAGACTCGAACCTTCTGGCGAGTTCTCGTAATGTGAAAGACGGCCTGTGACATATTGTCACCTGGTAGACAAGTAGGTGCTTGTAGTAAGTAGATTGCTTTGTTTACGATGCCATTTCGACTGCAGGCACATAATTCGGGAGTAGGTACTAATTAGGTCGAGCGGTTTATTATTAATTAGTTAATCTAGATTTTGCTCGACGCCACATAGGTAACAGTGATTAAGTTTATTGTGTAGTTTTGGTGTATGCTGTTGAACGATTTTCGGAATAGAATGAACATATTTTATCGTGAGATTTGTTTCTCCGCTATTTTTCCGCTGTTCTAATTCTATTATCAGATTCTTCATGTGATTTCGTTGAGTTAATGTCAAGTCCGTTTTTATCTTTATTCCATCGGTAATTTTAAATTTATTCCGAAGAATGTATTTTACTTGGAAAGAATCTTCAAATTCCACTTTAATTGGTCTGATGACTCCAGGTTTTTTAGCACCAAGTCTGTATATTTTTAGATTTTGTGTTGGTATGTCATCAATTTTTTTAATAGTGGATATTATTGTTTTTGAGTCATTTGTCAAATTTTCTTCTTGAGAAAACTCACTTTCCGGTACGTTTAGAAAGATTGCATTTTTCGATTTTTCTTTCCTTTCTTCCAATTCCATTATGGTTTCACAAAGGTCAGGAATTTTTTGAGTCGGTTGGTTTTGAGACAAGTTTTTGTAAACGGCGAGTTCACCTTCCAACTTCGCCATTATAGCCGCCATATGAGAAATTGAAGCCATGATGTTGTTGAACTCCGGTATTATTTTTGCAATCTGCTCTTTGTTAAATTTATTATTAGGGTTTATCATGACAGTTGTTAATTTGTCAACTGCTTCCTTTGCAATTGTGACGAAATTAATGGATTCCATATTAATTTAGATATCTGAAACTTTTCGTTAATATTTTTGAACCGCACAGTGCAACACCCCTGATTTATATTGGAATAGGTACTGCACAGGTAAGGTTAGAGTTTAGAGTCAAGTTTGGCACTAATGACTGAATGGTTTTTGGTCAAAAGACCAAAATGGTAATGGTCATTACTGAAAAAATAACCTTACGTTTCCCACTATGCAAATGTAATGAAATATACTATTTTGATGGGCTTAAATTTAATTTTCACACTACCGATTTACGTTTGAACACAAATTTGTCGCACGTAAATTTTTAAATAGACACAAATAACGTATTTTTTATGATGTTTTATTTTAAATTTCATTGTTTTAAATTGTAGATTGTGTATAAAGCGCCCTTCGTGGCAGCAAGACGCGTCGCAACGCTTCCTCCAACCGCTTTGTATTTTTTTAGTATTTTCAAGGGAAATGAGGCAACATCCCCTTGAAATTATTTTTAAAATCAATTAATCAATTGGAAATTGGAAATGAAAAAAATTAAATAAATTAATTGGAAAATCTGTCAATTCACATCAGATTCGAATTTACCTAGGTTAAGTTAAATATGTGTCTGTAAAGCCGCGAACACTATATGGCTTTATATTTTTAACGTGAACAACTTTAGCAAGCAACATTTTAGATCCTTGATGAAATTACGCATTGGCTTACGATGTTCGACAACTGTCAAACATCTCGGCGATGTGCCTAGTCTGTTACACTAGACCTTATATAGTAGATAGCGAGATGTCAAAGGGGTAGGAAAGTTTGGATTTTACTTTACCCTTTAGTCTACCACTAAAACTTTCTAACTGCACTCGGAACGCGAGAATGGTTTTGGGGGGGGGGGGGGGGGGGTTATTAGAGTTTTGTTGAAGTATTATATTGTATAAGTATATTTTATAATTTTAAATTTATCTACTTAGTTACAATAATTATTATCTAATCGCAGTAATGCAGCTATTGAATATCTAGTAACTTTAAATTTATCTACTTAGTTGCAATAATTATTATCTAATCGCAGTAATGCAGCTATAGATTATCTAGTAACTTTTAATTTATCTACATAGGTGCAATATCTGATCGCAGTAATACAGAAAAAAATAATAAAAAGGTTTTTATTAAAAGTGTGTGTTTTTCAAAGGAGATTGTACTTTTGACCACCCTCCCGAATGATTACGTAATCTTTCCGATGCCGCATTCCACAAACGCATGTGGCTTGCTCGGTGCATGACGGCGGAGCCAGCGGCACGTACGTTGAACGACGAATTATATTTTATTATCCAATTCTTTTTCAATATTTCAGGTTAAATGATGAAAATTTTTTAAAAATAAATTAATGCAAGCATACTAAAAATTATTTACAACAGTATTGAAAAACCAAAACTCATAGTGTGGCGGTGTGTTACAGGACGGCACGGCGAAGAGGTTTTTAGGACGGTACGTTGACAGTTAAAGTCAGAATGCCATTTTTTACACAATAAATTTACGAGCGTCGTAAATCCCAACCTAAAATATGAATAAAATGTTCACTTAGCTTCTTTGGTTGATAGATAATATCGTAAATTAACAGCTAATATCTATGACCTAAGCATTGCTTGTATTTAGTAATGTTCTACATTGGATCATTTGTAGGTGATTCCGACTTGGTATAAACAGATGAAAAATATTAGAGAATATTTTTATCTCCATAATTTACGGAAAAATCATAAAGATGCAATACTTTTGAAAAACTGTCCCGACTTCTTGCTCGATGAAGTTTCAAAACTATTGTCTCATACTGTGATTTAGAATAATTTTTGACAGATTTGATTTCCAAGAATCGATTGTTCAAGAATCGATGGTCAAGAATATAGAGAAAAGTATCGATGTTACGATTATCATCGATATCGATTGTGCACATCGCTAGTCGTAATCAGTACTCCATCGCGGAGTTGTCATTTTGACACTTCGAAATCTTAAATAAATCAACCGCTATTCAACGCCAACGCCTATTTTACACCACGCCAGTATTTAGTCATGAACCTAAAGATCCATTATAAGACGAGAGGTTAGTGGAAAATAAAACAGAATTCTGAAAACAAATTATTGTTTCTTGTAAAATTAAAACATTTTGTTGCTTTTTAAAACAATTTTTCATATACTTTTTCCCGTTCGATAAAATAAATATTCCAAAACGAACCAGTTCAAAAAATATCCGGTCCAATATGGAAATCATATCGGCGGTTCCAGTGACAGCAGAAGTACGGTTCCAAGTTAAATAGAAATTTTGTCCATCTCTTGTGGCTATGTCAACAATGAACGTCAGTCATTGAATATTTGGCGTCTCCGTCTCCTGTGTTTTCTTATCGCTAGTAGGTAATTATTACTACCCCATCTTTCTTAAGTAATTTCCTATGAACAAGACATTAATGGTGTTTAATTTACGTCACTTATAAGATTAATTGAACAACCAACACATTTAAAGCAAACATTTAATTATTGCAGAGCTTGTACTTTTCTAGTGACGTTTCTTCGGCTGCGTTTATTAAAATATATAATGTAACCTCGTTTCATTTATTCATGCACGAATGTTTATAATATGAAATCCAATTCGGAAATGAGGCTTCTATCTGTTAATTAATTTATTAATATGTTAATTTATGGTTTCATTAGATTAATTAATGGTTCGTAGTTATATATATTAGAGCTTTTTTTACAAAAAGATGCTCCTACGACATCCGTTTTATGTTTTGAGTCGACTAAAGTTTTATATTAAACTGAAGATTATGTTTATTTTTATTTATCTAATTATTGACACATTTTATGTATATTTTTATTTAATTACATTTGGGAATGTGAGCCTACTGGGTTCTTTACCGTGCTAAAGCCCTCGTTTTACTATTTGATGTTACAACATTGTGTATATTAATAAAATGGACCAAAACTTATATAAATTACGTTAAATTAAACGAATTTAAATGAAATATTTAGAAAAGTAAATTTTTTAAAAATAAATAACTAATTAAGGCAGTTATAAAAACTGCAAAAAAGCATTCTGAATATAATTATCGGTCCGGATGCATATGTTTGACTAGAGTGATTTTCTCACAGATCTCATTTATTTTCAGCTGAGAACAATTACCATCACAAAACAAGACGCTATCACAGCAGTACCATGGATCTTCCTAACGCAGAGAGTGTTTCCATAAAGAGTGAACCATGGTCGCAGGAAGAAAGCTCAGGTGAAATGGCGTATACGGATATACAAATCGACCTTCAAGATGTGAAGAAGGAACGTTTTATTGAAACAAGTAAGTTGCATTGCGTATATAACAAAGATGTTTCAGATGGACGCAGTTAGGACAGCTGCTTGTTTTCTATTTCCCCTCCTGTCGTCCATCGATTTGATTTTCCTTTATATTATTGCTTTATTTAACAGGAAACTGACGAACTAAAAAAACGTTTAACATATGATTCCCGCTAACAGTTTCTTATTTCCCTAAGCTGTTCCCCACCATATTTTATCACCTAAATGAATCATCTCACGTTCTCTATTCCATAAAAAAGGTATGTTGCTCGATGCAGTTCAATGACAAAATTATTTTTACACATCTTCGGATCTACCGGATCTGCCCTGATGATGGACACTGCAACGCTGTCCAAAACGTCGGCTAAAGAAGGAGTTAGCGCAACACGGCATAACACCCCAAAAACAAACAACAAAAAAGACAAAATTATCGTTCATTGGAAAAATCCACTTCTATGTTTTTCTTGTTTTGAAAAGTTTAAAATTACTGGAAGTAAACGAAAATCTTCAGAGATAAAATTTTCTTATGAACAGCTTAATATGTTTTTATTTTAAAAATGTTTAACGGTGAATATTTTGTTTTCGAATTTATTGAATTAAATAAAACTGAAAGTTTCAATATCAATTGAAATTTGGATTGTGAACGGAAAATTAAAATATATGGGTGGTTAAACGGTTTATTTTCAAGAAACAATTAATGCGGTTTAATTAATAACCCATTTAATAAATACTCGTATTTTCGGCTTTGGATTTAGCGTATTAATACTTATTTTAATATTACAAAGATATTTCGTGACAAAAGCAAAAATCAGGTTAAGTGGTAACTTTTAAATTGAACGAAACAATATTAATTATGGATATAAACATGAAAATAAAATTGTTTTAGAGCACTTTAATTTTATTAGACAATGCTAACAAACTGCTTTAAATATAAAAATAAAAAACGGTTTCGGAAGAACCCTTCTTTCACCAGGAGAACAGTAAGATAAAAACTTAATATAAACAATACTGACAGATACGTATACATATTTAGGTGTTGGAGTCTGTAGCGACCAAAGGGGAACGAGTTATTGCGTGATTTCTGGGAAGAACAGAGCGGTTTACTGGAGATTTGTCTATTTGAAATTTATTTGTTTATTCAATAAACTAGAGTTATTATTTATGGATTTTACTTTGAACTTTGAAGCACTTGAAATATAAGTTATTCTACACTAAGATTCTAGGCTGTATAGTTTGATGATGACGCGTCTTCACGAAATTGCAAGTCCGCAGGGTTGCCTCAGAGCTACGAGTCTGCAGCAGGGCTGCCACATCTTCTCAATATCTGCATGAATAATATCATTCCCCGGGCTGGATTCTAAGAATGAATGGTTTAAACAAGGCTCTGGCTCGTCACTTGCGTTTAAAAAAATGCAGGATCATGACTGCCATATAAATATTCCCATTTTGGCCGTTACAACAATCACTAAACATGTTAACTTATTCAATATTATTGATTATTGTACTCTTTAAGATAAAATATCTTTTTTAAAAGATCCATTGCTTTGCATTGATAAGATGATTCTATTAAAATCTGATGAACTTGTTTATGACACACGTTTCTATTTTAACTGCTTGAGAGGGATTAGTCTCACTATCACTATTTGATTTATGGACGGATAAATTAAAATCTGCAGTAAAATATTTCGTTAGAAACCGTTTTTTGATATTTATATTAACTTGACATTCGTTTCAGTACTCCCGTACAGATGATACATTTTAGGAAAGCCAAGTTCTGAAGTTTTCGTAGAAGAATCTGAACGTAGAATATATTAAAAATAAAATCTTTATTTGCCAAGTAATTTGTAAGTAATATATATAGAAATCATAATATAAATAGATCTCCTTTAGTTTGTTTCACCACAGTTTAATAATATCAACAGCAGGCGAAACAGCCGTCACGCATAATTATTATTACGTAGTTTTAAATTAGTTGTGTGGCAGTCAATCCTCTGTGCCGACTCCTGCGGAATGGTTGTTAGTTATAATTCCCTTGTTGATTTTTTAGTGGTATCTTTAAATGTAACTTTTTTGCTTTTAAGTTCTTAACAAAAAAAAATTTTCCCACAGGGGCTTAAAGTTTAAAGATCTTATATATATTATACAATGGTAATTCGTACCCACTAAAATACTGTAAGTATTTAATATGATCCAACCATGAATTCACATAATAATAAAAATAATACCGACGACAAATTTAAAATGTCTTAACACATCAATGTATTCTTGTTTGGTTATTTCAGGTGGTATTAATGTGGATTCTGTAGCCACCAAGGCAGGAGTAGCACCCCGAGAAGATGGAGGGGGGATCCCTTATATGGAAATAGACATAGAGCTGACAGATGTTAAAAAGGAATGCTTAGAGTACTCTGGACGTGTTACAGAGACTGCTTCAGGTAAAACCGATTTTTTGTATGATTTTATAAGTTTTCATTTACATACATACTTGTTGAGCTTTATACGCAATCTTTTTCAGACATGCTAACGGACCTGAAGACGCATCATGGAGAAAAACAATTTTCATGTCCCCAATGTAACTGCTCCTGCTCATGCAATTCTGCGTTAACAATTCATGTACGAACTCACACAGGAGAAAAACCATTTTCATGTTCATATTGCAGTTACTCATGTTCTCATAAGGGAACTTTAAATAAGCACATTCTTACCCATACTGGAGAAAAACCTTTTTCATGTTCTGATTGTAACTTTTCAAGTTCTCGTAAGGGAAATTTGAAACTTCACATGCTTACCCATACTGGAGAAAAACCCTTTTCATGTTCGTATTGCAATTACTCGTGTTCTCAAAAAGGTAGTATAATAAAAGTCACGTGCGTACGCATACTGGAGAAAAACCTTATTCATGTGACCATTGTAACTACTCCTGTTCAAAAAAATCATATTTACCAATGCATTTACGCACACATACTGGAGAAAAACCTTTTTCGTGTTCTTATTGTAATTTCTCTAGTTCATGGAAATCTGATTTAAATAGGTACTTAGACGCCCATACTGGAAATAAACCGCATTCATGTTCCTATTGTAACTACTCCTGTTTACTCAAATCAAGTTTAAAAAGACACTTATTCACCCATACTGGAGAAAACCCTCACTCATGTTCCCATTGTAACTACTCCTGTTCAGACAAATCAAATTTTGCTAGTCACTTACGCACCCATACTGGAGAAAAACGTTATTCATGCTCCCATTGTGACTTCTCGTGTTCATTCAAATCAAGTTTATCAAGGCATTTACATACACATACAGGAAAAAAAAACCTCGTGTTCACTAGAGCAGTAATTTAAATGAGATGCTACTATACTATTATAAAGTTATTTAAATTAAGATGTTACCCTACCATTATAGACTAATTTATTTCTTATTCTTAAAAAAATTACCTTTTTGTCATTTTCTTAGCTTACAAATAACGCGGAAACGCGAAAATTTAACTGAAACTGACAGGCAACTGCCTGTTGCAAACTGGTTTCAAATAAAAAACGAGCTTCTCTCACCGCCCAACTCAAGTGTACGATTTCACTAATTACCTAAGATGTTTAAGGAGAACGGTTGTGCGGCCCTTTTCATTCAAAACTTAAATTTGGATTTGAGCCAAATTACCCAACCAAACTGAGATGTTTTTTTTTAATTTATGGCATCGTAAATATTCAGTATGGATATGTGCTAATTTATTTATATATGTTTCAAATTATAAAATATGGGCCATTAAAAAATTCTATTTGTTACGATTTTAGAGTCAAGTTTGGCACTCATTTTTGACTTAATGGTAGTTACTAAAAAATTAACCTTACCTTTCCCACTATACACATATTATTAAATTTTAAATAAATAAATATATTTTCATCAATAATGCCATTTTTGTAATATTAGCACTCTATTAGACCTAAAAGTAACGAGCCGCCACTGTTTACAACGCATATTCACGAGGGGACAGTCTGGTGGTATTGAGTTAAACTTTCCTAGCTATCGTCTTATTATTTTCAAAATGTGCATATAAATTTAATTATAAACTTTTTACTTTTGTTTCTTAGATCCGACAATAGTGAGGAAAAATTAGTTGAAAATGAATATTTTTTAATGCACTGTATATTTGTTGTAGAATGTTAATGTGTATTTGTACTAAGAGGGCTATACGCAGGAACACTGGAGGGTCTACAGTATTTCATTATAATTAAACGTAGCTTCGTTTTATTAAAATAAAGAGTGTTGACGTGTACGACGTAAGAGATAAACAATCAGTTTCCTTATACCGTTGTTGGGATAGTGGTCGGGCCTCCCCAATGTATTGCGGTCAAATATGTCTCCAGAATCAAATTATGATGAACATATTGATAGATGGGTCAAATCCCAGCACTGCAAAGAATGGAAGAGGTCACTTGGAATGAGACACCCAAAGTACTCATAAAAGGACCAGACCCTAGACGAACCAAGAAACTACTCGATTTGGACAGAAACTCTCTTAGGGAACTGGTAGGACTACTAAAGGGACACTGCCGTCTCAGGAGACACATGCAGATATTGGGAGTGGAAAACACCAATAGAAGCAGGAAATGTGAAGAGGATGAAGAGACTCCAATTCACCTATGGTGCCAATGTCCTGCCCTGGTGGAAACTAGGCTCAGATACCTGGGGAGACATAGCCACATACTCAATAACAACCCTGGTGCACTTTATTAAAGGGACTGGGTTGTTTCTTCAAGGATTGGGATAAAATGGGAGATGGACCTATGGCCTAAGTGCTCACGAGAACTATATGTAAACCGTTTCCATCCTTAAAAAAATTCTGACGAAGAAGCCGTTCTTTGTTATTATTATCAACGAAGATGGAAGTAAGTAAGCTGTTTTCCATATATGCATGAACCTACCTGTTGAAAGTGATTGATTAAAGAGTAGATATAATGGATTAGAGACAATATCTGCAGAGTTAAGGAATATTATTATTATTATTTTTTTTTTTTTATAGTGAATACCTCACAAGAGTCCCAACTGCTCCCGTCTGGAGCCAGTGAGACTATGGCATCCCCAATTGGGGGATGTTGTGAGGCTGAAGGTAAGTGGGGAAGGGAAAGAGGAAGGTGGGGAACTACCTGGCTATTCAGATCTAGTCACTAAACACGGCTAAAGCCATTTGGAGCAACGTTTCAATTCTGAATGGTGGTCTTACACCAGGGCGATACTGGTAGTATCTTCCACTCTGGAACGTGCCGCAAATATACTTTATATTATTTTAATTAATTTATTGTGAAATAACACAAATTAATCAAATAAAATTTATTTGCGCACGCCGGGTTCGAACCCGCGACCTTCGGAATGGCAGTCCAATGCGTTACCACTGGACTATGCCGGCCGTCAATATGGGGGGAGTTTTATATGGCTCTGGGCAAGATTTAGGTTCCAGTAGTTTAATACACACTGTGATGTCTATCTCAATGTGAATCTGAGATAGTTTTAAATTTGAAATGTGTTCGTCAGGGATATCCGCTTCACACACATCCTTAAAAAAGTCTGCGAACAATTTGTCAATTTCTTTCTTTGTGGCGCATGGTTTCAGGGTAGCTATTGAAAATTCAACATTCTTAACATAATAAATATTTGACAATCTTTTCGTTACTTGCTGAAAAGGATATTTACTTTCTATTAAAATTTTATGAGCTTTTTTCTGTTCTATTACTAGGTTTATGAAGTCCTTGTTAAACCATCTAGAGAATTTTGACGATAATTTCAAGCTAATTGGAACAAAATTAAGTGAAGGTAAACAAAATGACTTTTGTATCCCTACACTTATATGCAATGATGATAGAATATAAACATTGCTTATGATTAATTCAGGGGTGGGGAACCTGCAGCCCGCGAGGCTTTTTGGTGCGCCCCATGAGTTTTGTATCATGACCTGGTGTTTCAGACACACTTTTAAGGCATTGTTGCAAAACCCAGAGAAAGGAATAAAATTTTTCACTTGTAGCAACACTTTGTGGGTATACATAATTATAATAATTAAAATAAAATAACTTTGTTTGAATACCACTTTATTGTATATATTTATAACCAACCGGTTTCAGTTCAACCCGAACCTTCATCAGGGTTAATAAAAACATATTAAATTAATTACAGAGGTGTATGGGTACTTATAGTTAAGCTGGAAGAGGGAGAGAGAACATCAACTTTGGTGGAAATGAAAGTGTTCCCCAATTATTTGACTTCAAGTTTTGAAAATAATTTACCAGTGTCCTCTTCAATTCATAAAGCTAAAATGGCGTGGTTTAAAGAAGATTTAATTAATGCATATAAACAAAGAAATAACTTTAAATTAAAAGTCAAAATTTTACATATTGAATTAGTGCATAATCTCCACCCAGTTGAATGGGATCTCTTTGACGATAAAATTAGGAATTATGTTTCAATAGAATCATTCAAAAAACGTTTAATCCTGGAAAAAAAACTAAAAAATCTCTGTAATTCTAAAACTAATGATAGCCAACCACCAGCTTCACAATATACATTTTATGATCGGGTACAAAATCTGTCTTCTGTACAGTTTACCCCAAAAGAGATTACATTACTCTCAAAAGGTTTAAAACACAACCTTCACTATTGTATCATACGTATCCAGACATCCAGAATTTTTCAAGAGAATTCATATTTACGCAAAAATCACAAAAACACTCAAACCCCGAAACCGCTTGATACCGTGTCGCCGACACAATTGCCAAAATCACAAGAACACTCAAACCCCGAAACCGCTTGATACCGTGTCGCCGACACAATTGGAAATCTTTACATCAAAATAACTCAATCAAATGATGTATTATATGTGATTAATCAAGATAATTACATAGCAATATAATAACAGAACCTGAAATACATCTGAAAATAATCATCCAGCACCTCCCTCGGACACACCAACCCACGAAGTGACCACGGCTAGGAAAGCTACTCAGTATTTACGTAGGACCCCCTCCACTACTCCCCGGATGGAATTCCATGATGGCCGCCGTCTCCAACCAATCACAGCCCAGCATATCACCTTGACTTCCTTATCAAACACTGATAACTGATTCAAATGTGATTAATTGTGATATCATCAGACTGGATTTACGGGGAAAAGATGCAAGATATAACTACGAAATAAATATCAACATCAAGAAATGATTATATACTAATACAATAACATGAATAATTATATCTAACTATATTTGTTACCCTTTGGGAAATGTTCAAACATAAGATATTGAACTTCAAACCCAATATGAAAACTTGTAAAATTATTTATAAAATAAATAAACGGGACTGCGGGAGATGGTTTTGGTGGATTGAACTGACTTGGTTAAAGGTATCATATTAAAATATAACTTTCCTCTCAACAAGATAATTGCAGAGAGGAAAAATACCTAACCACTTGACTCCTCACGAAAGAGGATAGAACGCCTCCGAGAAGGCTCGATTTGAAAACGTTCTATAAATAGAGAACCAAATTCCATACAAAGTTAGTTCAACAACTACTTCTGAGAAGGAATCCTCTCTCCTGAAAAACCATCTCCAAGTCTCCAAAAGTCTCAAGAAATATTTTCAAGTGTTTTTATTCAGTAGTAAATTCAGTTTTGCCAGTAATAAATTCTTTTCGTCAGCTCAGATCTGGAAATAAATTCCTCTCTGATCGTGGCTTTAAGCTCCACTACCATCCTCTACAACATCTACCAAGACTGAAAACGCTGACAAGTGTACCCAGCTACCTTCGTATCTACAGTTATTGTACGGACGGTTTATTGTCTCGTACAACTATACTAAAAATAATGTTAACAGTGCGATTGAAAATGTAGCAGTGGACATGCCGAATTATGATTGACAATACAGAATTGTAAGGCTGTCGAATTTCTAAATATTTGGTAATTCCCGTAAGCTAATTACCTTGGGTTTGTAGCTCATTTCAATATTTATTAGGGAAAAAACCTCACAGGTAATATGCATTATTAATGACCTAATTTTATTGTCAAATCATTATTTATGATAGGATTATATTTGCTTTTAGAAAAGATACATGTTTACATTTGAGAAATTATTATAAGAATTAAGAAAGTATGGACTTAGCAACTGATACTAATAGCTTATTAATTACAAAGTTACTTATTGAAGGGGTACATGTTTACATTGAAGTAGGGAATATGTAGTTAGGTTAGACCATCCCTACTTCAATGTAAACATGTACCCCTTCAATAAGTAACTTTGTAATTAATAAGCTATTAGTATCAGTTGCTAAGTCCATACTTTCTTAATTCTTATAATAATTTCTCAAATGTAAACATGTATCTTTTCTAAAAGCAAATATAATCCCATCATAAATAATGATTTGACAATAAAATTAGGTCATTAATAATGCATATTACCTGTGAGGTTTTTTCCCTAATAAATATTGAAATGAGCTACAAACCCAAGGTAATTAGCTTACGGGAATTACCAAATATTTAGAAATTCGACAATCTTCAACGACTTAGTAACAAATAACATTTATTAAAACCCTATAAACTACCCCTCTCCCCCCCTCCCCCATATGTTGTGTATATAAACGGTAGACTAAGAATTTTGTGTACCAGTCTGAAGATGGCTTTGACGAGCTGAAACCGGTTACGGTCAAAATAAAATTAAGTGGAATAAAGTTTTTTAGTTGTTTTATTATAATATATTATGATGGAATTCCACCACGAATTATCGGTCTCAAAAATAGAAATATTAATTCAAATGTATTTTCCCCTGTGTATACAATTAAGAATTTTTATGAATTGGTCAATAATATAAAAGATTTGACTCTACCCAATAACTGTAAATTAGTTTCTTTCGATGTTGTAAATTTATTCCCAAATGTACCTGTACCCGAATGTAGAACTATACTGTCTAATTTATTAACAAATTCAAACCTACCAAATGATCTTTCTGACGATCTTGCCCGAATGTTTAACATCTGTCTTAACCAAAACTACTTTAAATTTAATGATGCTATAGTCCAACAAAAATACGGACTACCCATGGGTCTTCCTACGAGTCCTCTATTTGCTGATATCTTCATGGATAACTTGGAAAAAAATATTTTTAGTTCTAACTCACCTCTTTTAAATAATGTTTTTATGTGGAAACGTTGTGTTGATGACATTTTTTGCATATGGAAAGGTACAGAACGTCAACTTAATTCCTACTTGTCCCTCCTTAATTCGTTCCATAAAAATATTCAGTTTACAGTAGAAATAGGTACTAATTACAGTTTAAATTTTCTAGACCTATCCCTTTCCATTATTAATAGTAAATTCAATTTTAATATTTATAGAAAACCTACTTTTACCGATACAGTCATTCATAGTACTTCAAACCATCCCATTTCCCATAAACATTCTGCCTTCCATTCTATGGTCCACAGACTTGTCACTATTCCGCTATCTAAAGTTAACTTCAATATTGAACTCTCTATAATCAAATCTATCGCCATAAATAATGGATATACCCATACTTTAATTGATAACATCCTTGCAAAAAAACAACGACTCATATTTTGTAATAAATTCCTGTACAATAGTATCCCCAACATCGCAGTAAATAAAAACCACGGTTGGCGTAGAATTTTATACATTAATAATATCTCGTCCTCATGTGTTTTAAAATTTCCAACAGAAATTAAAGCCGCTTTTTATACCAATAATAACCTAGGTAAACTTTTAATTAACTCAAAAGATAAAGAAAATAATTTAAGCCATTCTGGTATCTGTGGTGATCTGCCGTGTCGATCACTCAGATAAGATGTAAATAATAGTCGTTTGGATACTCCATACTATTTGGTTTATTTAGTGTTATTACTAATGTACAGTATTCGAGATGTTGTTGCAAAGAGAGGACGAGTTACAACAGACACGCCTTTTTATACGTCTCGGTCATGCTGTCTCACTCAGATATGCCTGTCTCTTTCATACCGACAGACATACGTTCACCACATCCCTCCACACTTAAATCAGCAGACAGTAACACAACATGATTATCATAATAATAATTATAAAACATACATACACATATTTAATTATTATTTTACAACATTTTCTTTTTTATTTATAACCATGTTGATTCGGAGAGTTGACTGCTGCTTATTTTGATTTCTCTGTCCTTGGTCGAAGGCGCTCCTTCCAGTTCCCCGACGTTGACGCCACGGGTTCACTGGAGCTGGAAGGAAAAAGAGGGTCACCCGTTAGATTGTCATCCGAAACAAAGTCGGAGACATCGTACTCATCGAACGATAGCCTCCTCGTCTCAGACTCAGGGATTAAAATACTAGGGTTCTTTTCCCATGATACACACAGTTTGGATAATTGATCAAAATGTCTTTTCCAGTACATGATTTTATCATTCAATTTAACCTCAATTAAATATAGTTTATTTCCCAAACGTTTATGTACTTTCCCTGGTACCCACTTATCATTGTTTTGGTCTCTAAAATCCCTAACCATAACTTTCTGATTAATCTTAAAATTCGTAGATACTTTGTTATTCCTTTTATAATAGAATTTCTGATTTTCCTGACATTTTGACATTTTCATTTTGGTATCTTTATCAATCACATTTTCCTTTACCTTCCCCCCTCTAGGTATAAAATTATTCAAATTTGACCTTAACCTTCTACCAAACATTACAACTGCTGGCTCTAACCCTGTTGTACAGTGTGGTGCATTCCTATAATCTATGAGAAAACATTCTAACTTCTCATTATAACCTGACTGAAATTTTTTTTCTAACAATATTTTCTTTAAAAAATTTTTACACGTTTTGACTGCATTCTCTGCCAATCCATTTGATTGAGGATGATTTATAGGTGTTGTTAAATGTTTAATGCCATTTCTCTCGCAAAACTGTTTAAAGTCTGCTGACATGAATGCTGCTCCATTATCAGAAACTAAGGTTTGTACACTACCGAAATAACTGAATAATCTCTTTAAGATTTTAATGGTATTATCTGAGTTAGGTGAATTTACTTCCACGCAATCCAACCATTTTGAGGTTGAATCTATGATTACCAAAAAATATTTATTTCCGATAGGCCCTACGTAATCTATATGAACCCTACTCCAAATTTCTTCCGTTATCGGCCATGGAGTTAACTCACTCTTGGGTTGTGATGGTTGAATTTCCGCACAAATTCCGCACTCTCTAACTAAAAATTCAATTTGACTGTCAATCCCTGGCCACCAAAAATAGCCTCTAGCTAGCCCTTTCATCTTGGCAATCCCTAGATGAGATCTATGCAATAAGCTTAATATCTTATCCCTTAAACTTATTGGAATTACTAACCTATGGTTCCAGAAAATACAATCATCAATTATTGATAAATCGTTCCTTTTTATCCAATAAATCCATTTGCAATCATCCTTATTGACTTTATTTGGCCACCCTGTTCTAAGATAATTTTTTATCTCTAATAATAATTTATCCGTATTAGATTCTGCTTTAACTTCCTCAACATCTATTGGCATCTCGCTATTATTTTTGAATAAACACAAAATTCTTGAATCAAAGTTATTATTTTCCTCAACAGGATCTCCTACAGGTACGCGAGATAAGTAATCCGAACAATTTAATGTTGATTTTACGTATTGAACTTTATAATTGAAAGATGAGAGAATTACACCATAACGTTGTAATCTATTACAAGTTAAAACAGGAATTCCTTTTTTTTCACCAAAAATTCTACATAAAGGTTCATTATCTATTTCTAGAATGAATTCCCTTCCGTAAATGTACTCGAAAAACTTCTTAAAAGCAAACACAATTGCACAAGCCTCGAGGTCTAAAATTGAATATTTCTTTTCCGCTTCTGTCAGTTTACGAGAAACAAAAGAAATAGGTCTTTGTAAATTATTTTCATACACATGTAACAATGTTGCACCCAAACCTTTCGTTGAGGCGTCCGTAACTACCTTCAAAGTAACATTTGGATCGTAATGTGCTAACACTCGATTATCACATAAAATTAATTTTATTTTATTAAAAACTTTTACGCAATCTTGATTAAAATCAAAATTCGTATTTTTTTTCAATAATTTGTGCAAAGGATCTAATAACATAGACATATTTGGCACAAAAGATCGGTAAAAATTTACCATTCCTAAAAAACTGCGTAGCTCTGATAAATCTTTTGGTTGCGCGACTTTACTAATTGCGTTCGTTTTATCTTCCATAGGTTTAATCCCTTCCTTCGAGATTTCAAACCCTAAGAAACATACCGATGAAGCGTTAAAATTGCACTTTTGAATATTTACGCACAAACCGCAATCTTTTAACCTATTAAGAACTGCATTTAAATTAGCATTATGTTCCTCTATCGTTTCTCCTGTAACCATAATATCATCCAGGAAAACCGCTGTTTTCTTCAAACCTTGTAGACATGAAGCTATAGTTCTACAAAATATTGCCGGTGCACTGTTAATCCCAAACACTAGCCTAGTGAATTTAAATAATCCTAAATGTGTAGAAATCGTAGTATATTCCATACTTTCTTCGTCTGAAGAAGTTTGAAGGAGCATCAAGGCAAGGAACTGGTGAGGAGATTCAAGGCGCTGAGCTCAAGGAATCAGCAGCCGAGAAACCGGATGAAAAACGGATCCAGGCAGCTTGTACGGGGACCCGACACGGGAAGGCGTGGCGGTGGTGACCGGACGAGAAGGACGACCAGGAATCCGGACGGAGCCAGAAGACGGTCAGACGCGGAAGGGCGGCGATCGGCGGCAGCATCAATCATCAGATTCGTGAGTTGAGTGCTGTTTGTTGTTGTTTTTTCTGATTATTGGTAATCTGTGTGGAAATGGAGGGAGTGGGTTTACCCAGGTTTTGTCACCTTAGGGACGGGCTGGAGACGTTCGTGCTACAGTTTGAGCAGTTGATCCTCGTCAATGATGACAAATTTAAATCCGAGGATAAAAAGAGGGCGGTTTTAATATCCCACCTACACACAGACACGATTAATCTACTGATAGATTTATGTTTTCCAAAAAAAATAACAGAATTATCGGTTGAAAATATATTTTTGTTATTAGGAAACCACATTGGTGTTTCAAAGAATGTGTTTAAGGAACGTGGAAATTTTTTTGCGGCGAAACAAAAAGTTGGGGAATCTATAAATGATTATATAGCTAGGTTACGTTGTCTAACAAGATTCTGCAAATTTGAAAGCAGACTGGAAGAAAACTTAAAAGATATTTTTGTGACTGGTTTATTAGAAGGTCGTATTAAAGAAAAAATGTTTTTAGATGCAGAGAAGCTGACTTTAAAAAGTACATTAGAGTGCGCATCGGGAATGGATTCATTTCATAAAAATATTACGTGTATTAAATCCGAGAGTGTCGGGCTCATTTCTAGAAGTAAGAAAAATTTTAATAGTAGTGCAGGTAGGAATTATTCTACTTCACCGGCGCGGGCGAAAGACAAAAATGTTACAATTCCCAGAAAGAAATCAGTAGAACGTATACAACAGTTGAAGTGCAAATATTGTAATTTAAATAATCATGATTCCAGTTGTTCGGGCATAATGCGAAGAAATTATAATTATTTATTACCTACATCCTTGTTGTTCCCACCTTGCCATCGGGATATAGGGATTTGGTCCCCGGCGCTCGCTAGTACAATTTCTACCACCTACGGATACGCGTCTCGGGTCACATTTCAATGGACATTTCTTTCGTGGTCGATACCTAGTGACGGAAATAGATTAATACTGTGTGAGATTGGTGCCATCACGGAAGCTGTAAGGAGATACCAGTACAAGGTAGGACTTTCCTTTAATTCTGGTGGCATCCTCAAATTCCCATTCCCGTTATTTTTCCCATATCGATCAATTTGCACCCGACACAGACGCTTAAGTTTTTCAAGAGCTATCGAAACATTGGTCTTCAGCCGGATAAGATTTGCGTAGGAATTGTATTCAAATAGTAAATGGTTCAATAATCGTACGATTAAAAGATTATTTCAAGTAGTAATTATTTCTTACCGCGCGCCGCGGTTGCATTTCATAGGTGGGTAGTAATTTCAGTACATATTTAAAATGGACAAGAATGAATCCAAGATTGGTTCTTTAAAGTTAAAAAGGCAAAGATTATTTGGGCGTATACAGGCCGCATATGATCTTATTAAAGATTTAAGTATAAGTGCAAAGTTATGTCAATTCAAGGCTAGAATGGATAAAATCGAGTCGACATATGAGGAATTTCAAAGCATACAATGCGAACTGGCGGACCTGGTTTCACTTCCCGAATTTGAGTCAAAAAATGATATTTTGGAAGTTTCCCGTGTTTTTGATGAACTGTACTTCGAGGTCACGTCGGCGCGTGACACTCTCGAGGCGAATAAGAATGGTCATAATGACTCATCAGGCGAGGAATTACAGCGCCCGGGACGAAGTTTTCTGGCCCCAGAAATAAAAATACCATCTTTCAGTGGCCACATTAGAGATTGGCCTCCGTTTTTTAATTTATTTAGGAGTCTCGTTCACGAAAATACAGTTCTCACTAATATTGAAAAATTTCACTACCTACTAAGTTCTTTGAAGGGCACAGCATTATCCCTGGTTAAAACAATTCCAATAATACGAGAAAACTATGAATTAGCCTGGGAAACATTATTAAATCAATTTTCGGAGTCGAGAGCATTATTTATACACTATGCAAACTCTATTTTAAATTGCGATTTCACTAGCAATGTGGAGATATTAAATGGTTTACGTGAAAATCTTTCCGGTCTATACGAACTAAAACGACACAAATTATTCGAGGAATTTATTTGCCATTTTGTTTTACAAAAAATAGATTTGAATACGCGGCGATCCTTTGAATCTAGGATTGATAAGGATGAAATTCCGAATGTCGAAAAATTAATTGATTTCTTGGCAACGCAAAACCGCGTAAATATGCTTTCAGATTTAAAAGAAAATCGTAAGTCTAAACGGGTTCTATTTGTTAAAAATGATTACACGAAGAAAATTATTTGCAATCATTGCAAAGCCGATCACCACATTACAAAATGTAAAATATTTCTTGGATTACAAGTAGACAGTAGGAGGGACTTCGTCAAAAGAGAAAGATTATGTTTCAATTGTTTAAATCCACATCTAATTAAAAATTGCCGATCTAAATTTCGATGTAGAAGTTGTAACAAGTCACACAATACCCTTTTACATAGTGACGAAAGGTCACCTTCACCGAACCGCGATTCTGAAAACGAAAACTCAGCAAACTGTAATGCTGCGTACACAGTGACAAAACGCTCTATTTTACCTACCGCGCTGGCAGAATTCCTTGACATTTCAGGACGCAGAAAACGCGCCAGGATATTAATTGACTCGGGCAGTGAGATTTCGTTCATGTCTGAAAAATTATATAATGCTTTGGGATTAAAATCGAAGAAATGGTTAGGTACTGTCACTGGGGTCAATAATGCAATAGTCAACAATGTGCAAGGTTTAGTTACTTGTAAAATATATCCCATTCAGAATCACTCTTTTGTGTCAGGACAAGCGATAGTTATTTCAAATATTACGTCCAAGCTTCCGCCCGTTAATATGCATGAACCGTTTGAAGAATTCAAACAGTTGAAGCTGGCGGATCCAGATTTTCAATTTCCAGGCGATATCGACTTCTTAGTGGGAACTGACTTGATATCAAAAATATGGAGACCAGGATGTATTTCAAGCCGTAAATGTAATTTGCTGGCCGTGAATACAATATTCGGATACGTAGTCATGGGTTCATGTGTAGCACAAATGAAAGATGACACACAGGCTTTTGTGACGTCAGCTTTAACTGCAGTCGAAAACAACGACTTAAATTACGCGGTAAGACGTTTCTGGGAAGTCGAAGAGATTTCTAACGAAATTATTCACAATAAAGATGATAGTGAATGCGAAAAGATATTTAAGGCAACGGTTAAACGGGATATTTGTGGCAGATATGTAGTAGCGCTACCTTTTAAAAATAAATCGGAAGTAAATTTAGGAAGTACATATGATATCGCTCTTAAGAGATTATATAATTTGGAAAAACGTTTGTCGTTAAATCCAACCTTAGCGGAACATTATCGTAAATATATGAAGGATTTTATAGATCAAGGCTTCATGTCAAGAGTTACCCAATCGACTGAGATACGGAATACCAATTACATTCCCCATCATCCGGTCGTGCAAAAAATTAGTAATGATATTAAAATTCGAGTGGTTTTTGACGCTTCCTGTAAATCAGACCGACAAATTTCTTTAAACGATTGTTTATATTCAGGTCCCAAATTACAAAATGAGATAGGACAAATTTTATTAAAGTTTCGTATATACCCGGTAGTATTTACTACGGATATTCAAAAAATGTTTTTGCAAATTCGAATAAGAGAAGAAGACACTAGCTATCAAAGGATTCTTTGGCGTTTTTCTCCTTTGCAGCCGGTAGGGCAATACACACTTAGCACAGTCACGTTTGGTGTGACTTCTTCGCCCTATTTGGCAATCAGAACTTTACATCAGCTAGTGCAGGATGAGGGTGCACAATTCCCAAAAGCTTCCAAGGCACTGTTGTCGGATACATACGTAGACGATATTGTTACTGGTGATTGGGAGCCAGACAGCGCCTTTCAGCTTCAGAGGGAGCTGAAAGAACTACTTGCGAAAGGAGGCTTTCAATTAAGAAAATGGATGACTAATTCGCTGCCGGTATTAAAGGACATCCCGAGTGAACATCGGATCCACTCAAGTAGTCAGGTTGTATTTAATGATGAAACATCTGGTTCGTTAAAAATTTTAGGCTTAATTTGGGATCCAGAAAAGGATACCTTTTCATACTCCGTGGAAGAAAAGTTAACGGTATTTTCAAAGCGTGCAATACTAAGCTGTGTTGCTCGCATATTCGATCCTATTGGATTAATAACCCCTGTGGTTTTCAAAGTAAAATGCCTTTTGCAAGAAATATGGAAAATCAAGATAGGTTGGGATGACTCGCTCCCTGAAAATATTATCATTTTGTGGCAAAATTTCTTAAATGGATTACCATCGTTACGTTTTTTACAAATACCTAGACATTGCAATACAATTAAACAGTCAAACTGTATTTTAGTAGGATTTTCAGATGCTAGTGAGTTGGGTTATGCTGCTTGTGTATATTTGGTTACGAAGGAAGCACACCCTAAAGTGACATTACTTACTAGTAAATCTAAAGTTGCGCCACTGAAGACATTGTCAATACCGCGCCTTGAGCTCCTGGGAGCTCATCTGCTTTCGAAACTGATAAAAATGACGAAATCGTCGATTGAAACTCTTATACCAATTACAGATATAATATTATTTTCGGATTCTACAATTGTTTTATCATGGATTAAGGCACCTCCTCATACCTTAAAAACATTTGTCGCGAACCGCGTAATTAAAATACTCGATCTAGTCGAGGACGCAAAGTGGTATCACGTTGTTTCAAAGGAGAATCCAGCAGATTTAGCTTCTCGCGGTTTATATCCGCCTCAAATAATAGATAATGAATTATGGTTTCAAGGCCCTCCGTGGCTAGTTCAGTCGTTACAGAAGTGGCCGTTAGCTTTACCGGAAACATTAAGGGTTGAACAATTGCCAGAGGTAAAGTCTCACGTCTCAACGGTTTATGAGCCGCATGACTATTTTAAGGGCCTAGGATTTTTCCGGTTTTCATCGTGGACACGTCTCGTGAACGTGGTTGCTTGGTCCCTCAGATTCATAAACAATGCTAGGCAACAGAGCAAGAGCGGTTGTAAGCGTGGAATTCTAACCTGCTCAGAAATAAACCACGCGACTATGGTCTTGTTAAAATGCGATCAACAGTTTCATTTTCCTGCTGAATTCCGAAAGCTCAAAGGAGATGGGGTGACCACAGTGTCTTTTCAAAAATTAAATGTTTTCATTGACAACGAGAATTTACTTCGCGTTGGCGGGCGGCTCTGCAATTCTCGTTTAAATTACAATACTAAGTTTCCAATAATCCTTGCGAAGAATAGTAAAATAGCTGAGCTTCTTATATTATATTACCATAATATATATTTGCATGCCGGATCACGAACCTTGCAGTTCCTGATTCAGCAAAATTACTGGATTATATTTGCCCGCAATAAAATAAAGAATTTAGTCTCAAAATGTGTGAGATGCGCACGATTGCGAGCCTTACCAACAACTCCTCTCATGGCCAGTTTGCCAGAAGCTCGTGTCACACCGAGTCGCGTATTCAGTTGTGTAGGGGTGGATTTAGCGGGCCCATATACCATAAAGGAAGGAAAACGCAGAGGGGCTAAAACATACAAGGCTTACTTTGCGTTTTCCTTTGAGCCAGACAGCGCCTTTCAGCTTCAGAGGGAGCTGAAAGAACTACTTGCGAAAGGAGGCTTTCAATTAAGAAAATGGATGACTAATTCGCTGCCGGTATTAAAGGACATCCCGAGTGAACATCGGATCCACTCAAGTAGTCAGGTTGTATTTAATGATGAAACATCTGGTTCGTTAAAAATTTTAGGCTTAATTTGGGATCCAGAAAAGGATACCTTTTCATACTCCGTGGAAGAAAAGTTAACGGTATTTTCAAAGCGTGCAATACTAAGCTGTGTTGCTCGCATATTCGATCCTATTGGATTAATAACCCCTGTGGTTTTCAAAGTAAAATGCCTTTTGCAAGAAATATGGAAAATCAAGATAGGTTGGGATGACTCGCTCCCTGAAAATATTATCATTTTGTGGCAAAATTTCTTAAATGGATTACCATCGTTACGTTTTTTACAAATACCTAGACATTGCAATACAATTAAACAGTCAAACTGTATTTTAGTAGGATTTTCAGATGCTAGTGAGTTGGGTTATGCTGCTTGTGTATATTTGGTTACGAAGGAAGCACACCCTAAAGTGACATTACTTACTAGTAAATCTAAAGTTGCGCCACTGAAGACATTGTCAATACCGCGCCTTGAGCTCCTGGGAGCTCATCTGCTTTCGAAACTGATAAAAATGACGAAATCGTCGATTGAAACTCTTATACCAATTACAGATATAATATTATTTTCGGATTCTACAATTGTTTTATCATGGATTAAGGCACCTCCTCATACCTTAAAAACATTTGTCGCGAACCGCGTAATTAAAATACTCGATCTAGTCGAGGACGCAAAGTGGTATCACGTTGTTTCAAAGGAGAATCCAGCAGATTTAGCTTCTCGCGGTTTATATCCGCCTCAAATAATAGATAATGAATTATGGTTTCAAGGCCCTCCGTGGCTAGTTCAGTCGTTACAGAAGTGGCCGTTAGCTTTACCGGAAACATTAAGGGTTGAACAATTGCCAGAGGTAAAGTCTCACGTCTCAACGGTTTATGAGCCGCATGACTATTTTAAGGGCCTAGGATTTTTCCGGTTTTCATCGTGGACACGTCTCGTGAACGTGGTTGCTTGGTCCCTCAGATTCATAAACAATGCTAGGCAACAGAGCAAGAGCGGTTGTAAGCGTGGAATTCTAACCTGCTCAGAAATAAACCACGCGACTATGGTCTTGTTAAAATGCGATCAACAGTTTCATTTTCCTGCTGAATTCCGAAAGCTCAAAGGAGATGGGGTGACCACAGTGTCTTTTCAAAAATTAAATGTTTTCATTGACAACGAGAATTTACTTCGCGTTGGCGGGCGGCTCTGCAATTCTCGTTTAAATTACAATACTAAGTTTCCAATAATCCTTGCGAAGAATAGTAAAATAGCTGAGCTTCTTATATTATATTACCATAATATATATTTGCATGCCGGATCACGAACCTTGCAGTTCCTGATTCAGCAAAATTACTGGATTATATTTGCCCGCAATAAAATAAAGAATTTAGTCTCAAAATGTGTGAGATGCGCACGATTGCGAGCCTTACCAACAACTCCTCTCATGGCCAGTTTGCCAGAAGCTCGTGTCACACCGAGTCGCGTATTCAGTTGTGTAGGGGTGGATTTAGCGGGCCCATATACCATAAAGGAAGGAAAACGCAGAGGGGCTAAAACATACAAGGCTTACTTTGCGATTTTTGTTTGCATGTCAACGAAGGCGATACATCTCGAGGTACTCTCGGATCTTTCGTCTGAGGCCTTTATCGCTACACTTAATAGATTCGTTTCAAGACGGGGTATCTGTCAAGCCATTTATTCTGATTGTGGTACAAATTTCGTTGGGGCTAAACGCCATTTGATTGGAGCACAAAAATTCTTAAATAAATGTCGTGATGATGAACTTATAATGCGCACATGTTCGGAAAGGGGAATAGTATGGAATTTTAATCCTCCTTCCAGTCCCCACTTCGGGGGACTATGGGAAGGTAACATAAGAGTGGTAAAAAATCATTTAAAGAGGGTATTAGGAGATAGTTCGTTAACGTACGAGGAGTTTACTACTATTTTAACCAAGATTGAGGCCATACTAAACTCGCGACCGCTGTGTTCCTTATCATCAGACCCTGAAGACATTCAAGCTCTCACTCCAGGTCATTTCTTAATAGGTGAACCGCTAATTTCAATTCCCGAATATAATTATTCCGAGGTTAAGGCCAACCGACTCAATCGCTGGGAACACCTGCAGAAAATCACGCAACATTTTTGGCAGCGCTGGAATACCGAGTACTTACAAGAGTTACAAAATCGCGTTAAATGGTACAAGGCTACACGTAACCTCCAAGTAAATGACCTGGTAGTCATTAAGGATACCAGGAGTCCTCCTTTAAAATGGCCGCTCGGCAGGATAAGAGAGGTGAAACCGGGTTCGGACGGGGTCGTTAGAGTAGCCTCAGTTCAAACTAACGACGGGGTATATCTACGGCCTGTGACAAAACTTTGCCTATTACCCATAGACTAAATAGTAACGTTCGTATATATATATTTTTTGTATTTTTGCACGTGTAATTTTAGTTTCGCGTGCATCTAGTTTGTAAGTAATAGACTAACTGTTAGGATTAAGTTTCTTTTCATTTACCTACTGTTTTCATGTAGCTTATTTGTTTTTATTTTTTTTTTCGGGTTCGACCAGTTTCGATGGGTATTGAAAAATTGTTAATTTTGGCGGGCGGTATATGTTCGGGCATAATGCGAAGAAATTATAATTATTTATTACCTACATCCTTGTTGTTCCCACCTTGCCATCGGGATATAGGGATTTGGTCCCCGGCGCTCGCTAGTACAATTTCTACCACCTACGGATACGCGTCTCGGGTCACATTTCAATGGACATTTCTTTCGTGGTCGATACCTAGTGACGGAAATAGATTAATACTGTGTGAGATTGGTGCCATCACGGAAGCTGTAAGGAGATACCAGTACAAGGTAGGACTTTCCTTTAATTCTGGTGGCATCCTCAAATTCCCATTCCCGTTATTTTTCCCATATCGATCAATTTGCACCCGACACAGACGCTTAAGTTTTTCAAGAGCTATCGAAACACCAGTAATTGTAGATTAAAAAACGTGACGTGTTTTAATTGCAAAAACAAGGGACATTTTAGTAAAAATTGTCGCGAAAAAAAACGGGAGGAAGAATCTATAAACTTAAATGTAATGATTGCAAAGGATTTAACATTGGTAAAACTGCAAGAAATGTTCAAACGCGGGTAGTTGAGCACTTGAGATGCTTAAGCAACATAGGTTTTTCGGAATTTGCAACACATTTAATAGATAAAGATCACTCATTTGATAAGCCTTCAGGTATAGAAGTATTACATAGAAACGGGATAGGTCTACGCCTCAACAATTTAGAAGCACTCGAGATAAAAAAATCCCTTAAAGTCAATAAAATCAATTTATTAAATAAACAATTAGATTTAACTAACAGCCCCATTTTAAATATATTTCCATTTCCTGCACCTATGTTTACCCCCTCTCTCCTACCTAAGTCTTCCACCCCCACCAAAGTTGATGTTCTCTCTCCCTCTTCCAGCTTAACTATAAGTACCCATACACCTCTGTAATTAATTTAATATGTTTTTACTAACCCTGATGAAGGTTCGGGTTGAACTGAAACCGGTTGGTTATAAATATATACAATAAAGTGGTATTCAAACAAAGTTATTTTATTTTAATTATTATAAAGGAATAAAAGCTGGCCGGTACTTACATATGCACCTTCGATACTATAAGCAATTTAGACACGCAATTTTATAGGCGTTAGAACATCCCATTTTAATTTAATTTGTTATCATTTTACTAATAAGGAATTAAATGTGTAATAAGAAAGTAGGTATGTAATGCACATCAAACTAGGGACTCTCAGAGATAAAATTTGTAACAAACTGATATGTCACAGAGTACCTACCAAGAAATGGGACTGCGAGAATTCTAGCCACGCGTAATTTACGGAGAGGAGATTTCCAAAGACAAACCCGGGCTTCAGTCTTCAACATCCCATCTTAATTTAATTTCTTATCATTTTACTAATAAGGAATTAAATGTCTAATGTGAAAGTGTGTATGTAATGCTAATCACACTAGGGACTCTTGCGGAAAAAATAACAGACGCATTTACGAAGAAAACTATTCTCGTATTTGAAGTGCAGTTACAAAATTCAAGTTGCACATAGTCATGTGCTGCAAAAATCGGAGGAATCCATTATTCGTGTTCTGGATGTAGTTTTAATTCAAGTAAAAAACTTGCACATGGATTCACTCATAAATTAAAACCAGTTTTGTGTTCCGAATATAATGATCAATTTCTAGCTGTGAATATATCTGCGGAAGCATTTTGAAGGAAACAATTTTCGTGTTTGAAGTGCAGATATAAAATTCAAGATGCAGACTGTGTGCTTCACAAATCGGAGGAAACCATTTCATGTGTTGGGTGTAGTTTTAATCAAAGCTGAGGAGTCGCACAAACATTCAATCTTAAGTTAAAAGCTGTTTTGTCTTACGAATGATGTGTTAAAATTTCAGTTGTGGATTAATCTGCTGTAGCAATTATAAAGAAACTGTTTGCTTGTTCCCAGTGAAGTTTAAATTCTAGTCTCACCGTAAGCTGCAAAATTCGGAAGAAACCCATTGGTAATTATTAGGGATCGCAGGCCACGCTTCATACCATTTTTTTAAATAAAATCTTTTTATTGTACATCATTTCCATAGAAGGAAACTATCTGCATCTGGAATTTTTTTAATTTTAGCTTTCTAATTTTTGTTTACGTAATATGAACAGCTTTCTTTATATGGGATGAACGCCAAAATAATTTATGTTGATGACATTTTCTTACGTTGGTATTTCCTCCTGGGGTAAAAATAATATCGTCGAATTTAATGTTTTTGTTTTTGGTCTTACTATAAGTGACCAACTCAGGTACGGGGGCTCCATCGAAGCCAGAGTAAAGTTGGCCTCTCAGAAGCTGGGCGTACTGTACAGGGCCCGCAGATACTTCAATAGTACACAACTGCTGACCCTGTACAAATCGCAAGTGCGCCCTTCTGTCGAATTTGGCAGCCATCTCTGGTCCGGAGCCCCAAAATACCTGAAAAAAACCCTTGACTCTGTGCAAAAACGGGCTGTCCGTTTGATAGATTCCCCAATCTTAACAAACGGACTGCAATCTTTAGAGCACAGGAGTCAGGTAGGTATGCTGTCCTTGTTCTATCGGTATTACAGTATTATTTGCTCTGAGGAACTAGCGTCATTGATACCTTCGGCACCGGTGCGTAGTCGGAATACACGCCAAACGCGCGACCAACATTTGTACACGGTTGACATTTGTCACATGAGAACGGGTCGCTTGTACGATTCGTTCTTAAGTTCAACAGCTCGGCTGTGGAACGAATTGCCGGCCTCTGTGTTTCCTCCCTCCTACAACATGGGACTCTTCAAGACCCATGTTCACTCCATCCTCTCCAGAAAAAGACCCCCACACAGCATCCCCAAAGATGACATAGGCCCTGAGGGAAATTATTTTCTTCAGGGCCTCCTGTGTGGAGTTAATAAAAAAAAATGGAAGTAGTAGGCAAATCAAGGAGCTGTTGTTGAGACAACTGCTGTTTTTTTTAGTTGCAGATATTCCGCTTTTATAGTTTTATTGCAATGTGCATTGTCGGCTGCACACTCACATTGGCATTCCAATATAGTGTTACAATTATAGTGTATATAGACAGCATAAGAAAGATATTTCCGAAGCACACTTTCCTAAAATATAGGTTGTGCCATTTTCATGTGCACTTCGAACACAAATTGTTCAGAATACATACTTAACGGTGTTCTTCAAACTGAAACAATGAATTTATGTAGTTCTTCCCGCGTCAGTGCTGGAATATTGGAGGCCATGTTGATGTCTTGAAAATCTTCCGGCTTCATTTCCAAGACATCTTCGTCTGCAACGGATTGAAATTATGAAGTTTATCATAGTCTTCGAGTCTTAAATAAAACGCATTATGATAATAACTATTGATAAATTAGAAAAGAAATTATATTGGCAATATAAATAAGCAATAGTGGTGTATTTACTAACCTTTAACAGTTTTGGCATTACGTCCTTTCAATTCTTCCTTCAATTGGAAAATAGTCCACTGACCGTAATTTCTGTGCATTTTACTTACAAATCGAGCAAACTAGGTTTGTTGTCGGAAAAAAATTTGCAAATAGCTATCGAAATGACAGTTCATTGGAAGACCTCGATTTGGTCGACAGAATAGGTGACAGGTAAACACCATCTTTTGAATATTTTGAAATCACTCAGAAAACGGCCCATTTGAAATGAAAATAAATTAAGTAAAGATAGAGTGATGTTATGAAAAATCTGTCAATTCACATCAGATTCGATTTTACGTCCGTAGAGTTGAATATTTATCTTTTCAGCCGCGAACACGTGGCTTCATATTTTTATCTCGAAGAACTTTAGCAAGCAACATTTTGGATCCTTGATAAAATTACGTGTCAACAGTCGCTTGCGATGTTTAACAACCTGTCAAACATCTTGGTGATGTGCCTGGTCTGTCTCTTTCTGTTACACCAGACCTTATAGTAGATAGCGAGATGTCAAAGGGGTTGGAAAGTTTCGATTTTACTTTACCCTTTAGTCTACCACTAAAACTTTCTAACTGCACTCGGAACGCGAGAATAGTTTCCCTCGAGTTGCGTCGACAGATGAGTCCGCAAATGAAATATTGGCGACACGGTTTCAAATGTGCTTCAAGACCAGACTGAAGTTAAGTGCCCCTGTTCGCTGCTGTACGGGGTCCCAGGTTTTTTAAATTGCTAATTAGGTGAGGGGGGGGGGGGGGGGTTATTAGAGTTTTGTTGAGAGAATTATATTAAATTCGTATTTCTTATAACTTTAAATTTATCTTTTTTTTTTTTAAAAGGTGGCCTTTATTGACTGAAAATCATTACATTTTTTTTAGACAATGTGTAGATAGTCCCACGAAGCTGCCACATGGCTGCTTGTCTGCAGGTTCTATCTCAATATACAATGTTTATATCTTAAATTCAATATCTCCCGTTATATAAAATAAATAACAGACTCTTTCATACAATCATAGAACTCACTAAAGCGTCCCAAGTACACAAACACTTTGAATGACAATACGATAACGTACATTCAAAAGTACAAGACAATATAGCACACAGATAACACACATTCAAAAGTAATACATATACGATAACACACATTGAAAGTGAATAACATCGTACTGTAGCACAATGCAATAGAATTAAAATTCTAGTTAATTAAGTGAAAAATGTCATTTTAAATTTTTTTCTGGAAAAAAAAGCTTGTTAGTGAAAGGAAAAAAAAATAAATACATTCATTTATATTAGAATTCAAACTTTCAAATAATGTCTTTCCTTTTCTTCTTTGTTTGCTCTATTTTTTTATAGATATACAGATTTTTCATTTATAAGCCACATCTTTACAGTTTTCATGCTTTAACTCTTATTTTCTGAAAAAAACAAATTTATTTTTGAGCTTATTAAAAATTACTGGTACACAGTACTCCAGCGTTCGGCTTCCATACTTATTTGTTATTTTGGGTATTTTCAGCCCTTTTTCCGTAAGACGTGTGCTGTGACCTATGTACCAGTGGTTTTTTATAAATACTATCGCCCCAGTTATCTTTAATGGTAATGAACCAAAATAAACCTTTTATTGGGAACAGGCCCTCAGCACAATATAAAAGTTGCACATTGTGTCTTTGTCTATACATATTAGGTGATACAATTTTTTTAATGATAGAGGTTTGCAAATTTTGTACATACTTAATATATGTCATGCTTGTATGTCCCCAGCTTCTAATTCAATATCTAAGAATAGATTCTACTAATGAGAAATATACTAGTTTGAGTGTGCTATGAGGCAAGACAAATTTTAATTTATAAAAACTGTTTGCTAGAGCTCTTAGCTGGTTACATATTTTAGTAACTTGCTTATCCCATTTAAATGTGTTATCTACTTTTAATCTCAGATAAGTATACTCGTTGACAAAATCAATTTTCTCACATTGGCAGTTAGATATTATTTTTCTATGGATGCATTCAAAGTTATGTGCGGTTAGTTTGGAAATATTCCACATTTTCAAACTATGTAGGTGATCTGATATACATGCATTTTGTTTTCTTTACATTTATAACCAATCCTACATCGTGTGCCCATTTTAGCAGTTCATCGAAGTCGGTTTGTATTTCTTGAATCGCTATTTGAAGATTTTCATTAGTGATTTTTACTATCTACAAGTGCGGTGTCATCTGCGAAAATGAATCTGCGCGCTTTTCTAAATAGTTTCGACATAGCTATGACATATATAATATACAATTTTGGACTCGAAATTGACCCCTGTGGGACACCAGACCTTAAAAATTTAGATTTACTCATCTCAATCAATAGTTTTACCCTCATTATTCTATTTGATAAGTAGTTAATAAAAAAAAGTTAGCAGTTTACCACGGATTCCTATAATTTGTAGAAATTTTATTATTTGTTTATGGCATAGTTTATCAAAGGCTTTAGAGCAGTGTTTCCCACGGTGGGGCGTACGCCCCACCGGTGGGGCATAGCGCCTCAGTGGTGGGGCACCACTCTTCAGAGATGAGACACGTAGGCATTCCACATATAAAAGGGAATACTCATCGGTCATACAAAAATGCCTGAGATGTACAAAATTGAAATATACGCCAAATTATACTTAAAATAAAATGAAACCCGTTACAATTTCAATAATTATCTAAAATCACAGAAACTATGCAGGATGTAGCTGTAGTTGTTGTATTGCTTAATTGTTTTATACCTACATAATGTATAAGTATAGTGAGGAAATCTCTAATTGTTTTCTCAGTAAAGTAAATTGCACATGTATAAACCAACCAAGTAACTGTTAATTTTCCCAAAATAAAATATATAATACGATTAGAACATGATGATAGATGATTTTTCCTAAGCATGAGTGCGAATTTGTAACATTAAGCTGGAAGTTAGTGAACACAAATGATCACAGTAAGAACTTGAGAATGGATTTTGCTTAGTATGAGTGCGAATTTGTCTTTTTAAGCTTGACTTTTGTGAACATGGATAGTTACACTAATAAAATGAGAATGGTTTATCCTAAATATGAGTGATAATGTGGATCGTCAAATTTGACTTCCATAAACATGAATAATTACAGTAAGAATTTTTTTTTTTTTAGCATGAGATTGTAGCTATTGTTTCTAGACATTTTTTGTTTTTAACGAGTTTTATTATTCACAATGTACATTTGTTACGTATAAATTTTATTAAATTAGCGAGCGGTTTTGACACGTCCGTGTCATTAACTAGATATTTTAAAACTAAATTTTAAAGTGCAGAAATTTGGGGTTTTATTTAGTTTGGTTCTTTGGTGGGAGGGGATTTGAGGGAGGGGGAGGGGGTTGAGAGGGAAACGGAGGGAGGATTCAAAATAACGTGGAACATTGTCAATAGAGGTGATTTGCAAGGTGCTATTATTTTATTTACTATATTAATGCTTGAATTAATTTTTTTGTTGATTTCTAATGTTTCTAATGCGCACAAATTAAAATATTTATTAATGTTAGAATGTTTAAACTTATTTTTATCCCGGTTGAACCTATGGCCTGTCTCTATCAAATGATTAGCGAACTCGGAGAAATTATTATTTTTTAAGCATAGTTCGTGTTCCCTAATTCTGGTTTTGAAATTTCTGGTAGTCATACCTCGTCAAAACTCGTTAAAAACAAAAAAATGTCTAGAAATTGTTACAAAGTGAATGCCAAAGAAATACAAAATAACTATTGTTTCTAATTAAACGTGACTTCTGTGAACATGAATTATCGCAGTAAGAACATGAAAAGGGTTTATCCTGAGATGAAGGGTGAATACGAATGTGAGTCACTAAGTTTGTCTTTTGTGAACATTAATAGTTCCAGTAAGAACATGATAATGGTTTTGCCTTAAGCTTGACTTCTGTGAACATAATAGTTACAGATAGAACACGAGAAAAGAGACAGATTTTCCTTAGTATAAGTGTGAATGTGTCTTATTATGCTTGACCATGAATACTCACAGTAAGAAAATAAGAACAAAGTTTCCTTAGAATGAGTGAGAACGTGTTGCAATAACTGTGACTTCTGTGAAAATGAATAATGACAGAAGAAAATGAGAACAGTTTATCCTGAGTCCTCAATGAGTCAATGAGTGACCAGGTATGCCATTAAATTTGGCTTGCGTGAACATGAAGAATTACAGTAATAACATGATAACGGTTTTTTGCTCAGTGTAAGTGCGAATGTGAAATTAAGGCTTAAAGAAGAAACTTACACTAAGAATTTGCAAAGAAACTAACACAAAATATCTTTATTTATTTATTTATTTATTTATGTCTATTCTTGAATACACATTTTACAAATGATTACAGTGGTTTATGTTGTAGTACAGAGAAAAAAGTACAGAAAAAAGGTATAAAAAATAAAGAACATAGGTTGATATAGGTAAAACTGTGTGTGGGTGATATTGTTATGTTACGTGAACACCTCACTAGGACAACAACCTGTGCTGAGGTGTTAACGTGTTTGTGATTAAGTGTGACCGGTATTTATGTGTTGTAAGAAAGTTATTTATTTATTTATTTTTTTTCACAGACATATATTGAAACATGAAAACACACATTTATATGTGTGTGTATGTATTTTTGGGTAATTCTTGAAGAACGTGTATAATATTTAATTTTATTTATCATATTTTGGTTATGTTTGGTTTGGAATTATAATCTTTTGAATAAAGTGAATATCTTGATTTTTTATCCAGGCTACGATATGTTTTTTGAGAAAGTTTGTAGATGTATTTGTAGTCATTAGTTGTTTCAAAGTAATGGGCATACTGTTAAAAAGTTTGGTTGCGTAGTATTGAAAGTGTCTTTGTCCGTGTGTGGTGTGTGTTATCGGAATGTTCAGTGTTTTATTTGTTGATGACCTGGTTTTTATTATGGATTTTGGTTGATTTGTAATATGAAGATTATTATGGATGAGATGTACGAGAGCAGTTTTGGCGTAAAGTTGTCTTATTGACATGACGTCTAGAGTTTTGAAGATTTTGTTTGAGTCTGTGTAGAATGGTACTTGCAGTATGAGTTTTATTATTGCCTTTTGAACTTTTTGGATTGGGTCGATTGTTGTGTTTGTAGCGCTTCCCCAAGCTAATATACCATAAGTGGCAATGGATTGACACAGTGCAAAATATATTGATCTGAGTATTTTTAGTGGAAAAATGTTTTTGATGGATTTTATTAGGTGCAAGACTCGTTTTAGTTTATTAGTGATAACATTACTTTGCATGCCAGAAAATTATATTAACCTTTCCCTCAACTTATTTGGTGGAATGTGGTTTTAGCGCCATAAGAGACTTACTCATTAAAATTATTATTAACCTTTCCCTCAACTTATTTGGTGTAATGTGGTTTTAGCGCCATAAGCGATTTACTCATTAAAAAACTAAATCGATTAGAAATAACTAATAGAGGGGACCTAAAACCGAAATTAACTAAGTTATATCCGGACATAAAATTTCTTTGTAGCAAGCGTAACTGAATTTAATATCAGTTGTAATATATGTATTAGAAAAGGTTTTATTCAATTAAATTAGGGGTTCATATGTTTACAAACATATTACATTATAATATTAAAATTTACCTGCTGTTTCATAAAAAAAGATGCCGGTGGGGCGTCAGACTTTTGAAATGACTACGGTGGGGCATGGCATAAAGAAGGCTTGGAAACACTGCTTTAGAGAAATCAAAAAAGAGTACAAGTACATGTTTTTGAGAGTTGAGCTGGGTGTTTATGAAATTAGAAAAATTATTAAGTAGTGCGTCACAGCTTTTTTTTCTGGAACCCGTACTGACATTCGTCAATGATACCAAATTTATTTAAATATCCATCTAGGTATATTGCTATATATTTTTCGAGAATTTTTTCCAAAGCATGTAATAATGAAATAGGTCTGTATATGTCTGTAATGTAATGAATTATATTTTATTATCCAAATCTTTTTTAATATTTCAGTTTTTATGCTTTTATAATATTTTCAAAAATAAAATAATGCAAGCATACTAAAAATTATCCACAACAGTATTTTTAGAAAAAAATGCATAATGATTCGCAAAACTCATAGTGTGACGGTGTGTTACAGGACGGCAGGGCGAAGGGGTTTTAGCACGGTACGGTAAATGTCAAAGTCAGAATGACATTTTTTACACACTAAATTTACGAGCGTCGAACCCAACCTAAAATATGAATAAACTGTTCACATAGCTTCTTTGGTTGCTAGATAATATCGTAAATTAACAGCTAATATCTATGACCTAAGCTTTGGTTGTGTTCAGTAATCTTCGGCATTGAATCATTAGTAGGTGATTCCGACTTGGTATAAACAGTAGGTATTAGAGAATATCTTTGCAATGTGTTCTCAATAATTTTTGGAAATATCAAGGTGCATTACTTTTGAAAAACAATTGGTTTATCGTAATGAATTTTTGTATGATCCGAACACCTTTATAATCTCGCAGACCACTTTCGACAAAGCTGATGATTCATAACGTTCGCTTTGCATTTTCTTGTCATTTTGTCAATATCTCTATTATCAAGCAATCCTAGGTATTTTTGACGAACCTTGAAATATAACCTCAAATGAATTTTGACATTTAAAAACGACTGTCTCGATTTCCGTTTTCGGTGAATTTTGACTATTCAGAACGATTGTCCCGACTTCTTGCTCTATAAAGATTCAAAACGATTGTCTCCGACTGTGATTACTGATTTTGAATAATATTTGACAGATTTGTTCTCCAAGAATCTATTGTTCAAGAATCGATTCGTCTATGATAATGAATCGACATAATATTTCGATGGTCAAAAATATCGAGAAAATAATAATATTTAATATTTGGCTAATCTATATAGCGGCGTTCGTGAGAAATCACCTCAAAAGTATCGATAATTTATCGATTGTGCCCATCGCTGGTCGTAATCAGTACTCGGTCGCGGAGTTGTCATTTTGACATTTCGACTTCTCAAATAAATCAGCCGCTATTCAACGCACCTGTTTTACACCACGCCAGTATATTGTCATGAAACTAAAAATCCATTATTAGGTCCATGCATATAGTCAAGAGGTTAGTTGAAAATAAAACAGAATTCTGAAAACAAGTTATTGTTTCCTGTAAAATTTAAACATTTTGTTGCTTTTTAAAACAATTTTTCATTTATTTTTTCCCGTTCGATAAAATAAAAAAATTCCAAAACGAACCAGTTCAAAAAATATCCGATTCCCTATGGAAATCATATCGGCGGTTCCAGTGACAGCAGAAGTACGGCTCCAAGTTACATAGACAGGAATTTCGTCCATCTCTTGTGGCTATATCAAACAGTGTTGCCAACGAAGGCATTTTATCGCCATTTAGGCTACTCAGAACGAGAATCGGCTACGAAAAAATCTAAAAGGCGACTGGTCGCCTATTAGGCTACTTCAGAGATATTTTTGTTGTTTGTTTTTGGGGTGTTATGCCGTGTTGCGCTAACTCCTTCTTTAGCCGACGTTTCGGACAGCGTTGCAGTGTCCATCATCAGGGCAGATCCGGTAGATCCGAAGATGTGTGAATTTTGGTTGTCGAGTTTGTGCTTATTTATTTGTGGCCTGGGCCCATCCAAGTGCGAAATGCCAACGGAAGTGGCGACATCTTGTGGCGAATTCTGAAAGCTCAGTATTTATGTTAGCCTGGGTCCCGTCCAAGTGCGAAATGCCAACGGAAGTGGCGCCATCTTGTGGCGAATTCTAGAATTAGAAAACCGATTGACAGCGATTAGAGAAGATGTACCCAGTATCAAGGTATAAATGCAATGGTTTTATATTGTGTTATTATATGGTATTGGAGTATACTTAGACATGTTATTTGCGTTTAGCTTTGGTGTAGCCGTCAATTACCGGATACCAAGAGCTGTTGAGCTCTTGGTATCCGGTAATTGACGGCTACACCAAAGCTAAACGCAAATAACATGTCTAAGTATACTCCAATACCATATAATAACACAATATAAAACCATTGCATTTATACCTTGATACTGGGTACATCTTCTCTAATCGCTGTCAATCGGTTTTCTAATTCTAGAATTCGCCACAAGATGGCGCCACTTCCGTTGGCATTTCGCACTTGGACGGGACCCAGGCTAACATAAATACTGAGCTTTCAGAATTCGCCACAAGATGTCGCCACTTCCGTTGGCATTTCGCACTTGGATGGGCCCAGGCCACAAATAAATAAGCACAAACTCGACAACCAAAATTCACACATCTTCGGATCTACCGGATCTGCCCTGATGATGGACACTGCAACGCTGTCCGAAACGTCGGCTAAAGAAGGAGTTAGCGCAACACGGCATAACACCCCAAAAACAAACAACAAAAATGCTTTTGGCCGTGAGAATCTAAAAACTTACCTACTTCAGAGATAAGTTATTTAAATCAACCAAATCACAAGTAATAATTAAAAAAAAAAAAAACAAAACATAACAAAAACCTCTCGAACTTACCTTTTGGATTTCAAATATTCTGTGGGGAGCACTCATTTTGAATGGGGGAATCAAGCTCACGTAGAATATTTGCGGGGAATATGTGGGTAGAATTTATACGAGTTCATTAGAATTACTGCAACTGAAATTCGGCTAAATTAGGCTACTTAATGTTTGAAAAACGGCGACATTCGGCCAAGATCCGTTGGCAACACTGATGTCAAAAATGAACGTCAGTCATTGAATATTTGGCGTCTCCGTTTCCCGTGTTTTATTGTCGCAAGTAATTATTACTACCCCATCTTATAGTAATTTCGTATTAAAAAGACAATAATGGTGTTAAATTTACGTCACTTATAAGATTAATTTAATAACCAACGCATTTAAAGCAAAGTTTTTAATATTGCAGAGCTTCTACATTTCTAGTGACGTTTCTTCGGCGGCGTTTATTAAAATATATAATGGTTCAACAATGTAACCTCGTTTCATTTATTCATGAACGAATGTTTGTTATATGAAATTCAATTCGGAAATGAGTCTTTTATCTGTTAATTAATATATAAATCTCTTAATTTATGGTTTCATTAGACCTTATTAATGGTTTGTAGTTAGTATTATATTGTTAGATTTTTTTTTACAAAAAGATGCTTTTACGATATCCGTTTTATGTTTTGAGTCGACTAGAGTTTTATAGTAATCCGAAGATTATGTTTATTTTTATTTATCTATTTATTGATACATTATAAGTATATTTTTATATAATTACATTTGGGAATGTGAGCCTCACTGGATGCTTTACCCGTGCGAAAGCCCCCGTTTTACAATTTGGTGTTACAAAATTGTGTATGTAAATAAAATGAACCAAAATATATTTAAATAACGTTAAATTAAATGAAATATTAAGAAAAGTAAATTTATAAATATTAAATAATTAAGGCAGTTATAAAATCTGCTAAAAAGCTTTCGGAATATAATTATCGGTCCAGTTGTATATGTTTGTTTAGAGAGCTTTTCTTACAGATCTTGTTTATTTTCAGCTGAGAACAATTACGATCACAAAACAAGACGCTATCACAGCAGTGCCATGGATCTTCCCAACACAGAGAGTGTTTCCATAAAGAGTGAACCATGGTCGCAGGAAGAAGGCTCAAGTGAAATGGAGTATACGGATATACAAATCGACCTTCAAGATGTGAAGAAGGAATGTTTGCAGTATGTCGAGAGTATTCAGCCAATCAGTAAGTTGCGTTGCGTATATAACAAAGATGTTTCAGATGGACGCAGTTAGGACAGCTGCTTGTTTTCTATTTCCCCTCCTGTCGTCCATCGGTACTCTTGATTTTCCTTTATATTTTTGCTTTATTTAACAGAAAACTGACGAACCAAGAAAACGTTTAACTTATGATTCCCGCTAACAGTTTCTAATTTCCCTAAGCTGTTCCTCACCATCTGTTATAACCAAAATTAATCATCTCACGTTCTCTATTCTAAAAAAAGGTTTGTGGCTCGATGCGGTTCAATTAAAAAATTATCGTTCATTGGAAAAATCCAGTTCTATTTTTTTCGTGTTTTTAAAAGTTTAAAATTTCTGTAAGTAAACGAAAATTTTCATAAACACAATTTTCTTCTGAACAGCTTAATATGTTTTCATTTAAAAAATTTTGAACGGTGAATATTTTGTTTTCGAATTTATTGAATTAAATAAAACTGAAAGTTTCTATGTCAATTGAAATTTGGATTGTGAACGGAAAATTAAAACATATAGTTGATTAAATGTTTTATTTTCAAGAAACAATTAAATTGGTTAAATTAATAACCCATTAATAAATACTCGTGTTTTCGGCTTTGGATTTAGCGTATTAAAAATTATTTTAATATTACAAAGATATTTCGCGACAACAAAATAAATCAGGTTAAGTGGTAACTTTGACACGAACGAAACAACATTAATTATGGATATAAACATAAGAAATTGTTTTAGACCACTTTAATTTTATTAGACAATGCTAACAAACTGCATAAAATATTAAAAAAACGGTTTCGGAAGAACCCTTCTTTCATCAGGAGAACATTAAGATTAAAACTTAATATACACAAGACTGACACTTGAAATATAAGTTATTCTACACTAAGATTCTAGGTTGTATAGTTTGATGATGACGTGTCTTCACGAAATTGTAAGTCCACTGGGTTACCTTAGAGCTACGAGTCTGCAGCAGAGCTGCCACATCTTTTCAATATCTGCATGAATAATATCATTCCCCGGGCTGAATTCTAAGAATGAATGGTTTAAACAAGGCTCTGGCTGGTCACTTGCGTTTAAAAAAAATTCAGGATCATGACTGCCATATAAATATTCCCATTTTAGCTGTTACAACAATCACTAAACATGTTAACTTATTCAATATTATTGATTATTGTACTCTTTAAGATAAAATATCTTTTTTAAGAGATCCATTGCTTTGCGTTGATAAGATGATTCCATTAAAATCTGATGAACTTGCTTATTACACACGTTTCTATTTTAACTGCTTGAGAGTGATTAGTCTCACTATCATTATTTGGTTTATGGGCGGATAAATTAAAATCTGCAGTAAAATATTTCGTTAGAATCCGTTTTTTGATATTTATATTAACTTGACATTCGTTTCAGTACTCCCCGTACAAATAATACATTTTAGGATTGCCAAGTTCTGAAGTTTTCGTAGAAGAATCTGGAACTAGAATATATTAAAAATAAAACCAACATATGCCAAGTAATTTGTAAGTAATCTATATAGAAATCATAATATAAACAGATCTCCTTTAGTTTGTTTCACCACATTTTGATAGTATCAACAGCAGGCGAAATAGCCGTCACGCATAATTATAATTAAGTAGCAGAATTTGTTTATAAATAAACCATTTTTTTAATTAGTAGTTCACTGAGACATAGTTGTGTGGCAGTATATCCTCTGAGCCGACTCCTGCGGAATGGTCAGTTAGTTATAATTCCCTTGTTGATTTTTCATTGGTATCTTTAAATGTAACTTTTTGCTTTTAAGTTCTTAACAAAAATAATTTCTCCCACAGGGGCTTACAGTTTAAAGATCTTATATATATATTAGGGTGGAGTGAAATCTTTTTTTTCACTGGACGGTAATGTAAGAGTCAAAATTTGGTGCCTTTTAGGTTTAATTTAAGCCATGTAAAATATTATACCATTTGGTTTAGGGTAACTGCCTCCGCAACGGTATCGAATTTATGAAAATAATCGGTTTTACACTCTAATTTGAAGTAATGTTTATGTACGATATTTTTGAATAAACATACCTACCTATTTTTATCAAGAAAGTTTACTTGGTATAATATAGATTTGACAAAAAATAAAAAGAAGTTCGAATTTGTGTTTTATAATTTAAATAAGGGGAGAGAGGAAGCGCGGGAGGTGATACTGAGCCTGCTTGCACTTGTCGCGTCTCGAGTCGCGCGTCGTCAGTGCTCTATCGTTCGTAGCTCGGATCAGTCGCACGCTCGTTTATCGTTAAAAATACGTTCGATAATCTTTCGTTGCAACCATGCAAAGAACTCGGAGTGTATTCAAATGTCCTCTATTTGGTGATGTTTGTGAGATGAAAGAAAACGTTCTACCTACTTATGAAGATGTAGTGAAATACTATGAGTGGACGAGACATCAACTGAAATTGCAATTAGAAACTGCAAAAGAACCAATTTTTGGCGCGATAGCAGACATAGTAACGTCGAGAATTGAAAATATATGGCAAACGGCATCTATTCCTACAGTGACGCGAACAAGGATCATTCAAATGTTGAAAGCATATCATCTAAAGTGCAAAAATCTACTCAAATCTATCAAGAGGCTCTCCCCGGACGAGTTAAATAGTTTTCAGCAAAGAAGTAAGATACTTTTTGATATTTCAGCATGCAAGTGCAAAGAATTCGCTCAATGTATCTGTCCTAACGATAAAAAGGTTCCTAAACGAGAGCAAACTTTTTTGACCGATCAAAGAACGTCTCGGATAATGGTAATCAGCAGAATCGACGTAACTGCTACAAAGAACATGCAAAAAAACTCTAAAAAGGAACCATGAACGAGAGAATCGCCGAAACACATCCTTAAGCAGTTCAACGTTACCTGATTTAAATGGTAGTATTTCTTCAGCGACATCATCAGAGACAGAAAAATCTGATTGCTCCATGATCAAAGGCGTTATTAAAAAGAAAATAAAAAAAATCGACGCTTAATTTTCCTACGTTATCGAAGACATGTGATAGGTATGGAGTGTCTGACAGAGCAGCAGCAGCAATAGCATCATCTGTTTTGTTCGACATTGGGTCTGATGTTGAGGTCATTGATCGGCACAAGTTACGAAGAGAGAGAACTAAAACTAGAGAAAAAATAACGGAAAATGCAACAATTACAGAGCTCTTCGCCTTATACTTTGACGGGAAAAAAGACAAAACTTTGAATATTGTTAAAAAGGGCGGTAAATGCTACAGGACTATGGTTGTGGAGGAACATGTCTCACTAATTCAAGAGCCGGGATCCATTTACATGGGATACGTGGTACCTGATGTTGGGACAGCAAAAGGAATAGAAACCGCGATAACAGGGTTTCTGTTACATAAAGAAGTTTCCCAAGATAGAATTATGGCAATTGGTTGCGATGGTATGAATTTAAATACTGGAAAGTATGCTGGAATTATAAGACTGCTTGAGAAAAAGCTACAAAAACCACTTCAGTGGATAATTTGTTTGCTTCACATGAACGAACTGCCTTTGAGACATCTGTTTCTTCATCTCGATGGGTGTACTTCGGGACCTAAATCTTATATTGGTCCACTGGGAAAATCACTGGAAACCTGTGAAAAGCTGCCTGTTAAAAAATTTGAACGCATCGAAGGTCAAATGCTACCAGAAAAGGCCAAAGATCTGAGTTCAGACCAACAGTACTTGCATAAAATTGTCTCGGCGGTAATTTTAGGTGAATTTCCAGAAGACCTAGGCAATAAATCTCCAGAAAAACTATCACATGCCCGTTGGATCACGCGTGCTAACCGAATACTACGTTTGTATGTATCTACTGAAGAACCATCTGAAAATTTGAAAACTCTGGCTACTTTTGTGGTCAAAGTTTACGCACCGTCTTGGTTCTCAATTAAAAATAAACCATCATGCAAAGATGGCACGCGTCATCTGTTAAATATCATTAAGGCCTCCAGATACCTGCCAGAAACTCTAAAAAAAATTATAGATCCTGTTATCCAAAGAAACGGCTACTTTGCGCATCCTGAAGGGATTCTATTTGCGATGATAACAGATGATAAAAAACATGTTAGAGAGCTGGCAGCCCGCCGCATACTAAAGGCACGCAGTACTGCTCAACCTCCAACACCTAGAATGTTTCAAGTGCCATTGATAGATTTCAATGCTTCTACATATATTGATTTAATAAATTCGGAGGAAAACTTAACCGAACCACCGATTTTGAAAAACTTTTCGGACCAGGAAATTCAGAATATCGTGGAATCTGGTGGCGAAAGCGAACTATTGTTTATAAGGCTTCCCTGCCATAATCACGCTGTTGAAAGAGCTGTAAAGAATACGACAGAAGCTTCCATTTCTCAGTGCACAAGAAAGTCGCGACTAGGTGCCATAAATGCCAGGCTGGAATAGCGGAACATAATGCCTACATTTGAAACTAAAAAGGATTTTAAACCTCAATAATAAATGTATAATTTTTCAAGTTTGTTTCAAATTTCAAGAGCTGTAAAGACTACGACAGAAGCTTCCATTTCTCAGTGTACAAGAAAGTCGCGACTAGGTGATGTCAGGCTGGAATCGCGGAACAAAATACCTAAATTTTAAACTAAAAAAGGATTTTAAACCTAAATAATAAATGTATAATTATGTTTCAATTTTTTTTTTTAGAGCGATGCCTTAATAAACATCTTAATATATATTGTTTATCATTTAACACCTACTTACCACTAAATTATTCATAATGTATTGCCTTATAAACTTTTAACTTTTTTACCCTAATTTTCAATTTTTGGGGTCACTGCGGAGGCAGAAGATCTTAATTAAATGAAATGAAAAATCCCACGTATTTTTATTTTAACATAAGGCACAAATCCCCCCCTCTTAGAAATCTGAATCATAAATTTTTTTTTTTTCATACATCCGTGCTCCAGGCTAATATATATATATTATATAATGGGTATTCTTACCAACTAAAATACTGTAAGTATTTAATATGATCCAACCATGAATACACATAATCATAAAAAAAGCACCGACGACGAATTTAAAATGTCTTTACACATCAATGTATTCTTGTTTGGTTATTTCAGGTGGTATTAATGTGGATTCTGTAGCCACCAAGGCAGGAGCAGGACCCCCAGAAGATGGATGGGGGATCCCTTATATGGAAATAGACATAGAGCTGACAGATGTTAAAAAGGAATGCTTAGAGCACTCTGGACGTGTTACAGAGACTGCTTCAGGTAAAACCGATTTTTTGTATGATTTTATTTTAATAGTTTTCATATACATACATACTTTTTGAGCTTTATACGCAATCTTTTTCAGACATGCTAACGGACCTGAAGATGCATCAAGGAAAAAAACAATATTCATGTTCCCAATGTAACTACTCCTGCTCATTCAATTCTGCGTTAACAATTCATGTACGCACTCATACAGGAGAAAAGCCATTTTCATGTTTATATTGCAGTTACTCATTTTCTCAGAAGGGAACTTTAAATAAGCACATTCTTACCCATACTGGAGAAAAACCTTTTTCATGTTCTGATTGTAACTTTTCAAGTTCTCGTAAGGGAAATTTGAAACTTCACATGCTTACCCATACTAGAGAAAAACCCTTTTCATGTTCATATTGCAATTACTCGTGTTCTCAAAAAGGTAATATCAAAAGTCACGTGCGTACGCATACTGGAGAAAAACCTTATTCATGTGACCATTGTAACTACTCCTGTACAAAAAAATCATATTTACCAATGCATTTACGCACACATACTGGAGAAAAACCCTTCTCGTGTTCTTATTGTAATTACTCTAGTTCATGCAAATCTGATTTAAATAGGCACTTAGACGCCCATACTGGAAATAAACCGCATTCATGTTCCTATTGTAACTACTCCTGTTTACTCAAATCAAGTTTAAAAAGACACTTATTCACCCATACTGGAGAAAAACCTCACTCATGTTCCCATTGTAACTACTCCTGTTCAGACAAATCATATTTTGCTAGTCACTTACGCACCCATACTGGAGAAAAACGTTATTCATGCTCCCATTGTAACTTCTCGTGTTCATTCAAATCAAGTTTATCAAGGCATTTACATACACATACAGGAAAAAAACCTCGTGTTCACTAGAGCAGTAATTTAAATGAGATGTTACTATACTAATAATAATAATAATAATAATAATTGGATAATTTGTAGAGCGCCGTTTTTGTGAAAAATCACCTCAAGGGCGCTGTACAATTTATTTCCTAGGATCTACATTTTTTATTTAGAAAAGATACCAAAACATACTTACCTGGCAAGTCACTTCCAACAAACACACTTATATTAAAAAGTTTATGCTTATAAAAGATAGAACTGCACGCAGAGGACACTATATCAAAAAACACTGGTCGTCGCATGATCTTAAGTCTGCTATAGTTTTTATTTTAATTTAAATGTATTTTAACTGTCTTAAAAGCCTACAAATTGTTACTTGTTATCATTTTTATTTATTTATTTTTAATTATTATTTTTATTTATTTTATTTTATTTTTAGTATTTTTAACATTTTGTTAATTTAAATTTAAATTTAAATTGCCGTCAACTGTGAAAGTGGAGGTTTCTGAAATTATGGATACGACTGTCTGAAAAGGTGCGTTTTAAGTTTAGACCTAAATTCTGTCGAGTCTGCGATCATTCTTAAATCATGTGGCAGTCCATTCCAGGCTTTAGGTCCTGACACGGCAAAAGCACGCTCACCGAACTTAGTATCTGGTGTGCGCTTTGGTTCCTTCAACCTTCCGATAGCTGATGACGTTGCTGACCTAAGGGTTGACTGTCGGGAATTGGAATCTTCTGGAATACACAATTCTGATAAATAAGCCGGAGCCATTCCGTTAAGTGACTTAAATACCATCCAGCATACCTTGAACTGGATTCTTTCAGGACATTTGAGCCAGTGCAGATTTTTGAGATGCTCTGAAATGTGGGAGTATTTAGATACTCCGGTGATAAGCCTTGCCGCGGCGTTGAAAACGGATTGTAATTTGTTGATTTGACATTTAGGGAGACTTGCATATATTCCGTTGCAATAATCTAGACGTGAAACAACATAGGAATTGACTAGCAATTTAGTCGCCTCTGTTGGCAGGTTTCTCCGCACTGCTATACTATTATGAAGTAATTTATATTGAGATTCTACCCTACCATTATACACCAATTTATTTCTTATTCTGAAAAAAATACCTTTTTGTCATTTTCTTAGCTAATAACTCACGCAGAAACCGAAAATTAACTGAAACTGACAGGCAACTCCCTGTTGCCAACTGGTTTCGAGTAAAAAGCGAGCTTCTCTCACCGCCCAACTCAAGTGTACGATTTCACTAATTACCTAAGCTTGTTTAAGGGGAACGGTTGTGCGGCCCTTTTCATTCAAAACTTAAATTTGGATTTGAGCCAAAATACCCAACCAAACTAAGATGTTTTTAAATTTGTGGCATCGTAAATATTCAGTATGGATATGTGCTAATTTTAATAAAATAATAATAATATCTTTATTTAGGAAAGTTCAGACATTACAACTATACATACATATTATGGTGTACATTGATTTGTAATTTATTTATATATGTCCCAAATTATTATATATAGGCCATTAAAAAAATCGGTTTGTTACGAATTTAGAGTCAAGTTTCATACTCATTTTTGACTTAATGGTAATTACTAAAAAATTTAACTTACCTTTCCCACAATGCACATATTATGAAATTTTAAATAAATAAATATATTTTCATCAATAATGCAATGTTTTGTAATATTAGCACTCTAGTTCACCCAAAAGTAACGAGCCGCCACTGTTTACAACGCATATTCACGAGGGGACAGTCTTGTTGTATTGAGTTAAACTTTCCTAGCTATCTTCTTGTCATTTTCAAAATGTGCATATAAATTTAATTATAAACTTTTTACTTTTGTTTCTTAGATCCGACAAAAGTGAGGAAAAATTAGTTCTAAATGAATATTTTTTTAATGCACTGTATATTTGTTATCGAATGTTAATATGTATTTGTACTAAGAAGGGCTATACCCAGGAACACTGGAGGGTCTACAGTCGTTCATTATAATTAAACGTAGCTTCGTTTTATTAAAATAAAGAGTGTTGACATGTACGACGTAGGAGATAAACAATCAGTTTCCGTTTACCGCTGTTGGGATAGTGGTCTGGCCCCCCAATGTATTGCGGTCAAAAATGTCTCCAGAATCAAATAATGATGAACAAATTGATAGGTGGGTCAAATCCCAGCACTGCAAAGAATGGAAGAGGTCACTTGGAATGAGACAACCCAAAGTACTCATAAAAGGACCAGAGCCTAGACGAACCAAGAAACTACTCGATTTGGACAGAAACTCTCTTAGGGAACTGGTAGGACTTCTAACGGGACACTGCCATCTCAGGAGACAGATGCAGATATTGGGAGTGGAAAACACCAATAGATGCAGGAAATGTGAAGAGGATGAAGATTCTCCAATACACCTTTGATGTCAATGTCCTGCCCTGGTGGGAACTAGGCTCTAGATTGAGGTAAAATGAGAGATAGGACAATGGGCCTATGTGCTCACGGGTACTATATGTAAACCGTTTCATATGTAGGAGTTTTGTATCATGGTGTTTCAGAAACACAATAAAGGCATTGTTGCAAAACCCTGAGAAAGTTATTAAAGTGGCCGGTACTTACGTATGCATCTTCGATACTATTAAGCAATTTAGACACGCAATTTTATAGGCGTTCGAACATCCCATTTTAATTTAATTTGTTATCATTTTACTAATAAGGAATTAAATGTGTAATAAGAAAGTATGTATGTGATGCTCATCTAGAGATAAAATTTGTAACCAACTGATATGTTACGTCCGTCACAGAGTACCTACCAAGAAATGGGACTGCGAGAATTCTAGCCACGCGTAATGGGCGGTTTTCTGAGTGATTTCAAAATATCCAAGAGATGATGTTTACCTGTCACTTATTCTGTCTTCCAATGATCTGTCATTTCGATAGCTATTTGTTTTCCTCGAACAAACCTAGTTTGCTCGATTTGTAAGTAAAATGCACAGAAATTACGGTCAGTGGACTATTTTCCACTTGAAGGAAGAATTGAAAGGACGTAATGCCAAAACTGTTAAAGGTTAGTAAATACACCACTATTACTTATTTATATTGCCAAGATAATTTCTTTTCTAATTTATCAATAGTTATTATCATAATACGTTTTATTTAAGACTCGAAGACTATGATAAACTTCATAATTTCAATCCTGCTGGCGCTGCAGATGAAGATGTCTTGGAAATGAAGCCGGAAGATTTTCAAGACATCCACATGGCCTCCAATATTCCAGCACTAAGAACTACATAAATTCAGTGTTTCAGTTTGAAGAACACCGTTAAGTGATTACATTGGCCGAGTTGACATCGCAGTTGGGTCCCACCCAGGCGTACCGTGTTCAATTCCTCGGCTGGCTAAGTCCTCCATCACAACACAAGCAACATTTTCAGCTTACTGTGGTGGTAGTAGGAGATTTTCAAATATTGTCAGGTTATTCGTAACCCGGGAATGTTTGTCTTTCTTTTAAAAAAAAAAAAAAAAAAGTATGTATTCTGAACAATATGTGTTCGAAGTGTACATGAAAATGGCACAACCTATATTTTAGGAAAGGAAGCATCTTTCTTATGCTGTCTATATACACTATAATTATATTTGAATGCCAATGTGAGCGTGCAGTCGGCAATGCACATTGCAATAAAACTATAAAAGCAGAATATCTGCAACTAAAGCAACAGCAGTTGTCTCAACAACAGCTCCTTGATTTGCCTACTACTTCCATTTGTTCGGTAATTTAACTATAGGATTATAATTCAAATTTAAGGCACATGCCTATCATGCAGCATATCATGCATCACCAGCAGACAAATATTCTTCCACATTTCCATGAAAGGTAAACTGTTAAACATTCTTTCCTTAAGATTTATAAAAAAATCACAAGTAGAACTTGATTTGATTGAATCCTCAACTAGAGTAAGTCTAATAACCGGTTCACTGAACGATGCCTACGCCTTAGTAGTTCAAATTTCTGCAAAATATGTAAAAGCACGGTGAAAACTAATCATAAAAATCTGGCAGGATCTTTCTTGAATGTTTTTGTTGTCAAAGCTGCATCATTAGAATATGGATCAAAATTTGAGGCTGCAGTGATAAGAAAATTTGAGCTTGTAACAAATACTTCCACTTCTCCCTGTGGAATTGTCATTCACCCTGAACATCAGTTCTTAGGCAGCTCTCCCGATGCACTGATTGGTGAAGATGCTCTACTAGAAGTCAAATGTCCATATACAGCCAAGGACAGCATCATATCTATCCCATATTTGTATTTATGTGAATTCTCGGGCCAGCTGGAGTTAGACAAAAACTATTATTATCAAATACAAGGACAGCTACTATGCACTCACAGGCATTCTTAGCAATATTTACCTTAAAGGATTTTCAAATCATTGAAATGGAAAGGGATTTTATTGAGAAAATGTTACACAAATTAATAAGTTTTAATGAAGATTACTTTAAAGCAGCTTTGTTAAAGAAGCATGTTTACAGGGACAACCTTTGGTGAGCTAGAACGGCCCCACCAGGAATTTACATTCTCCTGGGACCTGCCAGTTGTAAGGTGTTTCTTTAAACCATATGTATTTCCAACACAGTGCTTGCAGTATACACCTTGCTGCTTCTTCCTTAGTTTTTCACGTACTTACTTGACGCCCTCCGGCAACTCCATCCTTAAGGTCTGTCCCCCCACTCACTATCCATAACCGACAGCATTGGTACTGCCACATGAGGTATGATATTAGGTGTTTCATTTTTTGCAGATGCATATGCAAGATGCCAAAACCAGCAGCCTTGTATGTTTATAATTACTTTATATTTGAAATACTTTATATTATTGATCATATATCATTCGCATTTTGTATATTATGTAAGCACTTGCATACTGCTTCCTAACACCGACACTCCTAGTGATTCTGTTTGTTTTTTTGAAAAATGTAGGAATGTTTATGGTGACACCATATGGTGCGAAGATGTCCTGGACATTAAAACCTTTGTCAGCCATAATAGAATCACCAACATCACACAGGGATAAAATGTTGCTTTTTTCAATGATCTGGCGATCACTGGCAGAGCTTGCATAGCTTGGAGACACATAATTTATGAGGCCACTAGGAGTAGCACCGATAAGTACTTTAACAGTATTTCTGTTTTTATAGGTAGAAAAGGTTGCGTCTTGTAGATTCACAGGCAACGCCGCGTCTTCTAGATTCACAGGCAACGCCGGGTCTTGTAGGTTCACGGGCAACGCCGCGTCTTCTAGATTCACAGGCAACGCCGCGTCTTCTAGATTCACGGGCAACGCCGCGTCTTGTAGATTCACAGGCAACGCCGCGTCTTCTAGATTCACAGGCAACGCCGCGTCTTCTAGATTCACAGGCAACGCCGCGTCTTCTAGATTCACAGGCAACGCCGCGTCTTCTAGATTCACAGGCAACGCCGCGTCTTCTAGATTCACAGGCAACGCCGCGTCTTCTAGATTCACAGGCAACGCCGCGTTTTCTAGATTCACAGGCAACGCCGCTTCATCTTGTGGTTTTGGTTTTGTAGAATTTATATATGTTTTTTCACGTTTCAGATGCCTTTCCAGTCTGTTTCTTAACTCTAAATTACTTCCTTTTACTTTTATCCAGGGAATATTGAAGGAACTACATCTTTCAGTAGCTTTTGCCTGTACAGTACATCTGAAAATAAAATTAGGCTCAAACTTCCATACTTGCATGATATAAAATACAAAACGGTCTACGTTAAAAAATAATAACAATTTGATTTTTTTCCTAAAACACTCCTACTGAAAATTATTACGAGATACACAGACATTGGACGAGAAATGCAAAGTAAATAAGATTGCCAACAATGAAGAATCAGCCGCCCAGAAATCTCGTGCCAGACAGTTTGATAACCGTCTAATAAAATTATTGCAATAATTAAAAATATGGTTAATTTAAAAAAAGGAAATAAGATATAATGTCTACCATAATAATTAATGTTATTTGTGATTGATTACACTTATATTAGGTACGTTTGGTAAATAATGTCAAATGCGAAAGAAGGCAAAATATAATGTTTCTTTACTTGTTCATTATACTATACAAGTACTCTTTATAATTATATTGGGTATTCACTTATAGTAAGATCTTAATTAAATGAGTCATGTACTTACTGATATGGTTAATATCATTGCCTACATAATCTGTATCCTTGAAATGAGCTTTAAAGACTACAGACTACAGAGTCGGTGCCCATTTTAGACGTCTGATGGAATGAATCCCTTTGAAGTCTCTATCTTTGGTGCCCACCCCTATGTCTACACATAGGAACACTACAACAGGCATTATTGTAATATTTACTAAATTGCGTCAAACGGCCTAAAGAATGTATGGGATCTGACTGTTAAACAATAGAACAATAGCGCCTCTAGCGACCAAAATCTTGCGAAAACGGCCCATCAGTATTATCAAAACCCCGAAGAAGTGAGCGTTGCTCTTGAAACATGTTGGTATTTATAAACAATAAAAGTGGTAAAAACGTAGTATTTTATTAATTTCAATTATATTAGTATATCTTATAATTTTAAATTGATTTAATTAGTTACAATAATTATTATCTAATCGCAGTAATGCAGCTATAGAATATCTAGTAACTTTAAATTTATCTACTTAGTTGTAATAATTATAATCTGATCGCAGTAATGTGGCAATAATAATAAAAAGGTTTTTATTAAAAGTGTGTGTTTTTCAATAGAGATTGTACTTTTGACCTTCTGTATATAAAATGGTGTAAAGCTTGTATCCACCCTCCCGAATGATTCCGTCATCTTCCCGATGCCGCATTCCACAAACGCACGTGGCCTGTTCGGTGCATGACGGCGGAGCCAGCGGCACGTACTTTGAACGACGAATTATATTTTATTATCCAATTTTTTTTTAATATTCCAGTTTTTATGCTTTTATAATATTTTTAAAAATAAATTAATGCAAGTATACTAAAAATTATCCACAACAGTATTTTTAGAAAAAAAAATGGGTAATCATCAAAAAATCAAATCACCAAAACTCAAAGTGTAACGCTGTGTTACAGGACGGCAGGGCGAAGGAGTTTTTAGCGCGGTACGTTAACTGTAAAAGTCAGAATGCCATTTTTTATACACTAAATTTACGAGCGTCGTAAATCCCAACCTAAAATATGAATAAACTGTTCACATAGCTTCTTTGGTTGCTAGATAATATCGTAAATTAACAGCTAATATCTATGACCTAAGCTTTGGTTTCATTTAGTAACGTACGGCATTGGATCATTTGTGGGTGATTCTGACTTTGTATAAACAGATGAAAAATATTAGACAATATCTTTACTATGGGTTCTCCATAATTAACGGAAAAATCATAAAGATGCATTACTTTTAAAAAACTGTCCCTACTTCTTGCTCGATGAAGTTTCAAAACGATTGTCTCATACTGTGATTTTGAATAATTTTTGACAGAATTGATTTCCAAGAATCGATTGTTCAAGAATCGATTTGTCCATGACAATGAATCGACATATTTCGATGGTCAAGAATATCAAGAAAATTATCGATGAAACATCGATTGTGCACATCGCTAGTCGTAATCAGTACTCGGTCGCGGAGTTTTCACTTTGACACTTCGACATCTCAAATAAATCAGCCGCTATCGACGCCAACGCCTATTTTACACCACGCCAGTATTTAGTCATAAACCTAAAGATCTATTATTAGGTCCATGCATATAGTCAAGAGGTTAGTGGAAAATAAAACAGAATATTGAAAACAAGTTAGTGTTTCCTGTAAAATTTAAACATTTTTCAAAGAATTTTTCATATATTTTTTTCCCGTTCGATAAAATAAATATTCCAAAACGAACCAGTTCAAAAAATATCCGGTTCCCCATGGAAATCATATCGGCGGTTCCAGTGACAGCAGAGGTACGGCTCCAAGTTGCATAGACAGGAATTTCGTCCATCTCTTGTGGCTATGTCAAACAGTCCTGCCAACGAAGGCGATTTATCGCCGTTTAGGCTACTCAACGAGAATCGGCGACGAAAAAATCTAAAAGGCGACTGGTCGCCTATTAGGCTACTTCAGAGACAAGTTATTTAAATCAACCAAATCACAAATGATAAATTTAAAAAAAAAAACAAAACATAACAGAAACCTCTCGAACTTACCTTTTGGATTTCAAATATTTTGTGGGGAGCACTCATTTTGAATGGGGGAATCAAGCTCACGTAGAATATTTGTGGGGAATATGTGGGTAGAATTTATACGAGTTCATTAGAATAACTGCAACTGAAATTCGTCTAAATTAGGCTACTTATTGATTTAAAAAACGGCGACATTAGGCCAAGATCAGTTGGCAACACTGATGTCAAAAATGAACGTCAGTCATTGAATATTTGGCGTCTCCGTTTCCCGTGTTTTATTGTCGCAAGTAATTATTATTACCTCATCTTATAGTAATTTCGTATTAAAAAGACAATAATGGTGTTAAATTTACGTCACTTATAAGATTAATTTAATAACCAACGCATTTAAAGCAAAGTTTTTATTATTGCAGAGCTTCTACATTTCTAGTGACGTTTCTTCGGCGGCGTTTATTAAAATATATAATGGTTCAAACAATGTAACCTCGTTTCATTTATTCATGAACGAATGTTTGTTATATGAAATTCAATTCGGAAATGAGTCTTCTATCTGTTAATTAATTTATTAATCTCTTAATTGATGGTTTCATTAGACCCAATTAATGGTTTGTAGTTAATATATTGTTAGTTTTTTTTACAAAAAGATGCTTTTACGATATCCGTTTTATGTTTTGAGTCGACTAGAGTTTTATAATAATCCGAAGATTATGTTTATTTTTATTTATCTATTTATTGATACATTATAAGTATATTTTTATATAATTACATTTGGGAATGTGAGCCTCACTGGGTGCTTTACCCGAGCGAAGGCCCCCGTTTTACAATTTGGTGTAAAAAAATTGTGTATGTAAATAAAATGAACCAAAATGTATTGAAATAACGTTAAATTAAATGAAATATTAAGAAAAGTAAATTTATAAATATTAAATAATTAAGGCAGTTATAAAAACTGCTAAAAAAGCTTTCAGAATATAATTATCGGTCCGGTTGTATATGTTTGTTTAGAGAGCTTTTCTTACAGATCTTGTTTATTTTCAGCTGAGAACAATTACGATCGCAAAACAAGACGCTATCACAGCAGTGCCATGGATCTTCCCAACACAGAGAGTGTTTCCATAAAAAGTGAACCATGGACGCAGGAAGAAGGCTCAAGTGAAATGGAGTATACGGATATACAAATCGACCTTCAAGATGTGAAGAAGGAATGTTTGCAGTATGTCGAGAGTATTCAGCCAACCAGTAAGTTGCGTAGCGTATATAACAAAGATGTTTCAGATGGACGCAGTTAGGACAGCTGCTTGTTTTCTATTTCCCCTCCTGTCGTCCATCGGTACTCTTTATTTTCCTTTATATTTTTGCTTTATTTAACAGGAAACTGACGAACCAAGAAAACGTTTAACTTATGATTCCCGCTAACAGTTTCTAATTTCCCTAAGCTGTTCCTCACCATATTTTATAACCAAAATGAATCATCTCAAGTTCTCTATTCTAAAAAAAGGTTTGTGGCTCGATGCGGTTCAATTAAAAAATTATCGTTCATTGGAAAAATCCAGTTCTATGTTTTTCGTGTTTTTAAAAGTTTAAAATTTCTGTAAGTAAACGAAAATTTTCATAAATACAATTTTCTTCTGAACAGCTTTAAATGGTTTCATTTTAAAATTTTAGAATGTTGAACATTTTGTTATCGAATTTATTGAAACTGAAAGTTCCAATGTCAATCAAAATTTGGATTGTGAACGGAAAATTAAAATATATAGGTGGTTTAATATTTTATTTTCAAGAAACAATTAAAGGGGTTATATTAATAACCCATTTAATACATACTCATATTTCCGGATTTAGTTTTAGCGTATTAATAATTATTTGAATATTACAAAGATATATCGCCACAACAAAAAAATTAGGTTAAGTGGTATCTTTGACATCGAACGAAACAAAATTAATTATGACACATCTAATTGTTTTCCCACTTTAATTTGATTAGACAATGCTAACTAACTGCTTTAAATATAAAAAAAAACGGTTTTGGAAGAACCCTTCTTTCATCAGGAAAATAATATATAGATTAAAACTTAAGATAAACAATACTGACAGATACGTATACATATTTAGGTGTTGGAGTGGTAGGTGAACAAAGGGGAATGAGTTATTGGGTGTTTTCTGGGAAGAACGAAGCGGTACTGGAAAATTTGTCTAAAATATAAATTTATTTGTTTATTCAATAATTTAGAGTTATCTTTTGTGGATTTTACTTTGAACTTAGAAGCACTTGAAATATAAATTCTTCTACTCTAGGATTCTAGGCTGTATTGTTTGATGATGGCGTGTTTCACGCAATTGCAAGTCCCCAGGGTTGCCTCAGAGCTAACAGTCTGCAGCAGGGCTGCCACATCTATGCAACATCTGCATGAATAATATCATTCCCAGGGCTGGATTCTGGAAGGCTCAAAAACAAGCTTTAAAAATGCAGGATCATGACTGCCATATAAATATTTCCATTTGGTCGGTGAACCGATCACTTAACATGTTAACTTATTCAATATTATTGTACTCTATAAAATAAAATATGTTTTTTAAAAGATCCATTGCATTGTCCATTGCTTGATAAGATGATTCCGTTAAAATCTGATGAACATGCTTATTATATACGTTTCTATTTTAACTGCTTGAGAGGGAAGTTTTCGTAGAAGAATCTGAACATGAAATATATTGAAATAAAAGCAATATTTTCCAAGTAATTTGTAAGTAATATATTTAGAAATCATATTATAAATAGATCTTTTTTTAGATTGTTTCACCATAGTTTGATAATGTCAACAGCAGGCGAAACAGCCGTCACGCATACTAATAATTACGTAGCAGAACTTGTTTATAAATAAACCCATTTTAATTTGTAGTTCGCTGAGACAATATGATCCAACCATGAATACACATAATCATAAAAATAGCACCGACGACGAATTTAAAATGTCTTTACACATCAATCTATTCTTGTTTGGTTATTTCAGGTGGTATTAATGTGAATACTGTAGCCACTAAGGCAGGAGCAAGACCCCCAGAAGATGGAGGGGGAATCCCTTATATGGAAATAGACATAGACCTGACAGATGTTAAAAAGGAATGCTTAGAGCACTCTGGACGTGTTACAGAGACTGCTTCAGGTAAAACCGATTTTTTATATGATTTTATTTTAATAGTTTTCATCTACATACATACTTGTTAAGCTTTATACGCAATCTTTTGCAGACATGCTAACGGACCTGAAGACGCATCATGGAGAAAAAAAGATTTCATGTCCCCAATGTAACTACTCCTGCTCATGCAATTCTGCGTTAACAATTCATTTACGCACTCATACAGGAGAAAAACCATTTTCATTTTCATATTGCAGTTACTCATGTTCTCATAAGGGAAGTTTAAATAAGCACATTCTTACCCATACTGGAGAAAAACCATTTTCATGTTCTAATTGTAACTTTTCAAGTTTTCGTAAGGGAACTTTGAAACTTCACATCCTTACCCATATTGGAAAAAGCCCCTTTTCGTGTTCGTATTGTAATTACTCTTGTTCATTCAAATCTGATTTAAATAGACACTTATTCACCCATACTGGAGAAAAACCCTTTTCATGTTCGTATTGCAACTACTCGTGTTCTCGAAAAGGTCATATCAAAAATCACGTGCGTACGCATACTGGAGAAAAACCTTATTCATGTGACCATTGTAACTACTCCTGTTCAAAAAAATCATATTTACCATTGCATTTACGCACTCATACTGGAGAAAAACCTTTTTCGTGTTCCTATTGTAATTACTCTTGTTCATTCAAATCTGGTTTAAATAGACACTTATTCACCCATACTGGAGAAAAACCCTTTTCATGTTCGTATTGCAACTACTCGTGTTTTTTTTTTTTTTTTTTTTTTTTTTTTATTTTTTTTTATTTAACTATTTTTTATATAAGATAATGTGTCCTTACTGGGGTACCCCGTTCTAAGGTCACATTGTACATGGTTATATGTTTGAAATATTATAAGTACATATGCTAAAATACTACATAGAAAATTAAAAAACAATATTTAGAGAAAAAATAAAACATAATACAAGCTTTAGTCTTTGTTGGGTTGCAAAATTATATCTATATTCTTCCTTCCCTTATCCATAATCCATTTCTTAATGTTTCTTTTGAAGTCAGTTATTTTTTTAATGTTTTTTATTTCAAAAGGGAGGACATTAAATAATTTTATAGAATAATACTGCATATTTCTTTGTCCAAAAGTTGTTTTAGTTGTAGGTTGGTGTAACATGTGTTGTAATGTGGATCTTGGAGTCTGTCTGAGTTTGTCTGTGTAAAGTTGTCCTGGTTTTTGAATGCGTAAATTAGTATATCTTTTGCGTATAATTGTTTTGGTGTCATTACATTCAGGGTTTTAAAAACATAGTCGGTAGGAGTTCTGATGGGGATCCTAAGAATAATTTTTAGAATTGCCTTTTGTGTTACGAGGACTGGTTTTATAGTGGAATCGCATGAGCTTCCCCATCCGATAAGACCATATTGTAGTTGAGATTGGGCTAATGCGTAGTAGATTTGAATTAGTTGTTCTTTATCTAATATGTTTCTTATTGTTTTGAAGAAATAGGTAAGTTTTTTCAATTTGTTGCTCACATTTTCTATTTGGGAGTTCCAATTTAAGTTTTGATCAATAATTATCCCAAGGTATTTTATTATTTGAATTTCAATCAATTTTGGGCAGTTGCAAGGAATTTCATGGTTCGCGGTTAAACAATTTTTATGAATTTTTATGTTTAGGTTTAAATTGACTTTATCTGTCTGTTTGTTGTAAATTTTGAATTTAATATATTTAGTTTTTGTATCATTTAATGTTAGTGAATTTGTATCAAGCCATTGTTTTACCTGATTCATCCCTTCTTCAGCTTTTACGAATACTGTCTCCCACGACTTTCCATGGAATAGAAGAACTGTGTCGTCTGCGAAACTAATTACTGAGCCGTGACAGTTTAGATTACATAGATCATTTATATATATCAGGAATAAAATCGGCCCTAAGACACTGCCTTGTGGAACTCCGTATTGAATTGGTATTGGTTGACTTGATTCATTTTTAATCCTGACTAGTTGTGACCTTTCTGACATATAGCTTTGAATAAGATTCAGTTCACGACCTACGATTCCAATCTTTTTGAGTTTTTCTAGAAGATATGTATGATCAATTGTATCGAAAGCTTTACATAGATCTAAAAATATTCCGATACACTTATTACCATTATCGAGACTATGTTTTATACTTTTTACAATAGAGGCGATGGCATCGGAAGTTCCCATATTTTTTCTAAAGCCGTATTGATTTTCAGATGCGGTTTTTTTCAAGATATTGAGTGAGCTGTTTCTTAATAACTTTCTCTACTATTTTTGTTCTCAAAAAGGTTATATCAAAAGTCACGTGCGTACGCATACTGGAGAAAAAGCTTATTCATGTGACCATTGTAACTACTCCTGTTCAAACAAATCATATTTACCGATGCATTTACGCACTCATACTGGAGAAAAACCTTTGTTGTGTTCCTATTGTAATTACTCTAGTTCATGCAAATCTGATTTAAATAAGCACTTATTCACCCATACTGGAGAAAAACCCTTTTCTTGTTCGTATTGTAATTACTCGTGTTCTCAAAAACGTAATATCAAAAGTCACGTGCGTACGCATACTGGAGAAAAACCTTATTCATGTGACCATTGTAACTACTCCTGTTCAAAAAAATCATATTTACCAATGCATTTACGCACTCATACTGGGGAAAAACCTTTTTCGTGTTCCTATTGTAATTACTCTAGTTCATTCAAATCTGATTTAAATAGGCACTTACGCACCCATTCTCGAGAAAAACCTTACTCATGTTCGCATTGTAACTTCTCCTGTTCAGGCAAATCAAATTTAGCTAGTCACTTACGCACCCATACTGGAAAAAAACTTTATTCATGCTCCCATTGTAACTTCTCGTGTTCATTCAAATCAAGTTTAACAAGGCATTTACATACACATACAGGATAAACATCTCGTATTCCCACTGCAACTATTCCTGTTAAAAAAAATTAGTTTAACGAGGCACTTACTAGACCCATACTTGAGAGAAACCTCACTTATTTTCTCATTGCAACTGTTAATTTCTCATTGCAAGAAAAGTAAACTAGAGCAGTAATTTAAATGAGATGCTACTATACCATTATACACTATTTTTTTTCTTAATTTTAAAAAAATACCTTTTTGTCATTTTCTTAGCTAATAACTCACGAGGAAACCGAAACTAAACTGAAACTGACGGGCAACTGCCTGTTGCCAGCTGGTTTCGAGTAAAAAACGAGCTTCTTTCACCGCGCAACTCAAGTGTACGATTTCACTAATTACCTAAGCTTGTTTAAGGGGAACGGTTGTGCGGCCCTTTTCTTTCAAAACTTAAATTTGGATTTGAGCCAAAATACCCAACCAAACTGAGATTTTTTTTTAAATTTATGGCATCGTAAATATTCAGTATGAATATGTGCTTATTTATTTATTTATTTTTCGAATTATAAAATATGGGCCATTAAAGAAATCGATTTTGTACGATTTATAGTCAAGTTTGGAACTTATTTTTGACTTAATGGTAATTACTAAAAAAAATAACCTTACCTTTCCCACTATGCAAATATACTAAAATTTAAAATAAGTAAATATATTTACATCAATAATGCCATATTTTGTAATATTAGAACTCTAGTACACCCAAAAGTAACGAGTCGCCACTGTTAACAACGCATATTCCCGAGGGGACAGTCTGGTGGTATTGAGTTAAACTTTCATTTATTTATTTATACATTTTAGGAAAAGTTGACAGCAAATCTTTAATTATACAATGATACAATAACAATCATCTTATTATTTTCAAAATGTGCATATAAATTTAACTATAAACTTTTTACTTTTGTTTCTTAGATCCGAAAATAGTGAGGAAAAATTATTTCAAAATGAATATTTTTTATGTACCGGATATTTGTTATCGAATGTAAATATGTGTTTGTACTAAAAAAAGCTGTATACAGGAACACTGTAGGGCATTGTTTCCCACGGTGGGGCGTACGCCCCACCGGTGGGGCATAGCGCCTCAAAGGTGGGGCACCACGCTTCAGAGATGAGACAAGTAGGCATTCCACATATAAAGGCGAATACTCATCGGTCATACAAAAAAATGCCTGAGATGTACAAAATTGAAATATACGCCAAATTGTACTTAAAATAAAATGAAACCCCTTACAATTTCAATAATTATCTTAAATCACAGAAACTATGCAGGATGTAGCTGTAGTTGTTGTATTGCTTAATTGTTTTATACCTACATAATGTATAAGTATAGTGAGGAAATCTATAGTTTCTCAGTTAAGTAAATTGCACATGTATAAACGATCCAAGTAAATGTTAATTTTCCAAAAATAAAATATATAATTATGATTAGAACATGATACATGATTTTTCCTAAGCATGAGTGCGAATTTGTAACATGCTGGAAATTAGTGAACACGAATGATCACAGTAAGAACATGAGAATGTATTTTGCTTAGTATGACTTTTGTGAACATGAATAGTTACACTGATAAAATGAGAATGTCTTATCCTAAATATGAGTGATAATCTACATCATCAAATTTGACTTCCATAAACATGAATAATAACAGTAAGAATTTATATTTCTTAGTATGAGTGCTATCGTTTCTAATTAAACGTGACTTCTGTGAACATGAATTATCGCAGTAAGAACATGAAAACGGTTTATTTTTAGTGTGAATGTGAATGTGAGTCACTAAGTTTGTCTTTTGTTAACATTAATAGTAATATTACGAATGTTTGCCATTAAGCTTGACTTCTGCGAACATGGATATTTACTGAAAGAACACCAGAAAAGAGACGGGTTTTCCTTAGTATGAGTGTGAATGTGTATTATTATGCTTGACCATAAATAATCACAGTAAGAAAATAAGAAGAATGTTTCCTTAGAATGAGTGAGAACGTGTTGCAATAACTGTGACTTCTGTGAAAATGAATAATTACAGAAGAAAATGAGAATAGTTTATCCTGAGTCCTCGTATGAGTGACCACGTATGCCATTTAATTTGGCTTGCGTGAACATGAAGAATTACAGTAATAACATGATAGCGGTTTTTTGCTTAGTTTGAGTGCGAATGTGAAATTAAGGCTTAAAGAAGAAACTTACACTAAGAATTTGCAAAGAAACTAACACAAAATATACTAACTTTACTTTGCATGCCAGAAAATTATTATTAACCTTTCCGTCAACTTATTTGGTGGAATGTGGTTTTAGCGCCATAAGCGACTTACTCATTAAAATTATTATTAACCTTTCCCTCAACTTATTTGGTGGAATGTGGTTTTAGCGCCATAAGCGACTTACTCATTAAAATTATTATTACCCTTTTCCCTCAACTTATTTGGTGGAATGTGGTTTTAGCGCCATAAGCGACTTACTCATTAAAATTATTCTTAACCTTTCCCTCAACTTATTTGGTGGAATGTGGTTTTAGCGCCATAAGCGACTTACTCATTAAAATTATTATTAACCTTTCCCTCAACTTATTTGGTGGAATGTGGTTTTAGCGCCATAAGCGACTTACTCATTAAAATTATTATTACCCTTTTCCCTCAACTTATTTGGTGGAATGTGGTTTTAGCGCCATAAGCGACTTACTCATTAAAATTATTTGTAATGAAACGCTGTTTGATCAAAGATGGAGAATAGACTGTCATTTATTTCATATAAGTTTACATATTAAATACATAGATGGCAGCACTAGTCTTATATTGTTGTTATCATTTCAACACCCCCACTATAACTAACAATATAAATACAATTAAATTAAACAATTTGCACACCTAGTTTATCCAAAAATTCATAATGTTTTGTGGAACCCAAACCTTTGGTGAACAAATCAGCAGGCATTTCAGCTGTTGGCAAATACTTAACATTTACAATATTATTTGCTACACATTCTCTACAAAAATGATATTTAATATCAATATGTTTGGTGCGCTTATGAAAAACTGGATTTGCTGTTAACTTTTGCGCACTCTGATTGTCATTGAAAATATCAATAGTATACATTTTTTGAGTTATTTCATATTGTAAATTTCTCAAATAAATTGCTTCTTTGCAGGCTTCGGTGATGGCCATATATTCAGCCTCACTACTAGATAGTGCAACAGTATTCTGTTTTTTGTTTCCCAAGATATAACACAACCGGATAAAGTAAAACAAATTCCAGTGTATGACCTCCTATCTATAATGTTTCCGCCCCAATCAGCATCTACAAACCCTTTTAATATTGAGCTTTCACTAGCGGAATACTTTAAACCATAATCTTTAGTACATTTTAGGTATCTCAATAACCTTTTTACATAAGAACAATGTTCTTTGGAATAACAATTATTAAATTGGCTTAAAAAACCAACCGTATATGCAATGTCCGGTCTGGTTAGAACCGCTAAATACATAAGACATCCAATTATTTGTTGATATGGAAAATTACCAACACAATGTTCATTTTTTGACACATTTAACTTTGTTTCCATTGGAGTCTGTGCAGGTTTACTTTGGCTCATATTAAACTTATGCAACAGCTGATCAATATAATCTTTCTGACTTAATATTATTGTTTGCTTAGATTTGTTAACAGTTATGTTAACACCCAGACATTTCTTTATTTCTCCTAAATCTTTTATTTTGAAATGACTTGTTAAGACATCCTTTAAATGCTTAGTTTCATTAGTATCATTTGAAAAAACAAAAAAATCATCTACAAACAATGCGACAATAGTTTTAAACTGATCTTTCATTTTTGTATACATACATGGTTCTATTTTAGATCTAATATAACCTATGCTTAACAAACATTCATCTACTTTTTTATACCAAGCTCTTGAGGATTGTTTAAGCCCGTAAATGGCCTTTTTTAATTTAAGTACTTGACCATTTTGTGTTTTTTCAGAAAAACCTTTTGGTATTTGCATGTAAACAGTTTCCTCAAGTGTACCATTCAAGAAAGCCGTTGTTACATCAAGATGTGTTGTTTTCAAATTTAGTTGTACTGACAATGCAAAAAGTAATCTTAATGTAGTATGTCTCACTACAGGAGAAAATGTTTCTGTAAAGTCCACACCTTCAACTTGTGAAAAACCTTTTGCCACTAAACGTGCACGAAAGCGGAATTTATTTTCACTATCATACTTTTTACGAAGCACCCACTTGCACTGTACAACTCTTCCATATTTTGGAGCATCACTTAACTCCCACGCATCATTGTCTTTGAAACACTGAAACTCTTCTGTTATAGCCAACTCCCACTGTTCTTTTTCTGGTCCATTTAAAGCGTCATGCAGAGACAAACCAGCCGCATTATCATATGTTTCACTGTCAACGCACAGATTTGATAACCCATACCTCTCTGGAATCTTCCTCTCCCGGTTAGGTCGGCACTGCGGGCTTTCTTTCTCACTGTCTGCATCTTCATAATCACTGGGAACATATGTTTCATCATTATCTATAAAACTGTCCATGAAACTTGAGTGTTCTTGACTAGGCACAGGTTCAATTTCACATTGTTCTGTATCATCAAGTTCCTTACTATCCCCCACTGAATCAACATTCTGACCACATTGTTCTGTATCATCAAGTTCCTTACTATCCCCCACTGAATCAATATTCTGACCTTGCACTTCCATTAAATTTTCAGATTTTGATTCCTTCTCAATGATGATCACATCTCTACTAGTCGTTACATTCCTTGTTTCTGGATTGAAGACCCTATATCCTTTTATATTATATGGATATCCTATGAGAATACATTTGGTTGTTTTCTTATCCCACTTCTTTCGCTTTTCTTTAGCTACATGGACCATCACAGTGCTACCGAAAACTCTGATATGACTTATATCCGGTTTGGAGCCAGTCCACAAATCATATGGAGTTTTATTTTCCAATGCCGCTGCCACAATCCGATTCTGCAGGTACACTGCCGTATTGGTGGCCTCACCCCAGAACTCTTTGCCTAAGTTTGCATCAAAAAGTAGACATCTTGCTTTTTCAACTATTGTGCGATTAAATCGTTCACACAATCCATTCTGTTGTGGGGTGTAAGGGTTGCTTTTCTGATGAATCACACCGGCACTATTCAGGAAATCATCAAATTCTCTATTGCAATACTCCAGTCCGTTGTCACTCCTTAATACTTTGATTGTTTTTTTTGTTTGATTTTCCACCTGAGCTTTAAAAATCTTGAAATACTTCAAAGCCTGATTTTTGTGTTTTAAGAAATAAACAAATGTCATCCTACTATGATCATCAACAAATAAAAAGAAGTATCTCGAGCCGCCCATAGACACATTCTCCATAGGCCCACATATGTCTGTGTGCACAATATCTAGGAGATTACTGCTTCGTTGGCCACTGCTCTTAAAAGGTAACCGGCATTGTTTGCCTTCACAACATGTTGTGCATGAAGATTTGCTTATGTCAACTTTTTTATCAAGTGACATACCATGCACAGCTTTTTCCATCTGATTCAAATAATCTTTGATTATGTGTCCTAACCTTCGATGCCAAGTCATTCATGACACAACTGATGCTGCTAAACAGTCTTGTTTTAGCAAATTCACTTTATATACTCCATTGACCAACACTGCCGTAGCAACCAACTCGTTATTTTTATTATAAACTGAACAACCATTTCCAATGAAAGATACACGGTTGCCTTTCATAATCAGTTGGCTAACAGATAATAAATTCGTTGTTAGACTTGGTACACAATATACGTTTTTCACCATGATGTCATACTCATGATTATCTGTTTAAGTCATGATTTTTACATCGCCAGAACACAATACTGACACCTTTTCACTGTTTGCGACAACAATTATTTTTCTTGTTCATACTGCGCATTTATAATCCAACTTTCATTTGCTGTCAGATGTACACTCGCGCCCGAGTCGATATACCAATCGTCTTTGTTAAAATTTCCACTCAGGAACACTGCGCTAAACGCATTAGACTGCATTCGATCCTTATTTATCTGATTTGACAAGTTATTTTCTGTATTTGTACACTGGTTCTTGTAATGCCCGATTTGTTTACATCTGTAGCACTTTATATGCTTGTTGACGTTTGACTTTGACAAGCCAGTGCTGCCATTGCTGCCAACATAACTTTTGCTGGCCATAGACATATTCTTATTATTTTTTCCTTTGTACTTTGAAGTTGAACGAATTGCTAAAGCTCCGCTAACTTCACTCCCGTCATGACTTGCTGAATCCATATCTAACAATTTTGTTTTTATGGAGTCTGTCGTTATAGGAATTCCTGAATGTTCTAATGCCATAACCATCGGCGAGAAACGATCTGGCAAACCAGCGAGTAGCAATGATGCTGTCCATGTGTCATTAATTTCGAATCCCGTTCCTGAAAGCTTCTGTGCTGTATCGATAATCTGCGTCACATAAGACGTCATCGAACTGCAATTCTCTCGGCGAATCGAAATTAAATTTCTCAGTAAACTTATTCTCCGTGAAAATCCGTTGTCGTCGAATAATTTTTTTTAATTTATCCCATAACTCTTTACTGGATGTAGCATCTTTTACGTGAACATATAAAGACGAGTCGATTGTCATAATCAATTTTGCTTTGGTTTTTGCATCATCTGCAGGTTTTATTTCAATCCCGACTTCTGGCTGTACACAATGCTTCATGCCTTCGAGGATTAAAAAATTCTGTGCCGCAAAACACCATATGTCGTAATTATCACGTCCCGTTAGCTTGGGTACGTTGACAAGATAGTTCGCCGACATTTTTAAACTGCGATATACTAAAGTTGTACACTTTTATTATAACAATCCGTCACGACACAGTTCAATCGCGTTTTGTAATCGTGTTTTTTATACTGGTCAAACAAAAAAAAAACAACAAAATCGCGAAGATTTATAAGCGAACGGCCCATAACCTGTAATGAAACGCTGTTTGATCAAAGATGGAGAATAGACTGTCATTTATTTCATATAAGTTTACATATTAAATACATAGATGGCAGCACTAGTCTTATATTGTTGTTATCATTTCAACATTATTATTAACCTTTCCCTCAACTTATTTGGTGGAATGTGGTTTTAGCGCCATAAGCGACTTACTCATTAAAATTATTATTACCCTTTTCCCTCAACTTATTTGGTGGAATGTGGTTTTAGCGCCATAAGCGACTTACTCATTAAAATTATTATTAACCTTTCCCTCAACTTATTTGGTGGAATGTGGTTTTAGCGCCATAAGCGACTTACTCATTAAAATTATTATTACCCTTTTCCCTCAACTTATTTGGTGGAATGTGGTTTTAGCGCCATAAGCGACTTACTCATTAAAATTATTATTAACCTTTCACTCAACTTATTTGGTGGAATGTGGTTTTAGCGCCATAAGCGACTTACTCATTAAAATTATTATTAACCTTTCCCTCAACTTATTTGGTGGAATGTGGTTTTAGCGCCATAAGCGACTTACTCATTAAAATTATTATTACCCTTTTCCCTCAACTTATTTGGTGGATTGTGGTTTTAGCGCCATAAGCGACTTACTCATTAAAATTATTATTAACCTTTCCCTCAACTTATTTGGTGTAGTGTGGTTTTAGCGCCATAAGCGACTTACTCATTAAAATTATTATTACCCTTTTCCTCAACTTATTTGATGGAATGTGGTTTTAGCGCAGTAAGCGATTAACTCATTAAAAAAACTAAATCGTTTGGAAATAACTAATAGAGGGGACCTAAGACCGAAATTAACTAATTTAGATCCGGACATAAAATTTCTTTGTAGCAAGCGTAACTGAATTTAATTTCAGTTGTAATATATGCATTAGAAAGGGTTTTATTCAATTTCATAAGGGGTTCATATGTTTACAAACATATTAGATTATGATTTTAAAATTTACCTGTTGTTTCATAAAAAAAAGATGCCGGTGGGGCATCTGACTTTTGAAAAGACTACGGTGGGGCATGGCATAAAGAAGGCTGGGAAACACTGCTTTACATTGTTGTGATTATTTTGTGTTCTGTGGATTATTTATTTACTTAACTCAATTTATTATTATTACAAAATGAAAAGATCTCGGCGTTTTATGGAAATGATGAAAAATTTAAACAAGGCTTTTGGTAAGTATATAAATTTTGGATAATGTTTCCTATTTATATCAGTAAATTTAATAACAAAAGTTTACAAATTCTAACCCCAAAAAAGTAGAATACCTAGGAATACATTTAATCATATAGATACCAAATAGAGATTAAATTAATTTCATGTATGGCTTTCTCCAACTTTAGATCGTTTTTATATCACTGTTTATAATAAAATAGAGAAATACCTGTTTAATCTGTATACCTAACCTATGTACCTATATGATGGTGTTTTATCCTTAAATAATATTATGATGGTGCCTTATTCTTTATCTGAGATTAATGTTAATGTATCATAAATTTATATTCTATAGGAGCTCCTGATGAAGGTGTTTTGGATTCCTCATTAAATAATAAAATTGAATCTAACAATGTGCCAATGCATATACTTTCATCAAGCAATGAGAAAATGCAACCATTGTCAGACGATAGTGTTTTACAAGTTATAGGTATGTACAATGTACATATTATAATATACCAATTGTATATATATATATTTATTTTTTATTTAAATTTAAAATACGTAAATCTTTCATTGGAAATTAAATGTTAGTTATTGTGATACTGGATAAGTTTAACATAATTATTATGAATTATTTTTCATTTTGCTTGATCTGTTTTATTATAACATTATATTAATTTACATAAACTTATTTTTTATAGGAACGTACGGTCAGGTTGCTTTGGAGCCCACTCGACAAGCTACGAATATTCCTTCAACAAGTTATGACGTCATGCCTTTGTCTGACAATAATTTTTTACAAGTTTTAGGTATGTTGTGAATACATTTTGTATTTCTCATGATATTGTACGATATAATTGTTTGGGTATGTTTCTAGTTATACATAATGATTATAATTTTCACAAACTATTTTCTAGATGGACACCATCAGACTGTTTTGGAGCTCGCATTAAATAATGAAACTAACATTCTAGGAGAAGTTATCTCTTCAAACGACATTCTCATGAATGAATGCCCTTTAGCAAATGGAAATGATTGTAAGCGAAAACATTTTTGAAAGTCATGATAGTGATTTTAGTAGTGACGACACTGATAAAGACCCTAACTATGTCCCACACTGTGAAGATTTACTAAGTACCCATACGGAACCACAAAATCTACAACTACCACCAGTTATCAGTATTTGTAACACTCCAGAAAATGGAAATAAAACTGATAGTAATACAAAGGCGGTTATGAATACCAGAAAATAAACCAGCAGACAAGAAAACAAAAAGGAATACCGGTCCATCTTATACCACCCTTAAGGTTAAAACTGTGAGTAAAAGATGCGTGAAAAATTTTCCTAATTGTCGTATGAAATGTAATGAACGCATCCCAGAATTTATCAGAGAACAAATTTTTACTGAATATTGGGCTCTTGGAGAGTACTCAAAAAGAGTAGCATATGTAGGAAGTCTTATTGATTCTATGGAAACTGTTCGACCAATAAAGCGAACTACCAATCAAGTTATTATAAGAAATCGAAAATATTCAAATAGGTTTTTTTTCAAAATAAATGGAAAAAGGGAGAATGTTTGCCGAGGTTGCTTTATGAAAACATTAGATAAAAGTCAAATGTTTGTTACATCAGTCATCCAAAATAAAAAAATAAATCTTTGACAGGCTTGACTGAGGGTGACAAGAGAGGGAGTATTGTGCCAATCCACAAACACTGTGATGAAGAACTGGAGAATGTTAGAAAACACATAAATTCATTTCCCTCTTACGAATCACACTACACCAGAAGAACTAACGACAGAAAATATTTACCTGCGCATTTAAACATACAATTAATGTACAATGCGTATCGTGAAAGCGTGACAACAAAACCTGTCTCACGCAAAACATATTCTCAAGAATTTCATAAGTTGAAATTGAAATTTAAGTTGCCAAAAGTTGACACATGCCATCTATGCGATGTTCTCAAAATGAAAATTGAGACAACTGCGGATTCAAATGAGAAAAAAAATATTGAAAATGAGCAAAAAAATCCCCATATTTTAGCAGATTCTGCATTTGTCTCCAAACAAGCAGACACAAAGAGGGCCCAGAATGACAGTACTGTAGTCAGTTACACATTTGATTTGCAGCAGTGTTTGCCAACACCATATCTTAACACTAGAAAGACCGAAGCGGTCATTATGACCGTTTCTCGATGTAATATGACGATATTTTGCTTAATATTTATGGTAATGATCTGATTTTTTTTAACTTTTCATGATTTATGATTTAACGACCATGGTGAAAAAAATCATGTACGTACCTTATTTATTTTTTGAAATATAATGATTTATACCTACAAAGACCGCCGCGGTCAATGTGACCGTTAGGGCCATTTTAAGCTGAGTTTGTTTAGGATCTTCTTTATCCATGTTTAAATATACCCATTCCAACTTATACATGTTACCACTAATTTCCCTTTCTATTTCTTTCGGTATCATTCTTACTAGATCTGCACTGTGGGTGCAAGTTGTTAGTATTATACCGCATATTCTGTGCGAAAGTATTTCAAGTCATCAAAAATTTCGTTTTATTTTTGTAGATTGTGTTCTAATTATGTTTGCTATAGTTTTATTGAAACTTTGGAACATAATATCATATCAATATAAGAGCTCGTAGAAATCTTACCGAGTCGGATATAATGGAAGAACAAGCAAGACTTCAAAACATTGCAGAGGATCAGTCAGATGAAGAATGTTGTGCCAGTGAAATTTATGACACCGTTTTTGTTTTGGAGCCCAATATTTCTTCATCAGAAGCTACAGAATTAGATGAAGATCTTCAGATGACATCGACATCTTTTCCTAGAAATCCGATTTCAAATCTTCGTGGTCGAGGAGTTAGAATAAGAGGCAGCCGTGGAAGAGATGTACACAACTTGGAGGATGTTTTTCTGCAAGAGTAACAGAACTTCCGGAAATTGGAGATATTCAGTTTGGAGATTTCAATTCATTACCCAGAATATGTAATAATAATGAAACTATTACAACCGTATCTCAAAAAGGGACGAAACATCACAACTGACAATTTTTTTACTTCGACGAAGCTGGCAGAGAAATTACGAGCAGAACAAATTATTATCGGAACGATGAAAAGGGCCAGGAGAGAAATACCAGCAGTTTGCAAAACCATTTGTACTCCACGTTATGAATCATTTATTTTGAAAGCTAACAATGGTACTACACTAACTGTTTATCAAAGAAAACCGTAGAAAAATGTTATGATATTGAGTACAGTACATCCAGATATTCAATTTGTCGACGGAACAAAGAAAATTCCCGAAACGATTGAATTTTACAATTCTACAAAATATGGTTTCGATATAATCGACCAAATGCATCGAAAAAATTCCGTAAGAGCTGGAAGTAGAAGGTGGCCTGTGCATGTTTTCTACAACATACTTGATCTAGCCGCTATAAATGCATGGATAATTTATAAAAAGGTAGCAAAAAAATTATTATCTCGTCACAATTTTACTATACCTACAGCTTGTTGGAGAACTAAGGTCAGCATATACAAATACCAGAGCTGGTCCATTTGTGTTTGCTCCTGAAGAATTGACAGAAAAGGGAACCGGAAAATAAAATTTCTTAAAGACGACAGTGCCAAATTAATAAAAAATGTAAACAAAATAAAACATCTGACACATGTGATAATTGTAAGAAATCTGTTTGCGGAAAGTGCCTCGAAAATTATAAAAAAACAACAGTTTGTACTAAATGTGCACCTAATTGATTAAAGTAAATCATTTCAATACATAATTATTGTTTTAGTTATTTAATATTATGCCAAATATTACACAATTACAAAAATAATAAACTCGCATGTTATAAGCGGTCAAAATGACCGTTGTGGTCTTTATAGGTATGGAGCAGTACCCGGTCTTTCTAGTGTTAAAACAATCGCAGAAAAATAAATATAAAGTCAAAATATCACTCAACTTGATTTGATCTACACAGAATGCAGGCACAACATATAAAAAATCCAAAATATTTTTTTCTATTTCAGTTGACAAAATTATTATATGTTAGTCAAATCAAATTAAATACCTTTATTATAATATTCCACTACTCGATGAAAAAAAAAAACTTCAATAGGGTATGCTTATATATTGAAATTGATGTACTAAATATATCAACAACATCTGAGTATTTGTTTCCTAGCTGTTGAATCCGTCGCATAGGAGTATGATATTGGGACGTTGACATAGAATTGCTACAATAATATGGTAGGTACTGTCTTGAAACCGACCTGCTTGGAGTATGAAAAGAGATTACATATAATAAATCAGGGTTATCAAACATTGAATTAATGATTTTATACAAACAGGTTAAATCGGAAATAATTCTGCGATCAGATAATTTTATTAAATTTAATGAACAAAGTAAGTTATCGTAATTTAGGTTTTCTCTAGGAATGCCCATTTTGAAATTTACATATCTTAAAAATTTATTTTGGATTCTTTCAATCGCATATGAATGAACCTCATAATTTGGGGACCAAACCGTGGAATTGTATTCTACATGACTCCTTACTAGTGACATATATAATGTTCTTACAGTATTTACATTATTGAAATCACTAGATACCCTTAAAATAAATCCCAACATTTTCAAAGCTTTATTGGTTATTATTTCAATATGCTTGTTAAAGTTAAGTTTCGTGTCAAACCAAATACCTAAGTCATTAATTTCCGAGACAGATACTAACGACATGTTGTTAATGGAATAATCAAAAAATATTGGATACTTTATTCGATGAAACCTCATAATTTGACATTTGCTTATGTTAAGTTGCAAGCGGTTATCACGACACCATATAATTAATCTTGACAAGTTATTTGACAATATATGGCAATCGTTAATGTTTCTGATTGATTTGAATAATTTCAGGTCGTCTGCAAACATTAACACTTGAACATCATTGAAAATATACAATACATCATTGACAAATAATAAAAACAGGATTGGTCCTAAGTGTGATCCCTGGGGAACACCACTCGTAGCAGTGAATTTGTATGAATTGAATATGTGCCATCAATTTTAACAGCCAGTAATCTGTCGGTCAAGTAACTATTAAACCACTTATATAGTGAACCACCTATACCGAATTTATGGAGTTTATTCAGCAATAACTCATGATTGACTTTATCGAACGCCTTGCTAAAATCGGTATAAATAGAGTCAACTTGACATTTACTAGACATGGAATCAGATATATAGTTTTGATAGGTTAACAAGTTAGTAAGGGTAGATTTTCCAGTAGAGAAACCATGTTGCTTAGGAGAAATGACGTGGTTTAATCGGAAAATAACTTTTTTAAGAAGAATTTTTTCAAAAACTTTAGGAATTGTTGATAAAAGGCACACCGGTCTGTAATTAATCACCTCGTGTTTATCGCCTTTTTTAAAAATAGGCGTAAGAAAGCTGAATTTCCATTTAGTAGGAAAACATCCTGTTCGTAAAGACTGATTAAACAGCAAATATAAAGGATACGCCAGATTGGTAGCACAATTATTCAAAAATACAGGAGGTATTTTATCTGGTCCACCACTTTTGCTTTGATCTAGTAATTTTAGTTCAGTCAATATATCATTACATTCTATGTGGATAAAAGATAAATTAAGATTATGATCAGTAGTAAAATTTGATACTGTTCTAGCAGAAACTGGTGTCTCACATTCATAAACGCTTTTAAAAAAATCAGCAAAAAGGTCAGCGATACTTTGAGTGTCTTTGGCCTTTTTACCTGCATATTCCAAGTTGGCGGGTATACCAAAGTTGTTATTTTTCATTGATTTTGCATAGTTCCAAAAATACTTTACATTATGATTTATTGAAGTTTCAACATTATTAATAAAAGAATTGTAGCACATTTTTGATAAGATTTTACAATCTTTTCTAACGTTTTTAAATTCAATATAATTTGATAAAGACCTGTCTTCTTTATATTTCTTATGTAAAACTTTTTTAAGGGCAGTTAATTGAACAAGTTCTTTGTTGAACCATCTCGGATATTTTGATTCTTTAAAATGAATGAGTGGGATGAGATCTGTAATAATTTTATCCAGCAAGTAATAAAATGATTCAATATTTTGATTAATATCGCCTTCCTTAAGAAATGACCAATCTTCCTTGTGGAGACGATCATTTATGTCCCGATAGTTCGCATTTTTAAAGTTATACGTAGGAATTGAATTATTTTGATTGCCTTCTTTAGTACAAGAGATAAGTATTGCTAGTGGGGGATGGTGGTTGTCTATCGGAAGAATAGACTCTAATGATTCATTTACAATTACGTTGCTTTCATTTGACAAAACTAGATCAAGAACACGATTATTAATATTACGTACATGGTTATATTGGGTTAAATTAAAAAGTAAAGACATATCTAGAATTACTCGTTCGCAGGTGGTTGCTGGTATTGAATTAAAATTACTGTCTAAAACGTTGAAATTGCAATTAGGTAAATTATAATCACCGCAAATAATTATTTGATGATTTGGATATTTTGTTTTTACTAACTCAACATCTTCACAGTGTTTTTTATAGATTGATATGTTGGCATTAGGAGGAATATAAACAGTTCCAATAATAGTTTTCTTGAAATCACCACTTAACAATACGAACAATTGTTCCACATCAGTATTTTTGATTTTGAGTGCTTTCGAAGTAATATTTTTGCGGACCGCTATCAGGACACCACCTCCTCTTGTATTGGAGCTGGTATTCTGACTCCGGTCTGCTCGGTGGACATGGTGCCTATGTAGTCCTAGCTCCGCTGAGAAGATTGATGATATTAGCCATGTTTCAGTGAGTATGATGACATCATTTGAGAAAGATGGAGCATTTACTCTGAACTCCTTTAATTTTGTTCTGATGCCCCTGACGTTCTGGTAGTAGATGAGGCGTTTATATGGCTGGAGTTTTTTGGTTGAACATTGATAATTTTAGGTGAGTTGTTAATATATTTTATGGTTAAATTATTTTCTCCCTTATTTTTCCGGTTTTCTAACTCCTTCCATACATTTTGAATTTCTTGGCGCTGAACCCATGTTAAGTCTTCTTTGGCGATACATTTGTCGTACATCAGCAGTGAACACTAACACTGATGGTGTACGGAATTTTAGCAAAAGCTCCAGCAGGTTCTTTTGAAGCTTTGAACCGAAAATCAAGGTATCATTTAACGAGGATCCGTTCACATCCGTCGCTGAAGCGTCAAAAACCACTCTTAAGTAAGTGCTAGCGCTGCCTGGACGAAGAATGCAATGATGAGGTGTGTGATACTTTCCCTTGTGCAAATCTTTTCCAGGAACACGAGTCATGTGACCACTGTGTAAATAATCAGTCATGAAAGCAGAATGTTGTTCACGTAAGGTTGGATTTGCTATGAGTTTGCGCTCGAGTGAATGGAATCTGCGTAAAGCGATCTCACGCGACCCTGGGAAAGAGATATCCCTTCCCCTTTCTCGGAAAGGCAAGGATACGATGTATCTTCCCGAAGATCCGTCCCGTGAGTAGTCAGTGCAGTACATTTGTTCACAAAGTTGTTCCTCAGGAGTAAGGTGTGAAGACTGGGGAATGGTGTCTAACTCCCACAGTTGCTGGACCTCTTCGTGAAGCCGGTCCTCGTTAGTAACGATGAAAGATTTCGTTTCGTGAGCAGTGTCCGAACCAACTGAACCTAGAAGAAGCCAACCAAATGCAGAATTGAAAGCTGATGGCTGACGTGGACCACCATTCACATTACCAGGTCTCAGAAGAGAAGAGAAAACCTCAGCACCCAGAAGAAGATCAATAGGTCCCGGTTTGTGACAGTCAGGATCGGCAAGAGGCAAGTTTCTCAACTGATGCCACGATGACTTATCTAGACGAACAGTTGGCATGTTGCCGCAGATACTAGGCAGCGTAAGTGCCTTGATGTTGAAGAGAACCCGTCCCTTAATACCGATCTCTAATTGAATGACTCCCGACGTGGTTGCGGAAGATTGGCCTAAGCCGCTAACTCTCTGAGAACTGGCTTGACGAGGGATGCCTACGAGCTCCGCAGCACGATCGGTGATGAAGTGAGCTTGACTGCCCGAATCGATCAATGCGCGAAAGGTTTGGAAACGGCCGGATGAATCGCGAATGCCAACATTGGCGGTTGACAATAGTACTATGGACTTGTCTCCTAAGTTGGTGAGGACCTGAATTTTAGAGTCAGAAGACGTCTGCTGGTCCGTAGACGTCGTGGAGTATTGATGCTGATCTTCCAAAGACGCGTTTTCGTCTCGATGAAGCAAAGTATGATGTTTTTGCTGACATTTTTGACATGTAAACAAAGATTTACAATCTTTAAGATAATGAGAAGAATGAAGACAATTGAAACACCAACGGTGTGATTGAACAAACTGTACGCGATCCTGAACTGACTTGAGTGCAAATACCTTGCACTTGGAAATGGAGTGGTCTTCCCCGCAACAGGAGCATTTCAGATAAGTGGTGGAGTTCGAGGACCTATTTGTTTTAGGCTGTCCTTTCTTAAGATCGCAAAGAAGCGCTGAAGTGAGTTTTTTGGCAGCCTGATTAAAGTTCCGTGCAAGAGGTTTGTCAATAGTACTGCTATCGCGAGTCGAAAAATGTAAGTCTCGTACAAGAGCTTCGCATTTGTTATAAAGAAACTCTTTGAGTTTCAAATATGAAGGCAGCTTGGTAGGAGACTGAAGTTGTTCTAATGCGCATCTTGTAGGTGAATCTAATTTCGACAGAATTAAATAACAAAGGACGAAGTCCCAATTATCTGTTGGGAGATCCAATTCTTTTAAAATTGTTAAATCCTCATTAAATACATCGAACACGCGACGGAATTCAAAAGGATCGTTGGGCGGAAAATTTAAATTTAGCATTTCCCGCCAACACGTAAATGCGAGTTCACGCGCGTTACGATAGCGCGCGATTAATCTTTGATATGCTTCAACGTAGTGAGCTCCTTGTACTGGAAATGTCCGAATTAACCCTAAAGCTTCTCCAGATAAACATGAGAACAAATACTGCATGCGTTCGATGTTGGATAAAGATTTGTTTTCATGAATCAGAGCGTTAAACATGTCGTAAAATTCGGGCCATTGCTTGACATTTCCAGAAAATATTGGAATGTTTATTTTTGGTAATTTAACGTTTGTGCACGCATTCGCGGTTTTACAATCGAGAGGCTGACTGGTTAACTCCTGGTAAATTTCGACAATTTGATAATACATCTCGTCAAAGGTTTCGCGAATTTTATCCTCATCAATTTCGTTTGTGTCATCTAAAGCTAATATTTCCGCGTGAGACGTTTCAAATTCAAGAACTATCTTTTCCAGAGTAGTATAATGCGCTAACAGTAAGTTGCACTTAGTTGCATCGTGCAAAGCGCTTTTTGCTATTTCATGTGTCTTGAGTAATCTATTATTCGCTAATGTCCGTTTCCGGCGCAATAATTGAATTGCTGGGGCCATGTTGAATAAACACGATTGGAAACGTACCCGAAAACGAAACGAAAATAAATAATAATATAATCTATTATAATTATATGCGCGGTAGGTCGTAAATACTCAAGAGCTAGGTACCTACCTAATTACGGTTCAAATTGATTATTATTCAAAATTTAAGAAACATTCCACAGCACTATCCGTTTTGGCATAGATAGATTATAATCTTAAAGATCCCTGGTTTCGGCACCAAAATGTTCGAAGAACGAACAGGGGTTGGAATAGCCGCCCTTTACAGGGCTATTCCACACAGATAAAGTATAAATTAATTATATAGCTTGTGACAGGCGATGCGAGAACACAATGCATAACGTTAATTCACAATCAACTTACCGGGAGGAGATGGTGAAATCTGCATATTGAGCATCATCTGTCAGCACTGGAACGTTTAGCGTGGTTGTTAGCACTCGTTATTTTAGATTAAATTGCGATAAAAAATACGTAAGATAATTATTTCGATAAGGAACCGGCAATGTTGTTTTGACGGGACGAACGGTTTTTGTGCGACTGCTCGGCCCACGGCCTCCGTGGATCCAGCTGACAAGTGCGAAATTTAAACTATACAGTTTAAATTCTGACGGTACGATTGGTTAGTACACAGCCTGTCAAAAGCAATCAGCGTTACGGAACAGAAAGAGATGACGGAATTTTGCCGTTTGACAGTTTCAAATCATTCAAACAAAATGAGTGTGGTTTATTTATACACGCGGGTTGTCATTTGCTGCCGAAATACTATCATTTCCGTCGAAAATATTGCGTGTTAAAGTTGTTCGTGATAAAAATACAATATAAGCCAGTATAGTGTTAGCGAGTTACAAACATATATTCAACCTACCTACGTAAGTTCAAGTTTAAAGTGAATTGACAGTTTTTAGGTTATGGTTCGGTTTTTCGTTCGGTTACGTTCGGTTTTTTGAACAATGCTTCATACTAAATAACAAATGTAGATCCTAGGAAATAAATTGTACAGTGCCCCTGAGGTGATTTTTCACAAAAACGGTGCTCTACAAATTATCCAATATTATTATACTTGGCATATGTCTTCCTCCACAACGTATAAATTTATTATATCGATAAACTTATTCATGTTATTGATTAGTGTTATCCTGTATTATCTTATTGTTTTGGTGAAATTAAAGATTTTTAAACATATGTAACCATGAGTTCATGAGGCTGAAAAATGTCGGAATTCTTCGTCGTACTGTCGGACAATCATGTTTTGGAAATTTTCTTCAGTGTTTTTGCAAATTTCTTGTCATTTTGGGTTTCTTCTTTTCAGATTAACAAGTTTCATCTCAAGGAAATGCACTGTAAAAGTTTATTTTCTTAGTCAGATGAACCTTGCCCTTGGAAAACATTTGGACATTTTTCTGCTTCAAGGACATTTTTATTTTTATAATAGTTTTTTTGGGCTAGTGAATGAATAGAGTAGGCTAAGACTCGAAAACGTCACTTGCTTCAAGCGCAGTCCCAAGGGAACAGAGCTCGCTCCCTGCCGTAACCTAACGGCTTTTTTTATTTTAAAATAAGTCGATTTTAGCACACCAACCTTCTACATAAATTACAACGCCATCTAGGTGCAATACGCCAAAAACACATTAAGATGAACAGGCAAAAGAAAATCACAAAAAAGGCGCCATCTAGCGATTCGGAAGAAGACTATCACACTAACAAAATGATGAAATTTATGGAAAAAAAATTTGAGGACTTATCAGAACAGTTAATGAAATCTTTTAACGAACAACTGAAAAATGAACTCAGAGAACTTAAAAAGTCTGTGGAATTCTGTTGTTATAAAATTGACGAATACGAAGAAAAAAATAAAATCAAAGATAATTTAACTAAACAATTACAATCAGATAATAAGGAAATCAAAATGCAATTGAACAAAATGGAACAATTTCAAAAACAAAATAATATTGAAATACAAGGTGTTCCTTTCAAAGAGAATGAAAACTTACCTAAAATAGTTCACAATATATTGGAAACAATAAAATGCGAAACTGAATTACCTAAAATAACAAACACATATAGAATTAAAAACAGAAACCCATTAAGTAAAAATCCAGGGATAGTAGTTTCTTTTCAAAACAAAGAAAGTAAGGACAATATTATAACCCAGAAAAGAAAATATGGTACTTTGTACACAAAAAATATAAATTTTTCTGAAGATTATAAAAACATTGTTTACATTAATGAACAATTGTCACAAAATAATAAACACCTCCTATTTCTGGCGAAATCATCTAGACTAGGCTACAAGTTTATCTGGGCAAAAAATGGTAACATAATGATGAGAAAAGATGAATTAGCCCCAATCATCCACATAAGGCAGCCGGAAGACATTCCCTCCGAATAAACAAACAAGTGACCATAATACATGTATAAATACTTCATCATTATTCAAAATGTCTGATGAAATTTTTTTGCATGAAAACTTTATATGTAAAAACACAAGTGAACTAAATAATCATTTTAAAAATGTAAATTTTTCAGTTCTAAATATGAACATACGGAGTTTAAGAAAGCACTTTGATGAACTCTGTGTCCTAATCGAAAGTCTAGATTTTTCTCCTAGTATTATTATATTAACAGAGACACAGATGAAAGAGGTAATACCCTATAACCATTTCATCTAAATGCAAACATACTGGACACGATGGAGTCACGGTATTTATGAATAATTGTCTCATGAAAACTGCTTTCGAGATTTTAGATTTTAAAACAGCAAATGCTATTAAATTAACATTTAACCATAACAATTATAATTATTTGCTAATAGCTATCTATAGATCACCTTCACTAAATGAAACTCTCTTCAATAACGAACTTAATTCGCTTTTAAAAAAGACTAACAGAAATAACTTCAACTTCGCAATATTAACCGGTGATATCAATATAAATATAAATGAAAATAACAAAAGAACAAACTGTATAAATGAGTACTTAGATTGTTTATCGTGTGCTGGATATCAGTCTTACATAAACTCACCAACTAGAGAAAATTTGAATAACTCCACGACTCTAGATCACATATTTGTTAAATCACACAAACACTTTAAAACAACATCTTCAACTCTAATAACAAACATTACTGATCATTACCCAACATTTTACGGACACAACATCTTAACTGCAAATTCAAAAGAAAATTCTGAAACAGTTGAAAAAAATAATATTAATTACCTCACATTAAATAATCTACTTCTTTTGGAAAATTGGGATCAAATTCTATCAATTTCAAACCCATATTCAGCATTAGAATCGTTTTATAAAACTCTCCAAGAATATATTTCAAAAAGTACAAATAAAATTGTTATATCTAAGAGAAAATATAAAAAAATTAAACCTTGGATAACTGTAGGAATAATAGTCTCCATTAAACTAATTAAATTAACAAAGAGCCTGTCAAAAAAACAATGTCAGAACAATGTCCTTCATGAAAACAAAATATTAACTGTATAGAAATTTACTAAATAGGTTAATAAGAAGTTGTAAAAAAAAATACTATGGTGAACAAATTGATAATGCAAATAATGATACCAAAAAAACGTGGAATATTATTAACGAAATAACGAATAAAAAAAGAATAGCATCAACTGAGGTTAAGGAGATTAAAATAAATAACAATATTATAACTGACAAATCTGACATTGCAAATAACTTTAACAACTTCTTCACAAATGTCGTAGACCAAGTACTTGAATCATCCAGTAAGATTGCTAATACAGCGCCCGTTGACTCATCTCTGCTTTTGGTACCAACAAACAATTCAATTAACTCATTAGATTATTTTACACCTATCACAACTAATGAAATTGAAAAACACATTGACAGCCTAAAACCAACAAATTCTTCAGGAATTGATAATTTATCAGGTAATACACTAAAAAAAATAAAACAACATATTTTAACTCCCTTGCAACATATTTATAATATATCCCTAAAAGAAGGGTATTTCCCAGAACACGCAGAGTCGCAGTCGCACATCGCACGGAACGTACACGTCTCTACATCGCGCCAAATTTTTTAAAATTACTACGCGTTTTAGAGCTTAAATATGAGTGATTCCTTGCTCCATGAATTAAGGAGCATTGTGCTTCAGCAAAGCAAAATGATTAATGAACTATTGACTCGTGTGAAATGCGTGGAGGCAATTTTGAATCGGCAAGTGTCAAACGTGAATTCTGTGAACAACGGCAAAGATACAAAACTACCTACATCACCTGAGTCTACCGTCCGCCACAGAGCGGGCGCTACAGCCAACACCACGGCTCCCCCGCCGCACGCAGCCCCCCGCAATGGGGATTTGTTTCAAATGTCAAACAAAAACTTTGTGTTAAATTCAAAAGGACGTTCATTAGACTTAATTGTGAGTAAGTTTGATTTGAATGTGTGCAAGTCATTTTCTTCGCTAGTTAGCGAAGATCCTTACCATCCATCACTGGACGTAGAGTTTCTATATATGAAAAAAAAATGTAAAAATGAACCAGTTAATGATAATAATAAATTTATGAGTAAAATGCGCGGGTGGAAATTCGAAAATGGCAATTTTAAACAGATTTATAATCACTTACAATCGCACGATTGGCAACTTTTGATGAATTTTGATAACGTTAATTTAGCCGTAGACTATTTCTATTCTAATATTTATAATTACTTCGATATGTGCTTCAAAAGGAAACGCATTCCGAAGAATGAAAGAAAGTATCCTCAATGGTTTTCCAATGAAATTATTAGTGATATAAAGCGAAAGTTCAGACATTTTAGAAAATGGAAGAAAACTGGACTAGTAAGAGAACGTGAAATGTTTTGTTGTCTTAGAGCTAAAGTTAAACGCAGTATGCAATTGGCCCATACAAATTACATTAATATCATTGAAAAAAACATCAAATCTGTTCCCAGGTCGTTCTGGAAATATGTCTCATCCAAAAGAAGTGATGGTGGGTTTGTCGACCATGTCACTTGGAATGGACAATCACACTCGGGAATTGATATTCGCGGACTATTTTAAGTCGGTTTACAGTCAGCAAGTTACGGATTTAAGTTCATTTATACCGGGGAATTATACATCATCAGCAGCGCAGAATGTTGATATTCCTAACATCACAAAATCTGATATGTTAGCTGCAGTTAAAAAACTCAAAGCGAAAACGTCATTTGGACCTGATTTTATTCCGTCATTTTTATTAAAGGGTTGTATAGAGCCTTTATTAATACCCCTACTTTACATTTTTAATTTTTCTCTTAGCACGGGAACATTTCCTAATTTATGGAAGATCTCTAAAGTAACACCACTGTATAAGGATGGGGATAAATATTTGGTCTCTAACTACAGACCAGTAGCGATCCTCTCCTCTCCGGCAAAATTGTTCGAACTAATAATTCATAAATATATCTACGCCCAAGTAGAACCTTATTTAATAGACGAACAACATGGTTTTAGATCTGGCAGATCGACGGTGTCAAATCTGATGGTCTTTACTGAATATGTATCTCAAGCTCTTGACGGTAACAACCAAGTTGACGTCTCATACAACGACTTCGCGAAAGCTTTTGATACCGTAGACCCGCTGATACTCTTAAATAAATTAGACCGTTTTGGATTCTCGGTAAAAGTTTTAAATTTATTTGTAAGTTATTTATCAAGTAGACAGCAATACGTAACGTATGGTATTTCTAACTCGACGTACTTTCCCACAAACTCTGGGGTTCCTCAAGGGTCTAATCTTGGTCCTTTACTTTTTTCCCTTTTTATTAATGACATTCATCATGCTATAAAGTTTGCGAAATTTTTGTTATTTGCAGATGACTTGAAGCTATTTTTAAGAATCCGGACCTTAGAAAACTGCGCACAGCTCCAGAGAGACATAAATGCTATCGTGGTATGGAGTGAAATTAACAAATTACGTTTTAATTTTAAGAAATGCGCCATAATGTGCTATACTAGAGCAAACACTGTAATTTACTTCAACTATAGGATGTCCCAATGTTCTCTTAAACATATTTCTGAACCGAAAGATTTGGGAATAACCTTTGACCCACACTTAACATTTCACGTTCATATTGAAACGATATGCAGCAGGGCTTTGAGAATGCTTGGATTTGTGCTATGTAACTCCAGGCATTTTTGCAGCTCTGCCGTGGTTCGCTTGCTATATTTTAGCCTAGTACGTAGTATTTTGGAAAGTGGCTCAATAATATGGGAACCAAGGGATGCAACGTACACTTCTATGGTAGAGAAAGTACAAAAGAAGTTTCTACGTTATCTTTATCTCAGAGACTTCGGGTACTATCCCTATTTATACCCATCAGCCTTCCTTTCCGGAATGCTAGGTATCGATAGTCTTGTCAACAGGCGGAAAGCTGCGTTGCTGATGATGGCCTATAACTTGTTGAACGGTCACATCAACAATCCAGAAATTTTGAATAAAATTTTATTTTACGTCCCTGATAACTTCGCAAGAGCGCGTAGACACAAACCATTCATTCTTCCGAGATGTAGGACTAACTTACCATTAGCAATGCCTCTCGGAAGAATGATAGTCCTTCTAAACTCACTAGCCTCTGACATCGACATTTTCCACCTGAGCATTAATAAATTTAAATCGCTAATTAGGCAATTATGATTGTGTATTTGTATAATGTATATTTGTTATTGGAATTTTTTATTCTGTAAATTTGCATTTAAAATATAAATAAATAAACAATTTAAAATCTCCACTATAATACCAGTTCACAAATCGGGTGACACGCACATATTAGACAATTACAGACCTATCTCCTTAGTTTCAAACCTTTCAAAAATATTTGAAAAATGTATCAAAAATAGAGTTATGAAATACCTAGAACAAAACAATATTCTGTCCGAAAATCAATATGGCTTCAGAAGTAAATTAAGCACTGAAGATGCAATATTCGATCTGACAAAAAATTTATACACATCTGTTGATCAAAATAAAAAAAAGTCTAGCTATATTTTTAGACTTAAGAAAAGCGTTTGATACTGTAAATCACAATATACTCATAAAGAAAATTAATCAAATAGGTTTCAAAAAAGATGCACTAAAAATTCTCACTCACTATCTCAAAGACAGATTACAAAAAACAAAAATAGGGAACTTTTATAGCACAGAAACAGTGATAAAAAATGGAGTACCACAGGGGACTGTGCTTGGCCCAATTCTGTTTCTAATATATATTAATGATTTATGTAATGTTGTAATCCCTGGTAAAATTGTATCTTACGCTGATGATACAGCAATAATAGTAAATGATTTGACGGCCGGCGTGGTCTAGTGGTATACGCTTTTGACTACAGATCCGAAGGTCGCGGGTTCGAACCCGGCGTGCGCAAATAAATTTTATTTGATTAATTTGTGTTATTTCACAATTAATTAATTTAAAATAATATATAGTATATTTGCGGCACGTTCCAGAGTGGAAGATACTCTCAGTATCGCCCTGGTGTAAGACCACCATTCAGAATTGAAACGTTGCTTGAAATGGCTTTAGCCGTGTTTGGTGACCAGATCTGAATAGCCAGGTACTTCCCCGCCTTCCTCTTCCCCATCTCCCTCCCCTCTCCAATACCCTCAGCCTCACAACATACCCCAATTGGGGATGCCATAGTCTCACTGGCTCCAGACGGGAGCAGTTGGGACTCTTGTGCGGTATTACTGTAAAAAAAAAAAAAAAAAAAATGGAAAATCCTGGCCTGAAACTTTTTTAAATGCAACAAAATGTATTTCATATGTCTTATCATGGCTAACTTGTAATCGACTTTTCTTAAACTATAGTAAAACATTTTACCTAACTTTTTATAAAAACAAACCTACCAATAACCTTAAAATTAGACTACATAATGCTAACAGTAATAAAGTAACATGCACCTCTTGCTTTGAAATTGGAAAAATTGAAAAGATCAAATATTTGGGTATATATATTGACACAAATTTAAACTGGCAACCACAAATTAATAACACCGTTTCTAAATTAAGATATCTGACGTACATATTTTATAGACTTAAGGAAGTATTCAATGTTGGCAAATTGAAAATGATTTATTTTTCTCTAGTGCAATCCTCAATTATGTATGGTATATTAGGATGGGGTGGCGCACTAGATACATTTATAAAACCACTACAAATAGTACAAAATCATATTATCAAGGTTATATATAATAAAAAGAGGACATTTTCGACTGATCAATTGTACAAGGAATCTCAACTATTCAATCTCCGTAAACTATTTTTACTTCAAAGCCTGAAATACGTCATGAAAAACCAAAATAAATTTCAAAAATATGAACCCAAAATGAACTTTAGAAGAAATCATGTATTTTATACCCCACAAACCAATACCAAACTAATGCAAACTCACAGTAGCTTTATTGGACCTCGCCACAGACATAGGAATTAATAGACGAGAAGATATGGGCGAGGGGTAAAATCAACTGTTGAAGAACGAGGGAACGAGGGAACGAGTGAAGCTGACTGTGATTCGTCAATAAATCAATCTGACAGTAAATAGGCATCTCGCATTATAATATCACCATTTACTTCTTTAAAGTAAAATCTGCTTTGAATGAATAGACATTTTTACATGGGAGCGCAAATTACTCGCCACGTTATGAACAAATTTGCGAAGTCCAAATTCGGCAAAGTAAGGCAGCTTTTATTTTCAGAGTCGTAGTTAGTTTCAGAGTATTTAGTTAAGACACTTTTATAAATGTTCATAATTTACTTCCCAGCAACCAACCAGCTTTGTGTTTCGCGTCCAGACGTTTCTCTATGTGATAGTAACAACTGATTCATATTATACGATGTGAATATGCTTAAAATAAAGTAAAATAATGCTTATATATGGAATGTAATACGACAATTGGGTTTATTCTCTTTTTTCACATCTATTTTTACCAGTTTTCATAGTACAAGTCAAAATTTTGCCGTGTTATTTAGTAAAATGAACCGATGATGCCTCGACCATAGTTCGCACAAGAATGATGACGTCACGTTTTCAAATTTCATTTGAGGCCAAACGCGAGCCCAGCCGGCTCAATGGAACCGGTATGGGGAGTGGGGATAATACGCTTTTAATCACTTAGGGCAGGTCTACTAATATTCATATGTCTATGGACCTCGCACTTTTAATCTACTACCAAAAAAAATTCAAGTAACAACTAAACTAGCGCAATACCAAAAAGAATTAAAGTTGTGGCTGTACAATGCAAATGTTGAAGCATTATTCATTTAATTTTTACTTTTTTCTATATTGTTTCTGTATAGTTATTATTATTTTATTTTGTGTTCTTTTAATTCATATATATTATCTTACAATCTTTATTTTTTACTTTGATTTATTTTTAATATGCTCCTCTTGCACAATCTTTTAGAATAACTTTAATTATAATCCGACCGTTTTTCTTTATTATGCTTACTGTTTTTTATTTTATTTTTACTGTTATATATTTTTAGGTACAAAAATCTAATGTATTAAATTATATTACCCACGCACAGGCTGCGCCTTAGTGGGTTCCCTTTCATATTATTAAAAAACTTGTATTGTGAAATATGTAAATTGGGAAAAAATAAAGGAAATAAAAAAAAAAAGAGCAATTATGTTGTCTATGGTCGCATCTTTTTTAAATGGCCTTGAGTTTCCTCTACCTTGTCTACTGCTCTGCTCCGCACGGTAGGTACTGCTTGTATGCTGCTTGTATATCTGTGGTTAAGTACTGTATAATTCCGTTACATACAAAAAGCCCGAAGATATCGATCTAGAGAGTGGTATATTTATGAGTGTGATTATGCTGATGTCATAATACTTGTCTATGACTTCATTATTGTCTTTGTAAAACTAACCTAATTTGTTGACTCATCCTTTTGTCATCGCCAGTCGTATCACCCGGTTTTTACTCTCTAATTCTACATTTTATCCCTTACACTGTTTAACCCACGAAGTTTAATTTATATTTCCATACTTGTGATATTTATAATGGAGTTCTAATGCTTTTAATAATTACTCTAATCATTTCGGTAGTGGCCCTTATCGGTACACCTAAGTTAGGAAATCTATTGGCGTTTTGTTTGCGTAACGTTCAAACTGTCAATTAGACGTCTGCTTATTTTAATAAAGTGTTTGGAAAATATTTAAATTTTTAGTTAAAAATATTTTATTAAAAGCGGATTAGCGGACTTAACAAAAGGTTTACCCGCTAAACTTTACTTCTAGTTATAGTTATATTAACTTATCAGACGATTAACGACAAATCTTTCAACAGATTTCAAATGTCAATTTCAAGGTCAAGATAGTCACAATATGTATATCCCTATTTCCAAATATGAGTATCGCATAAGATATCATTGTTTTGACAGAATATTTCAACCAAAAAATATTAAGCTCATTCAAAAGAGGGTTCCGTTACAACTATGTTCTGTTTCAGGTACATATATGTGTGTTTGGGCTTGTACCAATTACCAAACCCTACCACAGCAGTGCCATGGATCTAGAAAACCAAGAAACTGTTTCCGTCAAGACGGAACCAGGGCCCCAGGAAGGAGGCGGATGTGTAATGCCGAACACGTTTATGGATTTCGACCTCCCAGATGTAAAGAAGGAATGTTTGCAATATGCGGAGAGTACTCAGACAGCCAGTTAGTTGTATTACATCCGTAAAATAAATTATATATTATTAATCCAAGTCCATTTTGGATTGCCATGGCGACAGAACATAATATGCTTGTTCACGCGGTCCTCTTTTGCCGTAGTAATTTTAATTTTTATCATGATATATATCTTTACCAGAACAGCCAAACTACAACATTAGTCAAAGTTAGTAATTTTTATTTAGTTTTTGTGAATTCCCCAAATGAGTCCTAACTGCTCTGAACCTCTTGGTTTAATATGTGTATGTTGAAAGGCTGATAGAAAGGAGGAGATGAAGATGGGTAGGTGATAGGTGTGAAGTCCTGGCTATTCAGATGGCGTTATTTCAATCAATGTTTAAATTGTGAATTGTTTATATTTCACCAAGGCGATACCGAAAGTATCTCCCACGCTGGAACGCGCTACAAAAATAAATTGTGAGATATCATGAAGTCATCAAATAAAATTTACTTGCATCCGCTGGAATTTTATCCCGGGACCTCCAGATTACTAGTCGAGAGCCATAGCCTACAATCACAGAAGCCGCTAATGCTCACAATAAGTGCTTGATTCATTAAGTTATCCACTTTATACTCATACGTTAACGTAGACAATTTTTCTCGACGCCATCTAGTGAGAGAGTTAGCACTTACAATGCCTTTCTCATATAAAATAAAGTTGGTTGTTTTCAGGTGAAAAAATGTAATAAGTAGTAATTGTTGAATGAAACATTAGTATATATTGAATTATTTCGCGGATAAGAGATATGCCGCCATAGCTCAGTGGTCAGAGCTGTCGACCGGAAATCGAAAGGACACGGGTTCAAGTCCCGTTGGCTTCATGTATCTTTTATCAGGAGATTTTTCCATGTGGATGAGTGTTTCAGGTTAATAATTATTGCTTATAAAAATAATTGTTACCCTTTGTGCTATGCATAAAAAATCTTGTCTAAAACATTAGTTTACCAAAAAAATAATAATCGATTGTCAATGTGTTGTTTTATAGCTTGCATTAATGAGGAGACTATAACGGTCAAGGCGGAACTCGGACGCCGAGAAGATAATGATGGGGGATTCTCTTGTATGGAAATTGATATAGACCTGCAGGATGTAAAAAAGGAATGCATAGAACGCTTTGAAAGAATTGACCAGTCCGGTAAAAATAATTTATTTTGTTTATAATTTCGGTCTTCTCATTTTTTTATAAATTTTTATCAATTTTCTGTGCTTTCTTATCCTTAGTATTGATATTAAGTCGTACTGAGCCTTTATAATCGTATTTCTTTATTTTTTCCACAGATCTGAAGTTATTTTGTCCTCATTGCACCTATTCCAATTTTCATAAGTCGAATTTTAAAAGGCACTTAAGCACCCATACAGAAAAAAAACATTTTTTATGTTCCGAATGCAACTATGCATGTTCTCAAAAAAACTATCTGACAAAACACATGCTGACTCACAGTGGAGAAAAACCTTTTTCATGTTCCGAGTGCAACTATTCATATTGTCAAAAAAGCCATCTAACGAGGCACATGCTGACTCACAGTGGAGAAAAATCTTTTTCATGTTCTGAGTGCAATTTATCATGTTCTCGAAAGTGGAATCTAAAGATTCACATGCTGACTCACAGTGGAGAAAAACCCTTTTCATGTTCTGAGTGCAACTATGCATTTTCTCAAAGGGGCACTCTGAAGAACCACATGCTGACTCACAGTGGAGAAAAACCTTTTTCATGTTCTGAGTGCAACTACTCATCTTCTCAAAAAAGACATCTTACGAGGCACATGCTGACTCACAGTGGAGAAAAACCTTTTTCATGTTCCGAGTGCAACTATTCATATTGTCAAAAAAGCCATCTAACGAGGCACATGCTGACTCACAGTGGAGAAAAACCTTTTTCATGTTCTGAGTGCAATTATTCATGTTCTCAAAGGGGCTATATGACGATACACATGCTGACTCACAGTGGAGAAAAACCATTTTCATGTTCCGAGTGCAGCTATTCATGTTCTCAAAGGGGCCCTATGATGAGACACATGCTGACTCACAGTGGAGAAAAACCTTTTTCATGTTCCGAGTGCAGCTATTCATGTTCTCAAAGGGGCTCTATGACGAGACACATGCTAACTCACAGTGGAGAAAAACCTTTTTCATGTTCTGAGTGCAGCTATTCATGTTCTCAAAGGGGCCCTATGACGAGACACATGCTGACTCACAGTGGAGAAAAACCTTTTTCATGTTCTGAGTGCAACTACTCATCTTCTCAAAAAAGCCATCTTACGAGGCACATGCTGTCTCACACTCACAGTGGAGAAAAACCTTTTTCATGTTCCGAGTGCAACTATTCATATTGTCAAAAAAGAAATTTAACGAGGCACATGCTGACTCACAGTGGAGAAAAACCTTTTTCATGTTCTGAGTGCAATTATTCATGTTCTCAAAGGGGCTATATGACGATACACATGCTGACTCACAGTGGAGAAAAACCTTTTTCATGTTCTGAGTGCCATTATTCATGTTCTCAAAGGAGATATCTGACGAGTCACATGCTGACTCACAGTGGAAAAAAACGTTTTTCATGTTCTGAGTGCAATTATTCATGTTCTCGAAGGGGAAATCTGACGAAACACATGCTGACTCACAGTGGAGAAAAAGCTTTTTCATGTGCTCAGTGCAACTATTCATGTTTTAGAAAAAGCCATCTAACGAGGCACATGCTGACTCACAGTGGAGACAAACCTTTTTCATGTTCTGAGTGCAATTATTCATGTTCTCAAAGGGTCTATATGACGATACACATGCTGACTCACAGTGGAGAAAAACCTTTTTCATGTTCTGAGTGCCATTATTCATGTTCTCGAAGAAGCAATCTGACGAGTCACATGCTGACTCACAGTGGAAAAAAACCTTTTTCATGTTCTGAGTGCAATTATTCATGTTCTCGAAAGGGAAATCTGACGAAACATATGCTGACTCACAGTGGAGAAAAATTTTTTTCATGTTCTGAGTGCAATTATTCATGTTCTCGAAAGTGGAATCTGAAGATCCACATGCTGACTCACAGTGGAGAAAAACCTTTTTCTTGTTATGAGTGCAATTATTCATGTTCTCGAAAAGGCTATATGACGAAACACATGCTGACTCACAGTGGAGAAAAACCTTTTTCATGTTCCGAGTGCAATTATTCATGTTTTCAAAAGGGTATTCTGATAAGACACATGCTGACTCACAGTGAAAGAAAACTTTTGTCACGTTACGAGTGAAACAAATATTTATCTTTTCTAACGAGTTACATGCTGACTCACAGTTAAAAGTTTAGGGAAAACATTTTTAATTTAAATATTCAACTACATTGGTTTTCATCAACTTCTTTATGAAATGCAAGGTTATGGTGCCACACCAAAAATTTTTAATCGTTAGTAAAGCTAAGGTTAAAAAGCTTTGTTTAATTTTATATAGTTTGGAAGCAGATCTGACTCTCACACAGCTCGTGCTTCTGCGAACGTTCAAGGTGTATCTCAAAAAGAAAATATGAAAATGCGGCAAACAAGAACGAAAAGATGAATGTGTTGAAGATCGATAATGCCGGCCAATTGGCCGCGCTTAATTAAAATTGGACTGAATGACCTAAATTTCGCACAAAAGATACTTTATATCTAGTACAAGCTATCCTGGTTTAATAACCTGGTTTAGAAAAAAATTAAACTTTACTGCTTCGAAAAGCAATTAGCTGTCTCTCGGAGTGAACTCGGGACGGGGATATTGAACAATGTAAATGATCTCACAAACAAATATACACATTCATCATCAAAGTCTTGCTAACGACAGCGGATGCACTGTAACCGATGCTACCGAAAACCGAAACTTACCCACTATTCTCGCTTTAATTTTTTAATTATTATCGTTTTTTAAAAACATCTTCTGAAAGTAATGCAAAATGGGCGAATGATTATTAAAATTTGTAACTCCTATGATAGCCAGCTATTAATAATAAATTAATGTTATATCTTTTAAATGTACATATTTTAACTCGATTGTATTAACATTTTAAAATAGAAATGTGCCGAGTGGCCCAGTTGTAGCATTGTGAACCATCTCATTTTACTAACTTTTATTGTCTATTTACATGTATTTTTATAATAATCATATTTCTTTAAATCATTATTATTTTATTTATTTAGGTTTTAATCCATCAAAACTGGGAGGATAGTTCAATCCCAGTCTGCCATATAACATGAAATGCAGTAAAACAGGGAAACAATAAAATAAAGTAAAAAATTATAAAAATTGATATAAGATAAAACAAAGAGAGAAAAAAAATATATATATTAGGCAGGTACCTAAACATAAAATTAAAATAAAAAATCAAAAATAAAATAGTCATATAAATAGATAATACAATAAAAAACAATTAGATTAAATTAAATTAAACCGTCCATCAGGGAGGTCGCCGCATCATCTGCATCCATCGCTCATTGAGTGGGGAACTGAGCCACTCGGATGCAGCCACAACGATGATGTTGGTTGAGTCCTACCCAGGGAATGAGTGCACCCTCCCTTCAGTAAACATTGTGGAGGCACTGCAGAACCTCGGTAGTTGCATGAGCTGCCTGTATGCATTATTGTAGCACACCCTCAGCTTGTCCCATTGCGCTGCTGGGTATTGTGTCCACAGCTCAGATGTGTCACCACAGTGCAGTGCAGAATGCCTTGAAAAGTAATTTTCTGACATCATCGCTACAGTGGTAGAACCGCCTTGAGAGCATTCCGGCCCGTATATTGATTGCTCTTATTTGCACAAGTCGTCTCATCGCTTTAATCGAAGGCGCCAACAGCATCATGTCATCCGCGTAATTAATGTTGTTACTGCCTTGACCGCAGATATGACAACCAATTCGTATTTCATTCAGTTCTTGTACGAGGTCATTAATGTACACATTAAATATAATAGAAGACATATTACCCCCTTGCCAATAGAGGTCACCGTGAATTCCTAGACCTAATAACTTTTGTAAAAGAATATAATGATTGACACGGTCAAATGCTTTAGAATAATCCGTATAAATGGCATCTACCTGGCATCGTATATCCATTTGAGAATGAAGAAAATTTGTAAAAAATGCAAGATTTGAAGTTGTGGAGCGATTTTTCATGAAGCCGTGTTGATTATTTAAGAGAGAGGGTGAGATAGTAGAATATAATTGATCGTAAACAATTTTTTCCAATACTTTACTTAGTATCGGTAATTTGGATATAGGTCGATAGTTCGAGACATCATTTTTACTGCCATTTTTATATATTGGGGTAAACAAGGCTGTTTTCCACTTGTCGGGAAATGTTCCTTCAGATAGCGATAGTTTGAAAATAACAAAAATGGGGGGTGTCAATTGTTTACTACAATAATTTATGAAGATCCCTGGAAGTTGATCATCCCCTGGTCCCTTTTTGATATCAATGGACTTAAGGTATTTGAATGTGATGTCTTCATTGATCTCGATTGAGTTGATTATGCTATTTGAATTAGAGCAAAGACTGGCATTGCTTGTATGTGCAGGTTGAGCATTCGAAAATACAGATCCAAAATACTCAGAAAATAAGTTGGCTACTCCTCTACTGTCATTAGCAGTTTTTTCACCGTAAATCATATGATCAGGGATGGCAGGAGATTTTCTTTGAGAATTGACGTAGGACCATATTTTTTTAACATTATGCTGTATACCGGATTCTATTGTAGAAATATAGGTTTTGTAAGCTGCTGATGCGACTGTTTTTTGCCTTTTGCGAAGCAATGAAAATGAGAGATAATCATGGGGGTTCCGATGGCGCTTCCATTTTCTAAAGAATTTTAATTTTTCGTTTGTTTTTTTTTATTAAGGCTTCCGTGTACCATAGTGGGTATTTTCCAGATTTCACAACTTTCTTAGGAATAAACGCTTCGATAATCTGTTCAATTATAACATAAAACGAATTTAATGCTGTATTTACATCCGATGCATTTATAACAGTTGACCAGTCGGTTTCTTTCAGTCTCTCATTGATCTCTGCATAATCTGCTTTATGGAATAATTTTATTGTTCGAGGATTTGAGAGGGATGCAATAGTGGATGGAAATTCTAGTTCTACAATCAATGATTTATGATGAGCATCTTCTTTAACTAATGGGTGGTCGGCAAGCGACACATTAACTGAAGTTTTACAGAAGACGAGGTCCAAAATTCGATCGTATTTGTTAGGTAAATGGTTAAATTGGGTTTTATTTGCAAAAGATAAGCAGTTAAGTAACGCGAGTGAGCATTGATCTCTATTACTTGGCATTTGTTGATTATTCCATTCGATATTGGGCATGTTATAGTCGCCGATGATTAAAAACTTGTCATTGGGAAAACGGATTGTTAAGTCAGAAATAGTATTGGTATGACTAGTAAATAATGCTAATCTTTCTGATGTTGTTAATTTTGGACCGACGCTAGGTAAATACACGCAGCACATATGAATATTATAACAATGACATACTTGCATGACATAAAATACAAAACGGTCTACGTTAAGAAATAATAACAATTTGATTTTATTCCTAAAACACTCCTACTGAAAATTAAATTACAATTACGAGATACACAGACATTGGACGAGAAATGCAAAGTAAATTAGATTGCCAACAACGAAGAATCAGCCGCCCAGAAATCTCGTGCCAGAGAGTTTGATAACCGTGTAATAAAATTATTGCAATAATTAAAAATATGGTTAATTTAAAAAAAAGGAAATAAGATATTATGTCTACCGTAATTATTAATGTTAGTTGACTACACTTATATTTACGGTTATTAGGTACGTTTGTTAAATAATTTCAACTGCGAAAGAAGGCAAATGTTTCTTTACTTGTTAATTATACTATAACTTTATATTATAATGAATTATAGTAAGATATTAATTAAATGTACTTACTGTTATGGTTAATATCATTGACTACATAATCTGCTTTACAGACTACAGAGTCGGTGCCCATTTTAGACGTCTGATGGAATGAATCCCTTTTAAGTCTCTATGACGGCCGGCATAGTCCAGTGGTAACGCATTGGACTGCCATTCCGAAGGTCGCGGGTTTGAACCCGGCGTGCGCAAATAAATTTTATTTGATTAATTGTGTTATTTCACAATTAATTAATTAAACATAATATAAAGTATATTTGCGGCACGTTCCAGAGTGGAAGATACTACCAGTATCGCCCTGGTGTAAGACCACCATTCAGAATTGAAACGTTGCTCCAAATGGCTTTAGCCGTGTTTAGTGACTAGATCTGAATAGCCAGGTACTTCCCCACCTTCCTCTTTCCCTTCCCCACTTACCTTCAGCCTCACAACATCCCCCAATTGGGGATGCCATAGTCTCACTGGCTCCAGACGGGAGCAGTTGGGACTCTTATGAGGTATTCACAATAAAAAAAATAAAAATAAAAAAAATCTTTGGGAAACACCCCTATGTCTACACATAGGAACACTACAACAGGCATTATTGTAATATTTACTAAATTGCGTCAAACGGCCTAAAAAATGTATGGGTTGGACAGGTAGAACAATAGCGCCTCTAGCGACCAAAATCTTGCAAAAACGGCCCATTAAACAGTACTTAACCATAGATATACAAGCAGGACTTACCGTGCGGAAAAGAGCAGTAGATAAGGTAGAAAAAACTCAAGGTCATCTAAAAAGAAGATGCAACCATAGGCAATATAATTGCTCTCGGCCTACTCCATTCATGCACTAGCCTAAAAAAATATTTTAAAAATAAAAATTTCCTTGAAGCAGAAAACTGTCGAAATGTTTTCCAAGGGCAAGGTTCACCTGAATAAGAAAAAAAACTTTTACAGTGCATTTCCTTAAGATGAAACATGTTAATCTGAGAAGAAGAAATCCAAAATGACAAGAAATTTGCAAAAACACTGAAGAAGATTTCCAAAACATGATTGTCCGACAGTACGACGATGAATTCCGACATTTTTCAGACTATTTTGAACTCATGGTTGCATATGTTTAAAAATCTTTAAATTCACCAAAACAATAAGATAATACAGGATAACACTAATCAATAACATGAATAAGTTGGTCGATATAATAAATAACATTTATACGTTGTGGAGGAAGACATATGCCAAGTATGAAGCATTGTTTAACAAAAAACCGAACGAATAACCTAAAAACTGTCAATTCACTTTAAACTTGAACTTACGTAGGTAGGTTAAATATATGTTTGTAACTCGCTAACACTATACTGGCTTATATTGTACTTTTATCACGAACAACTTTAACACGCAATATTTTCGACGCGAAATGATAGTATTTTGGCAGCAAATGACAACCCGCGAGTATAAATAAACCACTCTCATTTTGTATGATTTGAAAACGACAACATTCCGTCCTCTCTTTTTGTTACACGAGTTACTATGGTAGAGAGCGAGAGATCAAACTAATTCTTCTGCTCTAACTAATGACATCTGAGCTTTTAGCTACATTTTTCTTTTTCTACAAGAATGATGAAATGGGCGTGGTTTTTTCAAATGAGTTTCAAGGCTAAAGCTTAGTTAAATGCCCCTGGGTGATATAAATTACACATTCAGCGGAAACGTCAAAATTCAGCGCGCTAATAAATATGCCATTAGACAATTTTGGCATTTCTGTATAGAGTTATGTGAGATGCAAACGTATCGACACCAGATGACGGTAAAATAAACCAAACTTAATCCATGGAGTTATAGAGTACTGTTTTAAGTCCGATGTTATAAATTTGGCCAAACAGAAACGTATTCGTTTGTGAAATCAAAATATACCGAGTAAGCCCCAGGTGTACTTTATTTATATATGTTTCATATACGTTTCCCCAGGTTTCAATCAAGGAGTTTAATTGTGAATGAACGAGGCAAAAATACAGACCTTTTTTAATTTTATTTGGTAACAGATATGATTACTGGCTAAATACCTACGCTTATTAGGGGGGTGATTTTATCTATAATATCTTGAATATGCTGTTTAAATGAAAGATGTTTTTCAATGCACATCCCAAGATATTTCTCCAGTATCAGGATTTGCAAGTTGTTATATTTAATTTAAAGATTAAACGACGAGCAATCATTTTACGGGTTATCTTAAAATTATGTATCTTGTTTTTTTTTTTAACATTCATAGTTAGGATATTTGATGGGAGGCAACTGTTATTTTTTTCTAGTACACATCTGCCAGGCGTCCCGTGACAGCTTTACATTTAATTATGTGAGATATTAGTTTCTAGTACACATCTGCCAGGCGTCCCGTGACAGCTTTATATTTAATTATGTGAGATATTAGTTTCGTTACAAAAAAATCTTCATTGTAATATCTTCAGGGCAAATCAATAATACAGTAGAAGATTTTAAATGGCAACACTGAGATTTTATCACAAACTCGAAGATTATTTTCTGCAGTATCTATGGGTAACTTTTTCCGAATGCTTGCTGTCATCTTTTGATGGTTATGTTATTTGGCTTTATTATTTTCACCATTTTGTTGACCCTGGACAAACGCAATCTATTCTTCTCCCAAGAAATACATCAATCTCCTTAAAGTAAAACAGAAATACCAGATCCTTACTTAAAACATGGATTCCACCGCCATCAAGTTAGAACCTGGCACAAGTGCAGAAGAGAGTGTTGCTATGATATTCGATATAGACTATCCTTTTATCAACAGAGATTGTCCGGAATCCATTAACGAAAACAATTCAGGTATTTTTTTGTCTTTTTTTGTACATAACTGTTATACATACACAATTTTTAATCATGTTTGCTTGTCTGTATAGACATGCTCATACCGATCCTTCATTCGCAATTCTGCTTGTTTGTGTTACCTTTATGATTTTTTGTGATACGCGAAACTTTACGACAGCGCCCATTAATGTGCAGTGTGCAGACAAGTGAACTATCGAACCCTTAATCTGGGTGACCGTGAGATATTAATACAGTAACTCAAAAAACTTTAATTGGGTTTTCGATGATATTTTGTTACTCTATAACCCCGTTTCTTGGTTCCAATTTATTATTTATAATAATAATGTTTGGATCATACCTATAGCGCTGAGAAAAAATTCCTAAATTGCGCTTCAATTTAACCACTCGAGCGAGAGTGTTTTCCTTGTTTTCGGTTAATTAATATCATACCTCCATTTGTACGGAAACATAAATATAAACTCCTTACTGCAGGTTACTGCCAATGAATCCATTTGGATTTTACTGCTAATCCTATATTTTTAGGTTTTATAAAAAATAACATGTAAAAAATCGTTAAATTTATAATTTACTTTAATTCTTATAAATCACCTTCCTTAATATGTAGCCATCGTTCGAGCGGTTAATTTCTATATAATCATCTAGTCATATCAGTAAAACTTATTAGCAAGTATTTTCTTCTAACAGGTAGAATGGGTTTACCGGAAACTTCAACGCGAGGGATTGTCACCATCGAAGCAAGTGAAATTTCTTATTCTAAAAGTACTATTGAGGATCCTGGTATTAGAAAGGAAACCTTTGAGCCCTCTGAAAGAATTCACCAAACGACGGGTAAGCCAAATTTCGTTGATGTATTTTTTTATAAACTCGCATAATCAGGTCTCTGCAAATGAAGGTACGTCCCGCATGAATTGGCGCACACGAGAAAATTTACTTGCGAGCAACAGGATGATCCGTTTGACACTTTCCCACCACAGACGTCAGGTGGGAATGCTGTCCTTGTACGTTGAATTTTCTAATGAATGTGTTATTTTTAATTTTTGAAATAACTTAAAGAGTAAAACCTCAAATATTCATCCCAGAGAAGTAAAAAGATGTCTCATATATTATTCGTCCATGACACTATCCAGATTGAATTTAGTTCGAGAAGAGTCTTGCAATCATACATAAAAAGATAGCAGCCTACATAAATGTGCGTTAAGGAAAATGATGATATTGTTGGTACTTTTAGGTACTGTTAGGTCGAAGTATGGTACGGTTAAAAATATTACCGAAGGAAATAGGGTCGGATTAGTTCACTGGTAGAGCAGCGCCCCGGCAAGGCTAAGGTCCTATGGTCAATTACAAAAATGTTTTGATTTTATTTTTTTATATTTCTATTTCGAAAAAGGTCAAAAAGTCCCCAAATCTTTCTTTGAAGTATATTTATTTTTTGCATTTTTTTTATTAAATAAAAATTTTGTACCCGATAATGCTAAGCTATTGCAAGAAGCAGGAGCTTGGTTAAATAATTTTATGTTATCAAACAATAACTTCAAAATAGCATACCGACGACGATGATTTTTTATGCCATACCCATGATGTCGAGATATATCTATTTTGTTATTTCAGGTAGCATTTATGTGGAGACTGTACCCATCAAGGGAGAACCGGGACCCCAAGCAGAAGATGGCGGGATTCCTTATATGGAAATAGAGATAGACCTGCCAAATGTTAAAAAGGAATGTCTAGCGCACTCTAAAAGTGCTATCCAGACTGCAGGTAAAATCGATGTTCAATTGTTTGCATTCGTTAAATTTTTCATAATTCATCGTAAATACATATTTATACTGTTCGAGCTTTATCCGCTGTACTTTTCAGACTTGATAACGGACCTGAATAAGCAACTTGGAAAAAACATCTTTTCATGTCCCGTCTGCAACTATTCATGTTCTCAAAGGGGAAAATTAAAACTTCACATACGTACACACACTGGAGAAAAACCCTTTTCATGTTCTTACTGTAGCTATTCATGTTCTCAAAATCAATATTTAAAACGTCACATGCTTACTCACACTGGAGAAAAACCTTATTCATGTTCAGACTGCAGCTATTCATGTTCTCAAAAGCAATATTTAAAACGTCACATGCTTAAACATACCAGAGAAAAATCTTTTTCTTGTTCCATCTGCAGCTATTCGTGTTCTCAATCGGGACATTTAAAAAGTCACATGCTTACCCATACTGGAGAAAAACCTTATTCATGTTCATACTGCAAGTATTCATGTTCTCAAAGGGGAAATTTAAAACTTCACATACTTTCCCACACTGGAGAAAAACTTTTATCATGTTCTTACTGTAGCTATTCATGTTCTCAAAATCAATATTTAAAACGTCACATGCTTACTCACACTGGAGAAAAACCTTATTCATGTTTAGACTGCAGCTATTCATGTTCTCGAAAAGTATATTTAAAACTGCACATGCGTAACCATACTGGAGAAAAACCCTTTTCGTGTTCCATCTGCAGCTATTCGTGTTCTCAATCGGGACATTTAAAAAGTCACATGCTTACCCATACTGGAGAAAAACCTTATTCATGTTCATACTGCAGCTATTCATGTTTTCAAAAGGGAAATTTGAAACAACACATGCTTTTCCATACTGGAGAAAAACGTTTTTCGTGTTTCGTCTGCAGTTATTCGTTTTCTCAAAAGGGAAATTTAAAACGTCACATTCTTACCCACACTGGAGAAAAACCTTAAACCTGTTTGTTTTGTAGTTTTTCATGTTTTCAAAAGGCGACTTTAAAACTTCACACGCTTACCCATACTGGAGAAAATCCGATTTCATGTTCTAATTGCAACTATTCATGTTCACGAAAGGAATATTTAAAAAATCACTTGCTTACTCACAAAAATAAACAGCCTTTCGTGTGATTCATTTGCTTCCAAACCTTTCAACGTAAGAACTTAAATCTCAACATACGAATTTATGTTTAGTTAATGAAGGACGCGTAAAAACCGTATAACTAATTCATATCGGAGTTATGAGACGCATTCCGTAGGAAAGAAATGCATATTCAAAAATAAATCAAATAAGAATTTTTTTGTACTTATATTAGTTTCGTTACTAAAACTTCTTCTTTCTTATATCTTATCAATAATACTGTGGAAGATTTAAAATGGCTATACTGAGATTTCATCGTAAAATCGAAAATTATTTTCTGCATTCTTGTTTTTTAACTTCGTTATTTATCCTCTCCACCTAATACCAACTAATCCTTGACTTACGCAAGCTTTAAACGTTTTTATTTCGGTTTTTAATAACTATTTACGTACCAAAGCAATTTTTTATGAATGTTATAATTGTCAATACTCTGTATATGTTTCACACAATTAATAAATTGATAAATTACCACGAATTGATCTTTTTTATTCTTCATTACATTACATTACCCGCCAAACTACCAAATGTTCATAAGAGTTTGTAAGCGAATCTTTCATGTGAACTAACTCAATAAATTATTTTTAAAAATACGATAAGAGTTCTTGGTATTTTTTGGGGTATAATATCATAATAAAACTACCTATTTTTGGCATTTTACAGATTTGTTGTTTAAAGTTATATTTTAGAGTTCAAATAATGATACCTACCTCTATAAAGTTGAACCATAACTATTTATTCAACAATTTTAATAAATGGTGGTTAAAACAAAATTATTATTTGATAAAATTTTCATTAAAAATATATATTGAAAAATAACAAATTATATTATGTATGTTTAATTTTCCGACTTTATGTCCGGAGTAAATCTTCCGCACAGGAACAAACTAAACCCTTCCACACACTTTTTCACAGATGATCTTCTAGTCAATCCACATTATGCAAGTGCATTATATAAGCATAATAAATACAAAATAATACAAGAACAACACGACAAATCACCAGAGATCAAATGGGAAAATAATTAACCGACTCCAGATATTTTCATATCAGAGGATCGGCACGGTAGAACTTCTAATTAGGCCTATAAATCCTATTGATCCCTAAATATAAATATTTTAAAAATCTTTCGTAATCCTACATGTATTTAATATGACGAATTTTTGCATTTTTAAATATAAATTTTTTGATAGATCTAATACGCCTAAATTTTTAACGAGAGAGCTAGGTATAATTCCAGTAGCTGAAATAACAAATGGTTTTATTTTTATAGTCTGAGAATGCCAAATTCGTTATATCTCATTTCCTAAATCTGCGTATTTTCTCAACCACTCGAACGATCGCGCGTCAAAAAACTTTTTTCTCCGATTGCTCGCGGTTTTTTGGCGACGATTTTGAATATTTTCCGCCAACATTAAAAAAATCAAACCTCCGAATTTTAATACGGAGACATAAAACTGATTGTAGTGCTGTACAGCCAATGAATTCACCTATATTTTAATAATTATTCTATATTTTTAGAATTGATAGATACATTATTAAAATATCTTAAACTTTATAAATGCGCGAAATTTGCGTTTTTGTGATTTGAAATTGCCGCCAGTGGCAGTTTTAAATATCTTTATAGAATATTTTCTACGTTTTTATGTTGTCTATGGCCTGTTTGATAAACACAGATGCAAGAATATAATAGAAAAATAATTTTTTGTATGTTATGATCTCTTCAAAAGTTTGGTCAGAAAATGATATTGTAAAATTTGAGTGCGTGACGTGTAAAAATTGAAATCACTGTATTATACTATATAATAAATTTACCACAAAAACTGGTATAACGTTAGGAAGATACATTAACTGTCTACAATTATTGATAAGCATAGTCGCCGTGTTGGCTTTATTTTATTCATTTGATGAATGGGCCGTTTTCGCAAGATTTTGGTCGCTAGAGGCGCTATTGTTCTATTGTTTAACTGTCAGATCCCATACATTCTTTAGGCCGTTTGACGCAATTTAGTAAATATTACAATAATTCCTGTTGTAGTGTTCCTGTGTGTAGACATAGGGGTGTTTCCCAAAGAGAGACTTAAAAGGGATTCATTCCATCAGACGTCTAAAATGGGCACCGACTCTGTAGTCTGTAGTCTGTAAAGCTCATTTCAAGGATACAGATTATGTAGTCAATGATATTACCCATAACAGTAAGTATATGACTCATTTAATTAATATCTTACTATAATTGAATACCCAATATAATATAAAGAGTACTTGTATAGTATAATGAACAAGTAAAGAAACAATTGACATAGAATGCACAAAATTTTATACACAGTATTTTGCCTTCTTTCGCAGTTGACATTATTTAACAAACGTACCTAATAACCGTAAATATAAGTGTAGTCAATCACAACTAACATTAATAATTATTGTAGACATAATATCTTATTTCCTTTTTTTAAAATTAACCATATTTTTAATTATTGCATTAATTTAATTAGACGGTTATCAAACTGTCTGGCACGAGATTTCTGGGCGGCTGATTCTTCATTGTTGGCAATCTAATTTACTTTGCATTTCTCGTCCAATGTCTGTGTATCTCGTAATTGTAATTTAATTTTCAGTAGGAGTGTTTTAGGAAAAAAAATCAAATTGTTATTATTTCTTAACGTAGACCGTTTTGTATTTTATATCATGCAAGTATGGAAGTTTGAGCCTAATTTTATTTTCAGATGTACTGTACAGGCAAAAGCTACTGAAAGGTGTAGTTCCTTCAATATTTCCCTGGATAAAAGTAGAAGGAAGTAATTTAGAATTAAGAAACAGACTGGAAAGGCATCTGAAACGTGAAAAAACATATATAAATTCTACAAAACCAAAACCACAAGATGAAGCAGCGTTGCCTGTGAATCTAGAAGACGCGGCGTTTCCTGTGAATCTACAAGACGCGGCGTTGCCTGTGAATATAGAAAACGTGGCAGTGGAGGTCATATTGCCTTTTGATACTCCGTGTGATAGACCGACTCTAGATAAAGACACTCAGACAGATAATAAAAAGGAAAGGTTAACAAGAGAATTTTCAAGTCAAACCGTAAAACACTCTGAGTTCAGTATAATGACATATAAGAAAGACCCTGCCTCAATTCATTTTTTTACCGGTTTAGAGTCATACGAGAAAGTGCTGTTTGTTTTTCAATCCTTAGGACAAGCCTCACACTGTTTAAAATACTTTTATGGTAATCCTCCCAATAATATAAATGCATTTGGACATTTTTTTTAACATTAATGATATTGAGAACACAAAACATTTTTTGAAATTGCAAGAATGTATTTTATATCTATTAAAGACGTTTCTAATATTTTTATTACATGGGTGAAATTCATATCACTGCAGTGGAAAGAGCTCAACCTTTGGACATCAAAATCAAACGTAAATTTTTTTTCTCCAACTGATTTTAAAGACAAATACCCTAACACGAGGTTAATGATTGACGGCACGGAATGTCCAATTAAACGGCCTACACTACCGTCTGCCCAGCAAGCAACCTTTTCTACCTATAAAAACAGAAATACTGTTAAAGTACTTATCGGTGCTACTCCTAGTGGCCTCATAAATTATGTATCTCCAAGCTATGCAGGCTCTGCCAGTGATCGCCAGATCATTGAAAAAGGCAACCTTTTATCCCTGTATGATGTTGGTGATTCTATTATGGCTGACAAAGGTTTTAATGTCCAGGACATCTTCGCACCATATGGTGTCACCATAAATATTCCAACATTTTTCAAAAAAACAAACAGAATCACAACAGTGTTTTAGAAAATGACAGAAAAGTTGCTAGCAAAAGGGTGCACATAGAAAGAGTAATAGGACTTTTAAAAACATATAAAATTTTGAAATCCCCTATGAACTATACCGAGACAATACTTTCATCGGATATAATATTGATATGTTGCATGTTGTGTAATTTTAGATCAAGTATAATAGATAAAGATGCTTATTAAATTGTATGTAAAAAAAAAGAGTTTGCTTTAGACCACACGAGTGAAGTAAAACTTCACTAACTTATGCTGGGTACACGCTGTATATAATGCTAAAATACGGTAGTACTCGTTAGCTAGCTCTATCTCCTTCTCCTTCTCCCGCCTCCGATCACTGTTTGTATCGATTTAGACCCTCCTCCGATCACCGTTTCATCGATTGGCGTTGGCATGTGATTTTTCGTAACGCTTTTCTTAAGGCGGTATTTCAATTTGGTAGGCGGGAATGGGTACCGCCGCCCTGGGAACCATTTATTGGATGACCAACACCTCTGCCACAGGTCACCCCAAGTGGTTCGCTACGTTTGGTGACTTAGCAGCGGTGCCCGGGTTCATGGGTTAAGGTTTGCCCAGGTCTTGGTGGCGGGTGCGTCGGCCGACCTTCTGCGTGGCGGGCCGGTTGGGAGATGCTGGTTGAGGGAGACCCTTTACAACCGGTTACCGCTGTCCGGGCCGCTCGATAGTACAGGGGCCCGACCCTCAGGCTCACGACTAAGGGTGGGCTGCCCCATCAGCGAGTGAAAAACCCCGCCACTGCTGTTGTGCCGGTTCGTGACCGGAGGGGACCCAGCAGCAGCGTTTGGGGCGCATTGGATGCCCTCTCCAGCCGGACTTTCCCAGCTTATCGCCTAGCACCGCAGTGGGTGGGCTGGAACCAAACGCTCATCACTCTTGGACAGCCCGAACCCCAGATTCCTACCCACCCCTCATACCTTTCCTTTACAGACCTTCCTTTCACCTCATACCCTTACAAAAAAAAAAAAAACTTAAAATCATGAACCCACAACAAAACAAACTTAATATCGTTACAGCGGCGAGTAGTAGGCGTCCCCGGTGCGGGCCAAAACTGTTGGTAAATTTTGCCAACATTCGCGGCCTGCTCACAAATCTAAATTCCGTTCATCACCATCTTTTATCCCAACGTCCCAACCTTCTCTTCCTATCCGAAACTCAGATAGCCGAGCCGCCAGACTCCTCCTATCTGGACTGCCCGGGCTTTACCCTTGCAAGCAAGTTCAGATCCAAAGGAGGAGTCTGCCTCTATAGTCGAGCTGACGTCAACTGTGTGCGACTATTGAGTCTGGAAAACTCCAGATTCGACGTAATGTGGGTGCGCGTCAATCTTGCCAGTACGGCAAGATTCTACGCATGTCTATACCGCTCACCGAACCATAACGAATAAGACACTTCCGAACTCTTCAAACATTTGAGCGATATTATTGATGATCTCTTGCCCCGCTACCCTTCGGCCGAGTTTATTGTTCTGGGGGACTTCAATGTTCATAACGAACCATGGTTGAAGTTCTCAGGCCCAACCAAAGATATTAGAAGAACGAGATGTGCTATGAGCAGTTCATACTGTGTGGAATTGTTTTGCCCAGTGTCGCCGGTTTTGTTCACCAATACTACTGCACACCTTCGCTTACGCTAATGTATCCGCCCCTTTTCGAACTTACTCAAAGAACGTATCGTTTCAGTTGGCACTAGTACATAGAACAGATTTCTGTGCGTACACGTCCCGATAGCATTGGCGATTAGCAATACATACAAATGAAGTCTAATAGGGATGGCAATAATACAAAATCGCAATGTCGATATTTAAATGAAAAAAAATTTCAAGTTAAAACTTTTATTTGATGAAAAGTTCATATTCTCACAACAGATAAATCGGAATAAGTGCGATACATAACAATCCTCATCATTTTTTATGCATCTAATCTATAATTAAATTTTGTCCGTACAGTTTTTTGGTTTTGTTCAACAATTTTATCACAATAATACTCACAATGTGTTTTTGTTGTTGTGAAAATCCACAAAATGAGATTCTCAGTGTTTATCCAATGTTAGTTTATTTTGTATTTGAGTACTTCACAAGAGTCCCATCTGCTCCCAACCATCTGTAGCTAGTGAGCCTAGGGCTTCCGCAATTGGGGTATGTTGTGAAGCTTCAGGTGATGGGGTGGGGAAGAAGCTGAGTAAAAGGAAGCTGGGAAGTACCCGGTTATTCAGATCTAGTCGCCAAACACGGCTTAACCATTCAAATCATTGTTTCTATTCTCAATGGTGGTCTTTAACCAGGATTATACTGAAAATATTTACATTTCTGTTTCACAGTTAATAATCTTGCTATGCTTCTCCCTGTCCGCGAACCCCCCCCCCCCCCCCCCCTCATCCCTCTCTCACCCCCGCTAACCCTCTTCTTCGTTTCCCTCCCCACCCAAATTACCCTCCCCTATCGGATCCCTCGTCCCGGATTCTCTTTCCCTTCTCCTTCCCTTCCTGCCGTTAAACTATATGAAATACAAACATTTTTCAAACTGATAATGCGCCAAAAAATATACATATTTCATAACGCCAGAGCTCACCATTATATTTATAGAAAACTTCACGGGCATGCCCATAACTATACACCAAAATTTCATCCCAATCGGATGAATGGTATAGGAAATAATTTCATAATGCTACAGCTCACCATTATACTCGTATATAGAAACCTCCGCAGGCTCGGGTACAAAAATCACCAAAGTTTCATTGAAAATCGGATAAATGGTATAGGAACGCATGCGAAACAAACAAAGAAACATTAATTAATAATAATTATCTACAAAAAAATTCAAAAGAAATAATTAGTTTCTATGTATTTTTATATGGCCCTGCTAATGTTACGAAAAATCGATAGTCGGTATTTAAAAAAAAAATCGCGTCCCGATCACTAGCCTCTAATGGCGGCGATGTTAGCTTTCACGGGGCCTTACGTCAATAAAAACTTTGAATAATCATTAAAAATTGATAAAGTACTCTAATTTTGTACTTACAGGTGAAATGAAACTCCATTCATCTTAAAGTTAACATTACTTGTCGTGTTTTTGCATAGTTCCACTGAACAAGACGGCATTTTGAATAAAACGGGCACAAACTGTACACGGTTACGACATAAAATCAACTAAATGAACGAATTCTTCCCGTATTCAAAGTACCCTAATTAGGTAGTACTCCGCCTACGGTCCGGCGGCCAACATAGCATATCTCGTTCTTCTAATATCTTTGGGCCCAACGGACTCGGCTGGCCGACAGGCGGAATCCTTTGCCATTTGCTACGGATTTGAGCAACTAGTTCAGGAGCCTACAAGGGTTCCTGATGTCCAGACTCACCCGCTCCAATCTGTTAGACCTATTCTTAACTACTGTGCCACACGGTTATAAGATTGACGTCACAGCACCTCTGGGATCATCTGACCACTGCCTAGTGACGACATCAATCCCCGTTAGCCTCAGACCAACCAATGAGAGGCTGAGGAGAAAAGTGTGGCACTATAGGTCAGCAGATTGGTTCGGTATGCGGGCCCATTTTAACGCTTTTCCGTGGTCAGCTGTTTGTTTTCGGACTTCGGACCCTTCAAGATGTGCCCAGGAGATTGGTGAAATCATCAAATCGGCGATGGATGGCTTCATACAATCGACTACTAAAGAAACTGGTGTGGGCTCAAAGCCGTGGTTCAGTCGACAATGCTCCGAAGCAGTTCGACGAAAAAACGCGGCTTACCGAGCCCACAACACATCTCGAACGTCCGAAAGCAGATCAGCATACAACAAATCGGCAAAGGAATGCAAGAGAATAATTAACAGGTCGAAATTCGAACACGACCTGCAGATCAGCAAAAAGCTGGCTGCCTGCCCGCATGGCAGCAGAGCATTCTGGTCGCTTGCGGGCTCAATAGGTCGGAATTTTTGCAAACCCAGTTTGCCACCTCTTACCAGAACTGACGGCTCACTAGCAAACACCGCCACCGAAAAGGCTAACTTATTATTGAAAATGTTTGCGGAAAACTCGACCCTCGATGACGGAGGTGCTGTTCCGCCGTCTGTTCCTCACTGCGGCTTCTTTATGAAAAAGCTGAGGATCCGGCATCGGGATGTACTCCACGTTATACGGGGGCTCGATGTTAACAAAGCTAGTGGACCTGATGGAATACCTGCCCTGGTATTGCAGAGGTGTGCTGCGGAAATAGTTCCAGTTTTGACAAAGCTCTTCAAAATGTCCCTGAAGTGTGGCACTGTGCCCTCTGGTTGGAAAAAAGCGGTCATTCACCCTATTCCCAAGAAAGGTGACCTCTCCAACCCGGCCAACTACCGCCCCATAGCGATCACATCAGTTCTGTCCAAAGTGATGGAACGTGTGATCAACGACAAACTGCTCACATACCTCGAGAAGAACAAAATTATCAACGACCGTCAATACGGATTCCGGCAGAACCGCTCGTGCAGTGATCTTCTCGCGTCTGTGACGCATGTTTGGGGGCGGTGCCTGGAACGTCACGGTGAGACCCAAACGGTCGCACTAGACATATCCAAGGCCTTTGACCGGGTCTGGCACCGAGGACTTGTCAACAAATTGCCTTCTTACGGACTTCCCGCATCCCTGTGTTGATTGCTGACTTTTTAAGGGATAGGTCGATTCAGGCGGTTGCTGACGGTTTCACCTCTTCCTTACACTCCATAAATGCTGGCGTCCCACAGGGATCGGTTCTGTCTCCGACTTGTTTTTGTTGCACATCAATGACCTTTTGACATGTGCACCAATTCATTGTTACGCGGATGACAGGATAGATCATGATAGCTTTTTGTTTGACAAGCCCCCAAAGGGCACACAAACTCCAACGGCTCGGAGGGCTTTGAAGCAGAGAATGGACGGTTATCTCAAGAGTATTTCCTCCTGGGGTAAAAATAATCTCGTCGAATTTAATGTTTCAAAGACCCAATCCTGTCTGATTACGTCTAAAAGGGATCCAAATGACAATCTAGTCTCCTTCAACGGAAGCAATCTTCCGAACAGGCCTTCCACTGATATGCTTGGTGTAACTATAAGTGACCAGCTCAGGTACGGGGGCTCCATTGAAGCCAGAGTAAGGTTGGCCTCTCAGAAGCTGGGCGTACTGTACAGGGCCCGCAGATACTTTAATAGTACACAACTGCTGACCCTGTACAAATCGCAAGTGCGCCCTACTCCCAAATTTGGTAGCCATATCTGGTCCGGAGCCCCTAAATACCTGAAAAAAACCCTTGACTCTGTGCAAAAACGGGCGGTCCGTTTGATAGATTCCCCAATCTTAACAAGCGGACTGCAATCTTTAGAGCACAGGCGTCAGGTAGGTATGCTGTCCTTGTTCTATCGGTATTACAATGGAAGATGCTCTGAGGAACTAGCGTCATTGATCCCTTCGGCACCGGTGCATAGTCGGGATACACGCCAAACGCGCGCCCAACATTTGTACACGGTTGACATTTGTCACATGAGAACGGGTCGCTTCTACGATTCGTTCTTAAGTTCAACAGCTCGGCTGTGGAACGAACTGCCGGCCTCTGTGTTTCCTCCCTCCTACAACATGGGACTCTTCAAGACCCATGTTCACTCCTTCCTCTCCACAAAAAGACCCTCCACACAGCATCCCCAAAGATGACATAGGCCCTGAGGGAAATTATTTTCTTCAGGGCCTCCTATGTGGAGTTAATAAAAAAAAAAGGCACCAGTTTACCCCTCAAGTGTCGAGCGTGCGTAAAGAAGTTTTACTTCAAAAACTGTTAATGTAAATATTGTTCAAATTTTAGATTATATATTTTAGATAACTTCCTGAATCATCCATCAGCTCCTGAAGCTCATCCATCAGCGCGCACGATTTCTAACTTAACCCTTCTTTGAAGTTCCTTTTGTTATATGTATTAAACAAATGTGTTAAGGGACGTACTTGACTTACTTTAACCAGTAATTCCTGACATTATTTGGAATAAAAACCGTTTCTTTTAATTCAAAAAATTCTTTTATTTCGCAAGGTCAATATGAAAAGAACAAGATTACAGATATAATATAAATGACATTTACAAACATTATACACATAGAAGAACATATCAGTACAACAAATAATTAACATTATACATAAATTATTTATTGTTATGGCATTTAATTTATTTTTTTTACATCCTCATCCTATTACTAGTTGTTGTAGCATTGGTCAACGCGTGAGCAACTTTGTGAACAGTCAACCTGTTAAAATAAAGAAAATAAGATTAGCAAATTAAATATGCAACTAGTGCAGAATAAAAAAAAAATATTTTCAAGTAAGTTTGTCAAATCAATGCCTTCAGAAGGCGAAACAGCTGCCATGCATAGTAATAGATACACTTAGTAAAACATTTCAAATCCTATTTTATTTAAAATAATAATATTAAAAATATACAAGATATTATTTTTCCAATAATAATTTCGGATGACATGTATTTTTATTACTACTTATTAACATTCTGTACAGTCATTGGAGGTTTTCCACCGCTTACCCGCCCTGGTATAAGTAACATAAGGTTACTCCTTCAAGTCGCTCACAAGGACGCTATGTATAAGAACGTTTAATAAAACGAAGCTAGACCTCCAATGTCCGTGCATATGGTAGCAGTACGCAAGTGCTTACAAATACACAAGACAGTGATTGTTAGTAAACAAAGGCATTGGAGGTTATCCACCACATACCCGCCCTGGTATAAGCAACAGATGGTTACTCCTTCAAGGCTCCGAATCTACATTTAAGTCTGAACGAATCTAGACCTCCAGTGTCGGTGTTAGGAAGCAGTGCTTACATAATATATAAAATGCGAATAATATATGATCAATAATATAAAGTATTTCAAATATAAAGTAATTAAAAACATAAACATACAAGGCTGCTGGTATTGGCATCTTGCGTATGCTGCAAGCAATGAAACAAGAAATGATAACAAAAACAAGTATGGGGAAGAACGCTAATATGGGGTGGGATACCTCTCTCGTCATGTGGTAGTACCAGCGAGAATGCTGTCGGACTGACATCTCAACGTCCACGTAGCGATGGGCGGAATCGATGAAATTCGATGGTTTACTCGATCTTTTTTACCATTCGAAATATCTCGATTCATTGTCAGAATTAATTCAAATGCAACTCCGAGACAATCGTTTTGAAACGTCATCGAAAGTCGTCGCTGTGATTGGTCAGAAATAATCGATGCCAGCCAAGCGTTGTGATTGGTCAGAATTAATTCGAATGCAACTCCGAGACAATCGTTTTGAAACGTCATCGAAAGTCGTCGCTGTGATTGGTCAGAAATAATCGATGCCAGCCAAGCGTTGTGATTGGTCAGAATTAATTCGAATGCACGGTCCGAAATAATCGTTTTCAAATGTCATCGAAAGTGGAATCGAGACAATCGCTCTGAAATGTCAGAAATCATTCGAATGTTCAGTCCGAGACAATCGTTTTCAAACTGTCAGAATTCGTTCGAAAACGCAAATCGATTCTCACATTCGAGAGATTATATTTCGAGATGTCAAAATATCTCAGATTGCTTGACACAAACGAAATATTTTATAAGTACATTGTTGGCTGCCTACTGAAGCATGTTGATGTTATAATCAACCTCGTGTGTGAATTGTGAATTATGAATTAATACTTTTAGGTGACGATTTACGTTTCCAGTAGGTATAGTTTATGTGTAAAAGATTATCATGGTGATAGTTTTTCACAATTGAAGGTTTAATACCTACCTATGTTATTTTTAGGTTATGTATCATCTATTCGGGACATTCGGGTAGTGTATATTTAAAATAAAATAAACCAATAACTTAGCAAACACCATTTTTATATTTAATGCTGATCGGGTTTCACTACAACCGTAGCTTCTTCGGGCAGTATACAATATTCAGTATATATTAAACTCATCAAGTGACATGTGTTCGTTCATATAAACATAATATATCTGCTACCTTTGCTACGAACAAATATATTTAATTTATTTGAAATTAACATCGGTGTCTCTTAGTTAGTAATTAAAATGAAACGCTTTCTGTAGTAAAATAACTTTATTTACTTAATAATAATTTGTGAATTGCATACAAATTACAAATGAATGAATGGTTTGTTTTGGGTTCTATTAGGCGCTTACAACGTACATGAGATTTAGAGGTTATTACAAAACGGCATATAATTATTATCTTATTATTAAGAGGTACATTATAAATATTATTAATGGGAATTTGTACCTACTGGCTACACTAAGTAGCTATTCAGCAGGAGCTTACAATATTATATAAAACATATTTGAAATTCGTGGCTAACAGGAATAATACTAATGTTGCTATCAGACAACAAGGGAATCATTGCCAGGAATGAAAATTAGTGATTGAAATTTCGCTAGTACCTGCTTACCAAAAATATTGCCATACTAATGAATATAAATTACAACCGGAATATGCAAACAATTTTTTTTACGATAGGAATAGTCTTGATATTCGAGTTTCTATTTTCGAATCCTACCCCCCCCCCCCCGACGGAAATTTTTTTGCCCCTGTCCGTAGCTATTGCTCCCGCACTCCGAGCGATTCATTCGAATGGATCATTCGATTCTTTTGATGTATCGGTTAAAAAAAATCGAGTATATAAATATTTCGATCACTCCCATCACTACGTCCACGTCCTTTAGCCAGTTTCTCGGTTATGGATAGTGAGTGGGGGACATACCCGAAGACCTTAAGGATGGAAGCGTCGAGTTGCCGGAGGGGGAGCGGAAGGGCGTCAAGTAAGTACGTCAAAAACTAAGAGGCAGGAAGAAGCAGCAAGGTAGTTGTCTGTATACTGTAAGCACCTGTAAATTGTGTTGGAAATACATATGGTTTAAAGAAACACTTGGGCAGAATTGGTAATCCACATTACAACTGGCAGGTCCCAGGAGAATGCACAAGGGCTTCAGCCTGACCGTAAGCGAAATCAGATGCCCACGCCTTTCAGCCGGTTTCCCGATTGTGCCAATTCCTAGTGGGGCCGTTCCCTCTGTCAGCTCACCAAAGGTTGTCCCTGTAAACATGCTTCTTTAACAAAGCTGCTTTAAAGTAATCTTCATTAAAACTTATTAATTTGTGTAACATTTTCTCAATAAAATCTTGGTCCCTTTCTATTTCAATGATTTGAAAATCCTTTAAGGTAAATATTGCTAAGAATGCCTTAGACCTGTGAGTGCATAGCAGCTGTCCTTGTATTTGATAATAATAGTTATGGTTTTTGTCTAACTCCAGCTGGCCGGTTTCGTAACCCGTGAATGTTTGTCTTTCTTTAAAAAAAAAAAACATATGTATATTTTTTTTTTATAGTGAATACCTCACAAGAGTCCCAACTGCTCCCGTCTGGAGCCAGTGAGACTATGGCATCCCCAATTGGGGGATGTTGTGAGGCTGAAGGTAAGTGGGGAAGGGAAAGAGGAAGGTGGGGAAGTACATATATATATGAAATATAACATAAAGGCCGGTTTAAAAATGAGGGGTCAACGTGTGGCTGTTGGATAGACACGCTTGGAATATTGTTTTATTTTGGTGGACTTAAGACAACTTCGTTTTGAAAACACAGTAAAAATATTTAAATTTTTTTTTCAATTGGATCTTATAAATACATACTTTATGAAAACAACTGCATAATTAACTCGATTTCGCCGAAAATGGTCTGTTGGACAAAAACGAACTAGAGCGACGTTGACCAACTCTGTTAAAATAAGGTTCACACTTGTCAATATACTTTCGAGATGTTCAAACTTAAATTGAAAAGTTTAAGCCGCTTCAAGTCAAGCAGAGCGGCAGTGTTGTTTTCTGACGGTCTCTGGAGTTGCGGTTTGTCCAACTAACCCTATAACATCTGCGTATTGTTTATTGTTATAGTTCCAATCATGGACCTAAAAAGCCCTGGATAGAGCATAAGTGCGATTTTGGAATTATTTTATATGCCATTGAAGCAAAATAGGGTATATTGTCAAGCAGCCACCTTGTATAGCAAACTTTTGAAATGATTTGTATGTAAGGCGGTGCATATTGAACTGTTATTTTATTTTTGTGTTGTTAATGCAGTTATAACGATCGGCTTATGATTTTTGGGGTGTTTGATGAGACGGGAAACGGGACATGTAATTAAAAAATTAAGTACGTTAAGTCATTTTGCATACATCTTCCCCCTTTCCCCGCGGCTTCTAATTGTTCTCGAATAGCTCCGTTCAGGGCTTTTTAGGTTCACGGTTTTAATAGTTAAAATATTGCAAAAACGCACCAAATCGTCACCAGGAGTTTACTTTTAATTTCGACAGGCAAATTCAGTTATTACTCAGTTTAGTACCGAGACGTTTTTTATAAAAAATAAACAGATTTTAATTAAAAAAAACACCATGTAAAATGTGTTCTGACATCTCGTCACAACCGTTATTGGATTGTAATAGTGCGTTAAAATAAAACCATTTCCACACTCAATTAAATTTTTCCGTTTAGTTTACTTATCGGGTATTATTGTATACTTTGCAGCAACGTTTCCCAACAACTGCCGGTCCGCAGAGAATTCCTGTCCGTCCGCGAAAAATATGGCCCGTCAGATAATCAAACACTGACTAGCTTCGTGTAAACAGCCTGCACAACGCACGTGATCAACTCTCAACAATTAGCTCATAAATAATTATAGGAAAAATAGTTGCAAGATGATATGTTAATTGTGATTTTGAAATATGAAATCAATTTATTTTATTTATTTATTTATTTATTTCATTCAAAAAACAGTTTTTACATAAAAAGCATGCTCTGCACATCTCACTAGGGCATTCCTGTATCAAGATGTGCAGCTTTACAATAATATCATTAAAAAATAAATATATGTAAATTTAAAATAATAACAACATTAAATTAAATTTACACCAAAAAAGAAAAGTTTATGACACGGACGTTTCGAGACCGGTAGACAAAAATAAACAAAATTTTAGTAACAAAAGTATGAAAAAATGAAAACAAAATGTCAACAAAAGAAGCATTAGTAAGTAAGTTGGCAACAATAATATTCTTCTGTTAACTAAAGTACAAGGTACCTGTGCTGGCTTATCAGACACAAGCATAGGGTAACCATACTAACAATTACAACATGGATAGTATGAATAATAGATTATAAGAAAAAATAAAAATAACTAAATAAAAATAGGTAAATAATAACCGATAGGTAAGTAGATAATATTATAATAAAAAGTAAGTAAGTAAATAATTTAGCTGGACAATAATTAAAGTAAATATTAATACGATAATTAAGTAGATAATAATAATAATAAGTAACATAATAATATATAACCAAAAGTTATTTTAGAAGTAAATAAGTACATGCGCAGTAAGTAGATAAGGATTGTAACGAAACAGAGCTTCCACAAGAAATTATGATATAAGCGACAACATGGGTGATCCAAAATCATCACTCTCAGCTAGTACGGAGATTTTGACCATTTTCTTGAATGAATTTAACGTACCTATAGTTTTTATATTTTCTCCAAGCATATTATATAGCAACGGAGCTTTATATGAAAAACTCCTTTGTCCGAACTATGTTCTGGTATACACCGGCTGATACATTAAAGAAGAACCCATTCTAGTGCTGCGCACTTGTTGAGATCTTTTAGCAGTAATAGTGTTGTTGAAAAATTTACAGAGAGCCTGTATTATGTACAACTGCCTTATTGTCATAATTTTGCTTTCACTATATAATAACTTTGATGGATACAAAAAATTTCTCTTATACATTATTTTTAAAATTAATTTTTGCGCAACATTCAAAGGCTCTAAGGTAGTCTTGTTACAAGAACCCCAACAGACAACATTATATGAAAGCATTGATTGAACAAGAGCATAATATACAGTTTTTAATGTAACTTTGTCCAATATGTTTCTTAGATTTTTGAAAATGTAGGCTAGCCTTCTTATTTTGTTTCTTAATATAGTAATGTGATTGTTCCATTTTAAATTTTTATCAATAATTAAACCCAGGTATTTGATGTTGTCAACTCTTTCCAAAGATTGACAGTTACACTCCTGCACACAACAATGTATTTTTAATGAACGTTCCAAAGATGGTTGATTTACAGAGGAAATGCTAAAAGTAATATATTTAGTTTTGTTCATGTTTAAGGTTAACAAGTTTTGATCAAGCCAATTTTTGACTGCCCTTAATCCTGCCTCGCACTTAGCATACGTTTCATTCCATGTGTCAGCAGCAAACACCAAGACAGTGTCATCTGCAAATACAATTGAAGATCCAGAAAATTTCAGTTTACAGAGGTCGTTAATATATAACAAAAATAGAATTGGACCCAGAACACTACCTTGAGGAACACCATATACAATTGATTTATTTGAGCTAATGTGATCATTAATTATTACTCTCTGTGTTCTATTTTCAAGATATGTTCTGAACCAATCTAAAGATTTATTAACAATACCCATTGAACTGAGTTTTTTTAAGAGCAAACCGTGGGATACGGTATCAAATGCCTTAGACAAGTCTAAAAAGACGGCCATTGCTTTATTGCCAGTATCAAGAGCTTCTACGACTGTGGTGATCATTTTTAATCAATCGAATCAAATAAATGGATTTTTTCCGAACGTTTCCGGAAACTAAACACTGTTTTAGAAGGGATATGAAAACCGCATTCAAACTTTATTTTAAGAAAAAAAACTAATATTTTTTTAAATTTTAAAATTTTAAATCCTAACATAAAAGTTTTAGAACTCGCTTACATTAAGTTTATTCGAACTAAATTACTGATAACGAAAAAGAAGAAAAACACGCACTTTTTATTTGACAAACGTATCATCAACGTTTGTAACTCACTTATTTGTCGTTTTATATAAACATAATTAATAAAACATACACAAAGTTTAATTTTTTTTCTAAATTGCGGTCGGAAACATAGATTTTACTGAGGTGCACAATTTGATTCTTCTGGATTTGAGTTGGTTAACTTCTAGATTTGAACATAAAGCGTGGTTTTTTTTCTTTCTAACGTCGCACGGTTTAGATCGTATTTCTCACCATGACAGTAAGAGAGACAACGAGAGCTGTTCCCAAAAACAAACGATTTCGCCCGAGGAGATAAAATTTGCTTTGTCAAAAGCTTATAAAAGTCAGAATATATTGAATCTACTTTTGTACGAGACGAATATAGGCTATTATAATAAAATAATGCAGGTCGGCCAGTTACAAAACCGTGTTGTTCTGGAATAATCGGTTCCATGATAACTCGAAACAGTGACAATTCAACACACTTTGAAAAAGTGATTTCATTAGAAACAATGAAATTTTTTTTCAACCTAACCTAACGTAAGTTTTTAATAAAATAATTAAAACACTTAAACATTATAATTAAAACGGAAATATGTTTAAGACAGGGTTATTCACAAAATTAGTTTGATTATTTTTTTATTAATAATCATTACACTACTTCCTTTTCTACCCACACCTGTCTCTATATACTTGACAATTTAGTTTTTAGTACATTAATTGTCCTGATGAAGAGAAATCGTTCTCGAAACATGTTGACTTTATATAAAAAATAAAGATTATCGTGGTAAAAACAAAGTGTTTTAATTATTTTATTAATAAAATGGTGCCACAAAGTGAATTTGAAAAATTTGAAGAAATAAAGTTTTTGTTTCATCACTTTCCATGACTTTATATAACTTTTTAAAGATGTGATGATTTATCCGGTCACCGGAATAATCATATGCCTAATTTAAACAGCAATGTTATATAGGACAATAATTTTTTCGGGATGGTAAAGAGTATAAAAATTGGTCTTTAATTTAAAACACAATTTTTTTCGCCCGATTAAACACAAATATGTTTTCAAAAGGAACTGATATACAATGAATACATTCCTTTATGCATACCGGTGGAATTTTGTGAAAACGTAATCCCATTTTACAATGTAGAATTTTTTTTTCTTAATTACATGTAGAGAAATGTGACGTGTTGTATATTAAAGATTTAATTTCAGGTATTATTACAATATCACAATTTTGTTCATAATCACTTGAGAAATATTCAGTATAGAGGTCAACTATTTCCTTATCATTGTCTGCAAGCTTACGCCCGAGTACATTAATCTAGGACACACATTGTGTTCTTTGAGACAATTTACATAGTTATAAATATATTTTGGATCGGACATTTTTAATCTACCTTTCGTTAACAAGAATCAGATTTAAAGAAGTAGTGACAATGAGATTTTCTCCACTATGAATGCGTAGGTGAATTTGAAATGTTTTATTTTTATTTATTTTTTATCAGGAGTAGTTACAGAGGGAACACTTCTCGAGTATGGGTGAGAATGTGAATTTTTAAATGTACTTTTTGAGAACATGAATAACTGAAGTAGGAACATGCATAAGGTTTTATTCCAGTATGGGTTCGTAAGTGCACGGTTAAACGTGATTTTTCTGAGCAGGAGTTGTTACAATGGGAACATAAATGAGGTTTTTCTCCAGTATGGGTGTGTAAGTGCCTAGTTAAACTTGATTTGTCTGAGCAAGAGTAGTTACAATGGGAACATGAATGAGGTTTTTCTCCAGTATGGGTGCGTAAGTGCATTGTCAAACGTGATTTGTCTGAGCAGGAATAGTTACAATGGGGACATGAAAAAGGTTTTTCTCCAGTATGTCTGCGTAAGTGTATTGTTAAACGTGATTTGTCTGAGCAGGAGTAGTTACAATGGGAACATAAATGAGGTTTTTCTCCAGTATGGGTGCGTAAGTGCCTAGTTAAACTTGATTTGTCTGAGCAAGAGTAGTTACAATGGGAACATGAATGAGGTTTTTCTCCAGTATGGGTGCGTAAGTGCATTGTCAAACGTGATTTGTCTGTGCAGGAGTAGTTACAATGCGAACATGAATGAGTTTTTAAAGTGAAACTTCTTTACGCGTGTCATGCATTTTCGAGGACCGGAGTAAAACCGACTCATGACCGTCACGAAAAACCGTGATCATTTGGTGGTGGGGGTACCGCTCACCGTTCACTGTCGCTCTCTCACCGTAGTCGCTTACTGAGGTGAGGGAGCCACTGACGAACGTTCTCTCTCTCTCTTCTCTCATTTCCTCTCTCTCTAGCCAACGACGCCACGCCAGGCATCAGGTGCTTGCTTCGTGTACTGCGCGGTGAGTGTAATACGAGTGAAATGGGTAATTGATTGTGATTTATTCGATTTGGAACAGAGTTTTAGTGTCGAAAATGAGTAGTGACTAACTAACTAACTAACCATCACGCCGTTTCCCCGCAGGGGTAGGCAGAGAGGACGGACCGCCAAACAACTCGGTCTTGGATTACACTTCTTGCCTCATTCACATTCATACATCGTCTCATACATACTCTTCTATTATTCTGACTCTTGACATGGCCCGACTCGAGTATCTGATTCACTTGATCGTGCCATGTCTTCTTCGAGTAGTGACGAGACAAGAATACATCAACATTATACGAGCCGGCATAATGAGACCACGAGTATTTTTTTAAAACATAATAACCTTCATGCCCGTAACCATGAATTCGTTTCTAATCATACATCCTCCGCTGGGGATTTGTGTGCTGCGGAATGCTCTCTGGCTAATGGCAAAAAAATTATTATGGTGTCAATTTATATCTCGCCAGGTAAATCGATTACAGATATCAAAGATTTTATCCACCATGTACTTTTTCCATACACAGAGGGTGGTTCAAGGTTATTAAATACAAATTATCACGAAATTCCGATGATTATTTCGGGAGATTTTAATGTAAATTTCGCAAAGAATGAATCTGTAAAGTTATTGAACTTTTTCCAAAACACCCTTAATTTGGATATGGTTAATGATAGGAACATTAGTACGACTAGACGGGGGACAACAATCGATGCAGTTTTTGCACGATTCATTAAGGATTTGAGTGCTAATGTATATATCTCGCACTTTAGTTACCATCACCCAATTATCACGACATTAGGAAATAATATCCGTGAAAGTGACAATGAAAATGTCACATGATTGGTAAATCGTAATCGAAATTTTTAATTGTAATATTGTTATGTATGTAATAGTTAATAATTTTAAATAGTATTGCATTACTGTAAATAAATTGAAAATTTTTGAAACTGTACTTATATCGAAATTCATTCATGTATAAGAAAATATTAAAAAGAGAAAATCTATGCTTCGTCGTTGAATTATTTGACCTATAATCTTCAAACTAACGTAAGACAGAAAAAAGAGAGAATGAAATGAAAAGAGAGAGAGAAGAATACTAAAAGTTTCACTTCCGTCGTGCGTAGGCTTGCCACACACTGTATTTTGAATATGAAGAATGAATCTGTAGAGTTATTGAAAATGAATACATATCACATGTAAATTTTTAAATTTAATTCAATGTTAATTAGTATATTAGAACAATGTTATCATGGCATGTTATCTTACAATTTCGGAGGCATTTGTTTTTTTTGCGAATTACGATTTTTCTCCTGCCTTATTGAATTTTGGGAATATTGTGCGGTATTGGTCGTGACTATTGGTAATTAATTTGTGCTGCATGTTGGACGTATTCTGGACCATCATTCGGACACGATAAATTCGAAGTACACGTAGAAGACGGAATGATTTTACGTCTTTTTGATGGAATTGGAGCAGGTGTTATAGCTTCAGCTGCAGTAGATCGCAGAAGTTTTTGACGCTCTCTGTATGCTTTACTACATTCTGCAGCCGTTTTAGGTGAAGGTTTGGGAGGCTTTGATTTCTTTTCCCGCTGTCTCCACCGACTGCTGGCCTCTGCACGCTGTCTCAGTCGACGCTTGCTCATTTCTCCAGCATGGGTGCGTAAGTGCCTCGTTAAACGTGGTTTTTCGGAGCAGGAGTAGTTGCAATGAGAACATGAATAAGGTTTTTCTCCAGGATGCGTTTTCAGGCCCGTTAGCATGTCTAAAAAAGATGGTGGAAAAAGTTCAATAAGTAGGTATCTAATGAAGACAGAAAATTATGAAAACGAAATAAGACAAATAAAAATCTATTTCACCTGCAGCAGTCTCGGTAATATTCTCAAATTGATATATGTACGTATACATATCAATATCCGGCACATCTATGTTTATTTCCGTATAAGAGATTCCACCTCCATCTTCTTCTGGGGGTGTCGGTTCTGCCTTGATGGGTACAGTCTCCACATTGATGCTACCTGGAACAACAATACAATGTGTATTTAGAACTTTGATTGTTTTTGAATATGTAGATTGTATGAAAACGCTCTATATTTCATTTGTTAGAAGTCAAGTGGAATATAATTCAACTATTTGGTCTCATTTGTGTAAAGTTTACCCTAACAATAAACGACGAGTTCAGCACAAATTTCTTATGTAAGTACAAAAATTTTGAGCTCAAAATTCCAATTGAATACATTAATTAGTTTGAGGAACCAATTGTATGTATATGTGGTGAATACTTACATATAGAGGATGAAACAAGTCTTTTGTGATTAGGTAAGCATACGACGCTTTGAAGATAACTTTAGAGTGAAAATGAATAGATGCAGTCGGGACATGAAAGCGGTTTTTCACAACTGTGGGTAAAAATCAAAGTCGGGAATGCTAAATATCTGAATAAAAAAATCATCATGCACCAAAAAGAAAAATTCTCTACTGCGAGTCAGCAAATGATTTTAATAAACCTCTTTGAGAACATGATAAGTTGCAGTTAGGAGACGACAAATGTTTTTCTCCACTGTGAATCTGCATTTTTTTTTAAACCTCACCTTTGAGAACAAGAATAGTTACATTTGGCACATAAAGACGGTTTTTCTCCACTTTGAATCGGCATTAGTTTCTTTAAATTTCCCCTTAAAGAACAAGAAAAGTCGCAGTCGGGACATGAAAAAAGTTTTTTTACATATATGTATATGTGAATTTTTAAATATCCCTTCCCACAACATAAAAAGTTATGGTCGGTCCACGAAAAAGGTTTTTCACTACTGGGGGTGAGCATGTGGCTTTTTGAGAACTCGGATAGTTGCAGACGAGACACGAAAGATGTTTAGCTCGACTGCGAGTCAGCATGTGACGCCGTAAATATGTGTTTCTAGCAAATGAAGATGTACAGTTGGAATATGAAAAAAGTTTTCTTCTTTTTTTTTTTTTTTTATTTATTGTTATTAAGTTTAATTTGTAGAACTCCATTTTATTTTTTATTTTTTTATATATTCAATAATATTATTATTGGGTTTATAAAAACAGTTTATTTTTAAACAAGTTCTGCTGTGTAATTATTATTACGCGTGACAGCTGTTTCGCCCTCTGAAGGCATTATCAAACTGTTATCTGACAGTTTGATAATGCCTTCAGAGGGCGAAACAGCTGTCACGCGTAATAATAATTACACAGCAGAACTTGTTTAAAAATAAACTGTTTTTATAAACCCAATAATAATATTATTGAATATATAAAAAAAAAAAAAAAAAAAAAAAAAAAAAAAAAAAAAAAAAGTTTTCTTCTACTATGCGAACGCAAGTGCTGTTCTAACGTTAGTTCATGAGAGCAAAATTAATTACAATGGCGACGAGAGTATCGTTTTTCCCCAGGATGCTTCATCAAGTTTGTTAATAAGTCTGAAAAGGATAACAGATAAGCACAAGTACAGTGGATTTACATAAAAAAAAATTGGGAAAGCGCGCATTATTAATTTAAATAAATAAAAAATCTGTTTTACCTGGTGTTTGGGTAATTCTTTCAGAGCGCTCTAAGAATTCATTTTTAACATCCGAGAGTTCTATGTCCATTTCCGTAAAAGGAATACTAACTTCACCCTTTACACGGCATCCTGGTTCTGCTTTGATGGGAACAGTCTCCAGATAAATGCTACCTGGAAAAATAAAAGAAAAATACTGAATTGATATACCGAGACGAACAATGCATTACATTAAAAATTACGCTCGTTCCTCTCCGAGAAAGTATAATTATACCACATTGTTTTAATTTAAAAAACTTGCTTCGCGATCGATCAGTTTTAACTGAAGACTGATCATGGATAAGAGCATTCAACAGGATTAAATCATAGTTAACAAGCGGAGCAAGCAAATAGAAGTGCGCTTTACTAATAAAGTATTTGGTTTTTTGCTCAGCTAGACTTTTAATAGTACGTTGTAAAAAACATGCATGCAACCTTTGACTTCCAGCTATTAGCAAATATTTACGAGCCATTTGGACAATTATATCCACATCGTCTATAATAGAATAGAAGATATTTTTAAAAAATATCCAGGAGAGGCTCGGAGGTCCTCGTGTGAAGTGGAAAACTTCCCCTTGAGTAACCTATTACTACTATGAAACGTCTAAGCTATTCTTGTTTTTTACATTAACTCTTAAAAGGAGGGAAATTATTTTCCCCGAGGCCTATGTCATATTTTGGGATGCTGTGTAGGGGTCTTGAAGACAGGAGAGTAATATAAATTTTGATTAAAATTTTATTTAAACCTGTAGCTAATACTGTAAATACGAGTTTACAAAAATATTATTGAGGAAAATTGGCTTATCCATCGTTTCATGAATTCTTTCTCAAAAGTATTCCTTTTTATTCAAGGAACCTTGAGATCCATTTCAGAATATGAAATTTCACTTGGTGTGTTAGTGACCACCTTGAGATTTGAAGGCTCCGTTGAACTCCAATTCACCTGTGTAGAGACAATCTGGTAACAATTTGATGAAAAGAAAAGGTTACTAATAAAGAGTACTTATTGATGCAGTTAAGACGAAAGTAAATTATAATTAATGAAAATATTTATAAACACTTGGAAGTAAATTAAAAACATCATACAGAACCAATCGAATACTTCGAATACTTTTTGTAATAAATTAATAATTAATAACGAAATAATCACAAACAACGTAGAGATATGCGACCACTTTATTAATTTCTATTGTAACATTTGCTCCTCCTTAGCTGACAATATACATAACAAAATCACATGATAGTATTGAATCGTTATATCTTCAACCTAAAATAATAAAATCCATAAAAAAATGTAGGTTCTGGTCTCTCAACAGAATTTGTTCATATTTTATCAAAATTAATTAATCAGTGTTAAGATATTAAATTGAGAAGTGAATTTTCCTTTTTGAGGGAAGGTAATATCAATTCAAAAAGGTGGGTCCAAAACTAATACCTCAAACTCCAATTCGAAGGAATAACTCAAATCGTTTGCGTCCAATAATCAAAATAGCAAGCACCTTCCAATAAACTATGGAGTTCCGCAGGGATAAATACTAGGACCACTATTGTTCCAAATGTATATAAATGATATCTCCAAATTAGATTATTAAATAGGCTGGGCATTGATACACACTTAACATTTAACCAGCATATTTAAGATATTAAAGATAAAACAAAAAAGTAACTAACCGTCACGCCGTTTCCCTGAAGGGGTAGACAGAGAGAACAGACCTCCAAACAACTCACACACTTCTTGCCTCATTCACATTCATATATCTTCTCATACATACTCTTCTATTATTCTGACTCTTGACATGACACGACTCAAGTATCTAATTCACTGAATCGTGCCATGTCTTCCTCGGGCGTTCACGACTTCTGCAACCATATAAAGATAAAATCTGCCTGCTAGCCGGTTATTATATCTGTTACCAAATAAAATTTTAAAAGGACTATATTATAGTTTCGTACATTAACATTTAAAATACTTGATTGAAATTTGAGAATGAAACACAAATGAACTACAGGTAAAACAAAAAGCAATTTCTGTCTCCTTAAATACAAAAGAAATAACAAACGCATACATACAAATACAGAATTCATTAAAACGTCCCAAATACATACACACTTTACACGGCAACAGTATTGGTTACGAGGTGGGCGACATATATAATTGCCTTTCAGACAAAATCAAAAACGAAAAAGTGTAGGTACATTTAAAAGAAAATTTTTCACCTTTATTCACAAATAGCAAACAATTAAAGTGAAAAAATACTGTTATTTAATCTATTTACGTGTGAAGTAATTTAAAAAAAATATTTTAGTTATTTCTAGTTAAATAAGTGAAAATGTAATTTTCTTTAAAATGCGATGAAACTCAAACAGTGATCCTTACGGGACCCGGAAACAAGCTCAAACGAAGGAGGAAAAATGGAAAAAGCGCAATGGACACATGGCGAGTGCTCGCGTAAACTATATATATACTGACTCCGCTTTAAAATAATCAAATACATCAACGAATGCAGACGTCCTCAAGGTACGCATTAAAGAAGTCCCTACCACCACACTCCTCCCAAACCCCCTTTAAAACGTTGCTCAACCTAAGGTTAGAGAGGTTCCCGACTGCCTAGCGCACAGAAAAGGCGTTCTCGTCAGATGTCAGGTTTATATCTTATAACTAAAATAACATAATCCAGCAGAACAGCGAATTTTGTAGAATCTAATTGTAGGTATTTATTTATTTATTATCAACGGTATAAATATACCATAAACAATGATAACATGTCACAGTTAAAATCGTAGAAATATTTAAAAAAAAAGAATTACAAATATATGTGGCATTTGATTGTGAAATGACATTAGAGAGTAAGTAAGTAAGTAAACAAGAGATACAAGTACATAAGTTTCTATAGTGCAAATAAGGTAGAATTAGATTAAATTAATATTGATTGAACAGATTTGATAGCATAGCCCTCTTGTACCTACCTTGCGTGCAGTTAAATAGATCTGCCACATCTGCGTATCTATTACTAACTTCATGCAACCTAGGTACAAGCGAGTGTTTGGAATACTCAGTCCTGATATTGTTGCATTTAAACAAAATTTTAGATCGAGTAGCTCTCGTGGGTATATGAAATTCAATGAGGTTAAGGTGCTCCCATAGCCGCTGTGCCCACATGATGCACAGATGGGGCCTTAAAGAGTCGGCGATATGTGAATGTGGTGCGGTGCAGACTACCGAACATGTGGTCAACGAATGCCCGCTCCATTCATTCTCCGGCGGGATTGATGAGGTTCACATGGCGACGCCTGAGGCCCTAAAATGGCTCGCAGATCTAGATGTCCCCCTCTGACCCCCCACCATACGAAAGAAGAAGAATGAGGTTAATTAAATCAGGACTGTCTATACTACCATTTACAATTTTGAACATAAATATTAAGTCGGATATAATTCTTCGATCTGAGAGTTTTAATAAATTTAGATTTTTCATCAAGTAATTATAATTTATATTTTCAATGGGAATACCCAGTTTAAAATTAATGTGTCTTGGGAATTTATGTTGAATTTTTTCGATTGAATCTGAATGTAATTTGTAGTGGGGGACCAGATCGAGGAGTTATATTCGACTTGACTACGAACCAGGGATGTATACAAAATTTTTAATGTTGAAATATTCTTGAAACCTCTGGAATTTCGAAGAATGAAGCCTAGCATTTTCATTCCTTTATTATTAATATTATTTATATGCGATATAAAGTTTAATTTAGAGTCGAAAGTTATCCCCAGGTCATTAATTTCTTCGACAGAGGTAAGGATTGAGTTATTGAGTTTATATGAATGAATAATTGGTTGATTTATTCTGTAAAATTTAATTGAAAAACACTTATTTATGTTCAGATGAAGTTTGTTAAGAGAACACCAATTAATTAACCTGTTCAAATTATTTTGTAGACATATACAATCTTCAGCGCTTTTGATTATTTTAAATATTTTTAAATCATCTGCGAAAAGTAACGTATTAATATCTTCATCAAATATATTTGCAATATCATTTATGAACAGTAAAAATAATATTGGGCCTAAATGAGACCCCTGTGGTACACCACTGGTAGCTATAAATTGATTGGAAATGAACAAATTGATTTTTACAAGTAAAACTCTATTAGTTAGGTAGCTAGCAAACCATTCTAAAAGTTTTCCGTCAATACCGAGCTTACGTAGTTTGATCAGGAGAATTTTATGGCATACTTTGTCAAAGGCCTTGATAAAGTCCGTATATATGGAATCGACTTGAGTTCTTTTAGCTAATGCGTTTGATATATAGTTTTCATATAACGAGAGATTTGTCAGAGTTGATCTACCTGACAAAAATCCGTGTTGATTCGGAACAATGAGATGGTTAATACATGGTGAAATTTTATCAAGTAATAGTTTTTCAAAAAGTTTAGGAATTACAGATAGCTTACATATTGGTCTATAGTTAGTAACATCACTTCTATTACCCTTTTTAAATATAGGAGTTAGATAACAACGTTTCCAAATATCAGGGAAGCACCCTGTGTCAAGGGATTGATTAAACAATAGAAAAATCGGCTCAGCCAGTGAAGTAATGCAATTTATCAGGATATTGCGATGTACATTATCAGGTCCAGCCTTTTTGTTTTTGTCTAAGGATTTGATTTTACTTATAACGTCGTTTAAGTTGATGTGTATGGCAGGGTTATGTATGCTCTCGTTAAGCGACGAAGGTGGTATATAATTGTCTGGGATATCTTCGTCATAGACGCTTTTAAAATAATCAGCAAAATAGTTAACTTTTACATTCATGTCAGCACTACTCTTTTATTTGAAGTGCATTGAAAGGGGTAAACCTTGTTTGTTTTTTCTAAGAGAGTTAACGTGAGTGAAAAAGTTTTGTATATTAGAAGGTATAGAGTTTTCGATTTCATTTATATAATTGAAATATGAATTTCTTGATAGTTTTTTACATTGAGTTCTATAGTTGTGAAATATCGTGTAGTCGATAAGAGAGTTCGATTCTTCAAAGTTTTTGTGTGCAATTTTTTTACAGATAACTAGGTTAATTAGCTCGCCACTGAACCATTTTGGGAACTTCGCTTCCTTGAAGTGTGAAAGTGGTACAAAGCTTTCAATGGCCTTATTAATAATTTTGTAAAATAATTCAAGATTATAGTTAATAGTATTATTATGGTGAAGAAATGACCAGTCTTCATTTGCAAGATATTGATTCATGTTAGAATAGTCAGCTTTGGAGAAATTATAAGTTAGGTTAGGAAGAACAGTTGTGTCATCTGGTGAGTTATTAGTAGTGATGGTTATGCTAGGGCGGGGTGGTGGCAGTCTAGGGGGAGAAGCTCGTCAACTGATTTAGCAATATGGACTGAGGTATCACTGCAGAATACTAAATCCAGCAGCCGATTATTGGTATTGTAGACTTATTGACTTGATGTAGAGAGAGTAAGTTCGTCATCTATTATTTCGCGGGCATTTTCTGGTAGGCTTAAGTAATTATAAGAGTCCTTATTCATCCAATCAATGCAAGGGGTATTATAGTCACCAAATAAAATTGTTCTGGCATCAGGGTATTTATTTTTAAAGGTTTCGAGGTCATCTATGTGGTTTCTGTAGACTGTGATATTGGATCCAGGAGGAATGTAGACACATCCCAGTAGAATTTTGCCTGATTTAGTTTTTAGTAAAACGAATACCTGTTCCACGTCCAGATGTTTACAAATTAATCGAGTGGATGGCAGTAATTTTGTAACGGATATAAGAACTCCTCCTCCTCTGGTTTTAGTACTAGTGGCTGGATTTCTGTCAAGGCGGTAGGTGATGTAAGAAGAAAATCCAAGTTCTTCGGTGTGAATATCAGGATCAAGCCAAGTTTTAGAGGTATGAGCAATACGAGCAGATACGGCCTGAATCTAATTGTAGGTATGAGCAATACGAGCAGATACGGCCTGAATCTAATTGTAGGTATGAGCAATACGAGCAGATACGGCCTGAATCTAATGTAGGTATGAGCAATACGAGCAGATACGGCCTGAAAATAAAATACACGAAAGTAACATAATCGAATAGCGTATTATGAAGAATCGAGATGAAGGTATGAACATGTTGATACGGCCTGTACGTAAAAAAAACTGCAGTTTTATTTGCAATTAAATTTTGGGTTTGAATAACAATATTTGTTATGTTCCAAAAAAGACAACAAAATACCTGAATTCGTTTCGGTAATGGATTCCGGGCTTTCTTTTTTCATTAAAGGATAGTCTATATCGATTTTAGTATATATCATACCAACACTTTCTTCGGCACTTGTGCCTGGCTCCAACTTGATGGCGGTGGATTTCATGATTTTAAGTAAGGATATTGTAGTTCTGTTTTACTTTAACTTTAATGAGGATTTCTTGAGAATAGGGTTCATTGTTTCAGGTCAAGACGTACAAATTGATTAAAGGAATACAACCAAATGACATAACCAACAAAAAAATGACAAGCATTCAACGGAAGTAGTTCCATAGATAATACGGAAAAGAAAATAATTTTTGGGATTATGGTGAAATCTAAGTGTTGCCATATCTTCAGTAATATTTAAGTATTTGTTTTGAAGAATTTTTTTACGCACGTACGTTTTATAGTATTCATTTGCAATTTTCGTCGGCGGCATTTATTTTGACTCGGGAGATATTTTCAATTTGTATTGATATTACAGGCGACTAATTATTGCTGATAATAATTTATAATACAAATGAAGCTAATACAAATAAATAAATAATGGAATACAAATAATATGAGAATACAAAATTTTTTAAAAAATCATGTAAAAAACTTGCCCTAGAACCTTTCTTAAGTTTATTTTATTTCCAGAACTCTGACAAACTAGTGCCTACTAACTAGTGATGTGCAGCACCGAAACATTTACATGTTTGACCCCCTTGAGGTGATTTTGCACAAAAACGGCGCTATACAAATCATCCAAATATGTTTATTATTATTATTATATTGAGAACGAAACATCAAAAGAATCGAGCGATTAATTGATGTAATCGCACGGGGTTCAGTAGCTGTGGACAGAGGCTGCTTTTTCGTTCTCGGAAGATGGTGGGGGGATATAAATATTGTACATCCATAGGGCAGCATTTTGGTAATAATGTACTTAATTAATTTGTAATAAATGGGAAAAAGCAATGTTTCCATACTGACAATGATATTTTTATTGTTTACTCTGTATGACCATTTTCTTCGACTATGAATTAAAATAATAATATTTCAGTGAAATCAATAGTCGATTAAAGAAATACTATAATGTTTCGTCCCCACGGACATAAAAACCCAATATTAAATGAATATATCGGGCTGATGACCGAGGTTTTTCACAACATTTACTAAAATACAATAAACTAACTCAATCTAGTTCTTCATGTTTTTTTCGTTTTTTTTCTGAAACGTTACTATTAAAATTATCAATTTATTTGATCATACATCGATGATTCATACACATAGATTAAATCGTAAAAAAGTCTCTTCTAGACAGTGATGCACTATTTCAAAAATAAATAAAAACATGTTTCTCGTAAGCTTTTTACTAAGCATTTAAATAAGAAAACAACGGTAGGTATCTGAGCATATTATCTTTATTTTTTTAATAATAAACAGCAATTTCTTTTTAATAACAGGAAAAAAACAATAAATCATCACACCAATAAAATCGCTTACTGTTTAGTTAGCAGAATTTCATTTTTATTTAAATAATCATATTCAAATATAAATAACTTAAAAAAAATTTATAATAAAAGATTTTTCTGATCATTCAGATTATTCAGAAGGAATTCTCACCCAACTCCTAATAAATATTTTTTTATTTTACAGTTGTAGGTACTTAAGCAAAGGTACCTTTTTAATTCATGATTTAATATATTCGTTTCTTTTTATGAATGTATTTATATTATATGTTGACAAATATAATAATAAATAAGAGATATAAAGAGTTATATAGTACTAAAGTTCAAGAACTACATTCCTGAATTAGGAAATTCTCACACGCGACTCAAGCCAAAAATAGTATCTCACTTAAAGTACATATTTTTGATGATCGGAATACAAAAATATGGAGAAAAAATGACCCAAAAAACATGAAAACATGGTAAAAACATGCAACACTGTTTTTGATCTTTCGTTAGTATCAAGACCAATACACCAAAATTAGTATGATTGTAAATGGCTGTCTTCGTATACGACGAATGCTAATTTTTATTAAAGGTAATTATTGTAATTTGAAATGCATCGCAATCGCCAAAAATTTGCATAGTTCTTTTACAGTAATTAAGGTAAATCAAAAGGTTTATCCTAAAAAATATTTTTTTTTCAATAATGTTTTTTTTTATTATTTTTTTTGGTAAACTAATGTTTTTAAGATAAGATTTTTTATAGGTTTTTTTTTACTTATTATTTTCAATTTTTCTAATTTACACTCAATTTTGTTATCGGTTTTACAACATGTGCTGTTTTCTTACGAGTTCTACAACTATATTTATCGTTTTGTACTTAATTACTGTAATTAAATGTTAAATTTAACGTAAGGGGTAAATAATAAATAAAAAAGCAAAACAAATAATTACCAAAAATCGGAATTGACTTTAGTGATTATTTTTTTGGATAGTTTGTTGTCTATGGAACTGTCATCTTTCCCATCGCGCATCTTGTATCTTGTATCTTCGCACAATACCATTCTTGCTCCACTTTTCTGAAGTAATATCTTATTAACTGCAGTTTGTGTATCATTTATAGTATTTGGGTTACTTCAGTGACCATCACTTTTCTATCTCGAAGTTATTAAAATTATTGCACCTCTACTTTTCTAGTCACGTTTATTCGACATCTTGGAACTGACCGCCGCGCTTCGCCATCTACGTAAGTAGGTTTTTGCTCTATCAACTGAGACTTGAGCCCCTTAATTTGTGCTTGCTAATTATAAGAATATATCACATTTCACAACGTCCGCGTATAATAAATTGAGCTACCCAACACTTAACACGTGACGGGTATTACATGGAGGTGTTCATGGTAGATTTACGGCCGCTGTGACGAATTCTTAGAATGTGTCGTTTCGCAGAATTTGAACAATTTATCAAATTTCAACGTTCATTTTCGGGTTCTGTGAAAGTCCAATTCAAGTTCTATTATTATATCAGTATAGGCTAGTTGCTTGACAGAACTGAAATAATAACAGAACTTCAAAAAATCTTTCACAGAACTTGAAAATTAACTTTGAAGTTTTATTAACTGTTCAAATTCTCCGAAACAACCCTTCCTAACCAAGCTAAAAGTAAGTTTATTAAATATTTACGCTGAGCCGAAAACTATAACTAATTGCGGCAACATTTCTGAATCGCTGGAATATGCCGCCGCCTCTGGTCGGCACGGGAATGCGAGAACTATTACGCCATGTCTGGAGTCTAGACGGTTCTGGAAGGTGCTTCACACGAGGTGCTCTTATATGAGAGCCGGTCGAGCGTGACACGACGACACAGTTCCACTTTAATCCTTTCGTTAAAGCCGCGACAGTCTACTTTAACATATTGTTTTTATTGCTCTGTTGTGCCTTTCTTTGTATTCTGTCTATATCGGACGTGCAGAGCCAAAGTCATTATGAGATAACAAGATCTCAAGTTTTTACGATGTCCTTAATATTTTTGATAAAACCATTTAGATATCTGCGTCAAAATAAATATGATACTATAATATTATTCCACATCCTTAATGTGCGACTGCTATAGTTAATATTAATGGATTTTCGGCGCCACCATACATTTAAAAACTAATGTTTTTGTTTTGTTCAACACAGTGAAGAGATAAGGGTGATCGCTAATTACTCTCATTGAACATGTGTGAAATTTAATGTATAATTTTGTCCAATAAATAGAGAAGTAACTGGTACAAACAGTCACTTCTCATCCGAGAGTTCTCGGGAAAGTAATACTTGTTTAATTTAATGTTTTCCTACTGCCCCTGCAAAAACTCGCAGATCAAGGTGTCAATGTGTGCCGGTGCCCTATTGAATTTGCAGTATTTGTGCGGGCTTCACTAACTTGGTCCCGTACACTGTCTTTTAAAACACTTTTATAACTACTGGTTGGATTAACAAATCCATGTTAGTTTGCGGAAATAATTTATTATGATCTGACACCAATTCCTTTTTTAGATTAAACCGGAACACTATCACAGAAGACATGGATCTTCCCAACCGAGAGAGTGTCTCCGTCAAGGAGGAAGTAGGGTCCCAGGAAGAGGGTGGAGGCGAAATGCCGTATACGGATATAGATATCTACCTCCCGGATCTGAAGAACGATTGTTTGCTGAATGCGGCGAGTATTCCGACAACTAGTAAGTTGCTTTGCAATAGTAGGAAAATGTTGATTTTTTAAATTTAGTCCTTCAAAGCTACACGACGGCTTGTCTGCATGTTTAAGAATATATAGTCCCACAAAGCTACATTACGGCTTGTCTGCAGGTTAAACAATATGTAGTCTTACAAAGCTCCATGGCAGCTTTTCTGCAGGTTCCAAAACAGAATATCTTAGTATGTAATAACATATTTACATCACATTTATTTCTGCTATATGTTTTGTGGATTCATTATTTTAATATTGAAAGAATTTGAAGATTAACTCAATTAATAAGAATTGGTGCATCGAACCTTATTATAAATGCATGTGAACAAATATTTCATGTGGGTAAGATCATTTAGGTATTTAAAGATACATGGACTGGATTTATCATTTGTAAATTTATAGCTTTGTCATTTTAGCGCAGAACTTCTCACTTTCCTCCGAATTTGAATTTGCATTATACCTTTTAATTTTTGTCAAGACTGTTTTGAAGCGTTCGGCCTCCGCTTATTTAAGATTCGTGGAGTTATTAGCCCCTTTCTTAGGTAAATCTTGTGCCGTGTCACTGTCTATGCACCGAGGCTTTGTGTGCGAGCTTTCTCCCACATTGCCCGTAAAACTAATGTACCAGAGGAGACCATTGACGGCCTCCATGATCGACGGGTAAGGCTCTCGACTAGCAAACCGGAGGTCGAGGGTTCAAACCCCGCGTGCGCAAGTCAATTTTATTTCACGAAATTGTGCTATTTCACAGTTTATTAATTTAAAATAATAAAGAGTATACTTGCGGCACTTTACAGAGTGGCAGATACCGTCAGTATCGCCCTGGTGTAAAAATACCATTCAGAATTCAAAAGTTGCTTGAAATGGTTTTAGCCGTGTTTGGTGACCAGATCTGAATAGCCAGCTTCCTCTTCCCAATCTCCTCCCCCTCCACACTATCTTCAGCCTCACAATATAGTCCAATTGGGAATGCCGTAGTCCCCCTAGCTCCAGACGATTGAGAACAGTTGGGACTCTTGTGCGGGTTTCACATTTTTTTGTTTAATTATTGGAAGTAGGCTCTCTGCGTCGTGCAGCAGTTTAAAATTGTTTAAAACACACAATGGAACAATATTTATTTGTATACACATATTATACTGTCTTTAACGTTCAGTGTGACATTTTTTTAATGGTTACAGATTGTTAATTTTGAACATATATTATTTATTTTTTACTATAGAAGACGGTTGACGTAAGGTTCTCGTGACCACTTAGGCCATAAGCCCATTATGCTTTACCTCATTCCTTTAACAGTAACCCGGTCCATTTTATGAAGTTCACCAGGGTTGTCATTAGATATGTGGTTATGTCTTCTGGTTCTACAATGTGTCTTCCCAAGTATCTGAGCCTTGTTCCCAACAGGGCGAGACATTGGCACCGAAGGTGAATTAGAGTTTCTTCATCCTCTTCAAATTTCCACTCCCAAAAACTAACACAAATGTGTCTCCTGAGATGGCAGTGTCCCGTTAGTAGTCCTATCAGTTCCCCCATTGAGTTTCTGTCCATATTGAGTAGTGGTCTGATTCGCCTCGGGTCTAGTTTGTTTATGAGTACTTTGGATTGCCTCATGCCGGGTGCTCTTTCCCATTCCTCTCATTGCCGGGATTTGACCCACCTTTCAATAAGTATTTTGTTTTGGCAAGCTACTACTCCTACGCCGGTTTTGATTCCGTAAGTGGTGCTTTCGCCCCTTTCCTTGCTAGTTCATCACCCCGCTCATTGCTCTCAATTCCTTTATGCAATAATACCCAGATCATGGTTATTTTATTGATGGTAGTAAGTTCTTTACGTATTTTCTCCTGTGCACAGGCTAAGATGGCCTCCATCTCAGCTTGAAATACAGTGCAATCTGTTCATAGAGGTATACTTAGTTCCATATTGGAACCCTGTAGACAGACCCCGGCCCCTTTTCCCTCTTCCATCTTATTTATTTATTTATACTGGGTTTTTACAGACGATCTCACTTACGTGAGAAAAATCCAGTTAAAAAAAACTCTGTTAATCTTGGACCTATCTGTGAACCAGATTAGTTCCTATTTTTAGGTTGGCCTTGGAATTGTGTCCAATTTCTCCCTTGTGGGGTACGCCACTCCAAACTGCTGTCTGAAGAAGTATTCAGCTTGTTTGCCAACCTCATTCCAACTGTTGGTCTAATTGCCCTCAGTCTTGTTCCGATCTCCGTGTGACTGTTTTTATTTTATTTTTTTATTAGTTATCACACGCCCTAGAGGGCTTTTCTTTAAAAAAAATACAAGCATTTTGTATCAGAGTAAACACTTAAAAATTAATACAATAAAGAAGAATGTAAACTTAATGGCAAAAATGAATCCTCACGCATATAATTGAATTTAAAACATTTAACAAAACATAATAGTAGAAGCGGAGAAGTTATATGGGTACATAGGTCTATTTGTGTCTAGAAGAATAAAGAATGTACAAAATTTATACTGATTAGTCTTCAAATGAAATATTTCACCCAGATTTTGGGCAACTCACCATTTCATTGACCTTTCCATTGTCACCTGTAGGCTCCCATGGCTAGTATTGGAGTGGTTCGCATGGCTCCTGTGATTTCTCTGTATGCAATTCCCTGTATGTGGTTGATTTTGGCCATCACTGTTTTCAGTGTTGTTTTCCTCCACCAGACTTGTTTGCATGCATGATTCTTGGTTTTACAACGGCTCTGTACAGCCATTGCATCATTTTTGGTTTGCGACCACGTTCTGCTGCAGATTCACTTAGTTGCCCATATTAGAGCACCTGCCTTTCTGCCTACAGTTTTCACCTGGTTTTTCCAGCTCAGTTTGGCATCTATGATAACTCCAAGGTACTTAACCGTGTCTAAAGGTTCTAGCCCCCTTCCATAGAACTTCATATTTTTCTAATTTCGTTCTTGTCTGGGTTGACTGATAACCCTGTTTCTTCACGCCATTTTTCCTTTGTTGTCAGTGTTGACTGTATAAAGCATCTGGTTGTGTCTGCATCTCAACAGCTTATTATGGTCGCGATGCCATCCGCATACCCTTGTGTAAATAGGACCCTGTTGTTGAACTTTAGGATGAGGTTATCTAAGACTCCACGGCAAAGGTGATAACACCCCTCCATGTGGACACCCTCGTGTCACCTCACTCCCTGGCACTGTAAATATCTGGCTTAACCGGTTCTTCAGTCACCTTCTGGTGGTTTTGTTGAGTCAATTTTTTACTGCCGCTTCATCGATGGATTTAATAGTGGTGCAGTTTAATGCTCCCTCTATACCCAGGAAGAGTCCTACTGCCAGTTCTCCGGTCGTCCCTGCCTGCTCTAATTTTTACACCAACCTATACAGTGCCGCTTCGACTAACTTACCTGGTTGACAGGCAAATAACAACTCGTGATGGGGCTTTTCTCTCAGTGCCCCGTTCCTTACGTGCTTATCCATTAGCCTCTCCTAGTCTTTTGAAGAAATGAGGTGAAACTAATTAGGCGAAATGCGCCTGGTTGGTCATAGTCTATTCTCCCCGGCTTAGGTTTGAACACTACCCTTGTTCCCTTCCATGATATGGGAATATATGCGAGGGCACAGCATGCCCTCAGGATCTTAGTCACAGGTTTTAGGATTGTATCTAGCCCCTCTATAGAAGTGCCATTGGAGGGGACCCACCCTTTCCCGACGGCTGTGTGAGGAAACTGATTGTTTAACCTCCTTAGCCGCACACGTCAGGACTCTAATTTTTTTTTGTAAAAAGAAGCTACATTTATTTTATAACGATTCTAGACCCTCCAATGTCCCTGCATGCATGATTGTTAGTACGAAATAATGTATGCATACTTACATTAATAGTAACACAAAATAAGAACACATATGAAATGTGTTCGCCTGGTGGTTTGGCATCTAAAATTAAATAATAAATAAGGAGCACAAATTTTATAAGTGGAAGTATGATTGAAACATAAAAATATACAAGCCGCGTATCGAGGGCAGTTTACCCCACTATCACGGGGCGGTCCCAGCAAGAATGAGCGTGGCAAGCGGCCTGGCCACAACGATCCCAAGCACCCGCGTCCCTTAGCCAGTTTTCCGAGAGTACCCTCGAAGAAATGTAAATGGGGGGAGGGGGGGGGGAGATACTCCCAAAGACCCTAGGGAATGAAGTGAGCCTCAGGTCACCGGAGGCAGGACGGAAGGGGACCGGGCTCGCGCAAACATTCCCCAGGCCCGCTCATGATGCCGGGGGAGGCACCCGTGGTTCATGGGACAGCCGCCCCGGATTAATGTCACCTTACTGGATGCAGGAACAGGGTCTATCCGCCCCCGTGGTGGGGAAATGAACAATACAGTACGATGGAGTTCAGTTCGACAACCTATTCATAAACCAATTTGTTAGTAACAAATAAAAAGGCAAATAACAAACGTAGAAAATAAGTTGTGATCAACAACAAATTGACCGTTCATAATAGAAAAAAAAGAAGGGAAAAAAAGGTTAACATAGTATTAAAGAGCTAAAACACAAAAAGAAACAGTATTATCATTATCAACGCGTTCCTAATAAATAACGCCCAAATTCAAAAGTAAAAGGAAGAATGTGCATAAAAAAAAACAGTGTAAAGAATTGGCAAAAACGGTGTAAAAAGCCAGTATACATAATAAATGAATAAGAAATAATAAAACAAACAAATAAAATAATAAATGCATTGCGATCATGGCATAAGACAAAGAAAGTAAAACCAATGAGTATATAAAAATAAAAATAAAACATAAAGCAATCGCGCATAAACAATATTAAATTTGTTATAAGAGGAGTAACCGTGGAGTGACAGGAACAATACGCTTGGCACCTGAAACAAATATGATTTTAATCTAAATCAGCAACTCTAAGCACAGGCCATCTCTCTACCCAGGACTTTACAAACTTTTTGAAGCATTCAAAATTTTCTCTGTTCAACACGAGATCGGCATTCCATGCCGGTCTTGTAATCCCTCTCAAGCCATCCAACATTTCCTCTCGGGCATCCTTCATCAACTCGCAGTGCCACAGAATGTGCTCGGCTGTCTGGTTAGTGTCACCACATGAACAGTTCGGATGAGGAGACAAGGCGAGACTATGTAGCCGCCCCCTGAGCTCCCCATGACCGGACACCAATTGCGTCATATAGTGATCCAGTTTTATGTGCGCCCCTTCCATTCTGCTTTTAACTGAAGGGAAGAAAGAGAAAGTCAATCTACCCTTCGTCGACCTATCCCATCGCTCTTGCCATACACTCAGCGTTCTATCTCGCATGGCTTTCAATAAGCCAGGAAGGGACACCGCTCCACCGGGTGTCAGTTCAACTCCCAGGTGGACAGCGGCCTTACCTCTTGTCAATGCCTTTTTTGTCAAAACTTCCCTTATTTCCAAGTCAATCGGCAGTGTACCAGCCAGAACCGGTAATGCATCATTAGCCACAGTCCTATATGCGCCCGAAAGAGCCAACAGGGGAGTCCGTTGGCCCCGCTTGAGGGCCAAGTGGATCAATGCATTATCCAGCCGGTGCTCCCACACAGAAGCTGCATACGAGACATGCGTCACGTAAACACCCCTATATATGAGGCGAAGTGCCGGAGTCCGCAATCCCCACTCAGCCGTTGAGAGCCTTCTCAATTTCAAGAATAGGGCCTGGGCCCTGTTAGAAACGCTCTTGACGTGCGCTAGGAACGAAGAAGATCTATCTAAAGTGACGCCTAAATACCTGGTGCTTTCAACGAAACGTATAGTGGAGCCTCCCATTCTGATGGTAGGGTTTCTAGCACGACTGAGCATACCCTTCATCAAGAGTCCCACGGTCTTATGGGGAGCGAAGTTCAGCCTGTTTCTCTTACCCCATTCAAGAATTTCACGCAGATCCTCTTCTGCTTTACTCTCCACTTCCTTTCTGCTGTCCCCTGAGACCAAAAGAAACTTATCATCTGCGTAGTCGACCGATATGCATCCTTCAGGCAAGGGTAACCTAGAGGAGTCGTCAAAAAGGATGTTCCACAGGTCAGGCCCGAGGACTGACCCTTGTGGACAGCCCATGTTAACGTCACGTATGATGAAAAAATCACCATACATCACAATAACCTTTCTGTTACGTAAATAATCACTAATAATATTGAACAGTAAAGGCGGGCAATTACGACTTTTCAACTTAGTTAATCATCGGCCACCACGCATGATCGAAGGCACCCGAGATGTCCAAAAATATTCCAATTACATACTTCTTGGTACAAACCCTCACCCATTCAAGCGCATACTTAATGGCGTGCTCAGTGGACTTACCGGGGACGAACCCAAATTGGCGGTCGCAGGGTGGAGACAGGGTGAGACGGAGCCTATGTTTGATGATTTTTTCCAGTATTTTACCTAAGATTGGAAGTAAAGTGATGGGTCTGTAGGCTCCGATATCTGTTCTCGGCTTGTTGTTCCCCTTTGGTATAATCCGGAGCACGCCTTTCTTCCATTCTGTAGGGAATACTCCTCTACGCAAGCACGTTTCCAACACTTGATAAAGCTCCTCTTTAGCGTGGATCCAAACATTCTTCGCTATTATGCCGTTCAATCTGTCAAATCCCGGTGCCTTCTTCGGACCCAAACCCTTAATTATGATTTCAACCTCTGCTCGACTTAATAGTGGTACGCCGTCCCCCTGGGCGAGGTCTCTAGGTGGAAGCCGTGACAGGTTTCTTACCTGTTGATGGTGAACACTTTCCCCATTAACTGAGTCTAGAGGAACTAACTTGCCCAGAAGTGTCTCAAGAGTGGAGACTATGTCAACACTCTCTGCGTTCCCTTCGCTATTACCGAGCACAACGCTCGATAAGTATCGTTCTGATCCTTTTCCCGAGTTTTCAAGAGCGCTGTGGATTTCCCACGGGTTGGCGTTACCCACTTCATCTACCCAACTATGCCATGCAGCTCGTTTTGCTGAGAGGACGGCCGAACGATAGGCGCCACGGGAAGCCCTAAAACGGGCCCTAAAAGTGCAGCCGCTTCTTCAGGCGAGCATATACTCCGCCTAACCACTACCAGGCCCCTATAGGCTCTTTTGTAGGCCCCTTTCAGCAAAGTCAGCTCTTGTGTCCACCACGGCGTCCTAATTAACTTCTTTGGGTTTGATCTGCCCAAAGAAGTTTCAGCGGCTGATACCACCGCCGCGTTGAAGAAATTCCCCAAGTTGTCCGGTTCCCTAGCGGCTACGTCATGAAAACCCCTTAAAGATTGACGCAGCGCATCCCCAAAGCTATCCCAATTCGCCCTAGTGGTTCTGAAGTTCCAAGATGATTGTGGAGCTTCTGTCTTTGTAATTCCCACTGAAAAAGTTATCAATCTATGATCAGAAACTATCGCACACTCATGAACCGTCCACTTTGATATTTTTGACGCAACAGATCCAGAGCAAAGAGTGAGATCAATGTTGCTTTCGCCACCGGTTCCTGAAAATGTTGAAAACGTACCTGGTTCATTGAGGATGAACAGCCCTTGCGCTGAGATAAGATCTTCGACGGCATAGGATCTTTCCGTTCGATTTCCGTTAAAGTCAAACCAGAGAGGCGAGCGCGCATTGAAGTCACCTCCAATAATTATGTTTCGGCCTTTTAATTTATGCAAGGCACGCGTGAGGCTCAAAATATGCGGTTCAACTAAATTACCATATTTAAAATATACTGATATCACGATGATCTCAGTATCGCCAAATTTAAAGGAAACACAGGTTTGGTATTCGTTCGACAGTCCCTCGAGAAGGAGGGGGCTAATCAACGAAGTATTGACCAGAACACCCGCCCCGGGAGAGCTGCCTACTTCAAGTACCACCCCTGGACTAATGATACCAGGTGTTTTCCCTTGCCAAACGTATTGTTCCTGAATGAGCAGAATGTCGATCCCAAGGTCGGTCATGACCCGCTGGGCCTCAAGGGTGGCTATCCGAGACCGCTGCAGGTTGATCTGGCCTATGGAGAGGGGATTAGCGGCGGCCATAATCGGTCATGCGAACTTGAGCCTCGATCGCAGCTCTGTTTGCGGGGCAGGCTCGGTCACCAGTACAATGATCGGCTGGTTTCTGAAACTTGGTACAAGTTGCGCAGATAGCGGCCTGTGCCTTCTTGGGGCACTCCTCGAAATCATGACCGGCTGCGGCGCAGTGGCGGCATGAAATGAACTCCTGAGTACAAGATTTGCTTACATGGCCGTACATGTGGCATTTGAAGCAACGGGTAGCTCCCAGGTAGTCACGAACCCGACAGGCATTCCACCCAAGGTAGCAAAGACCGCTATCTATTAGTACCTTCCGGCAATCCGGATGACACGTGACAATCATATTCATAGTCCCGCCTTCACGTTTCCCAAAGAGGGATACCCTCCGCATTGTCCTTAAATGGTCTTCCCTGGAGAGAGTTGATTTTTCTGCGACGTTATTATCAAAAATTTCCTTGAAAAGAGCCGTGTCAGCAGCTGCGTCTCCTCTGGGGACGTCATAAATGACTATCTTGGGTAGTCGTCCCTGTGGGTTAACCATTTTCAAACCTTTGAGGGTTAATTTTTCCGCCGCCTTCTGAATGTTTTTGACACCCCCCGGGCTATCAGTTTGCAGAAGAACGCCTCCACCCTTGATCTTACGTGTCCTAACCACTTTAAAACCGTCGGTTTTGGGATCCAGAACCGATGTAAGTACATTCTGGGTCTCCTCAGATGTTTTGCCTTCAGGGGCAGTGGGGTAGAATAGAATGGTGGGCCTCAGAGAAGGCAGCTCACGCTCCTGTCCCTCGAATAAGATGGAACCACTGGGAGGCGCTCCGGAAGCTGCACCCGCATATGTTTTTTTACCTACCACTTTTTCAATAACTGGTGGCACATGGGACGGACGTTTAATGAGTAAATCTATTTTTTCCGATAATCCCTTCTGTGATTTAATAACCTCGGCAAAGGCGCCAGCTCTCGCGTTGGCGGCGGCACAGGTATTTGCCAGGTTCGCGAGCTCATTACGAATTAGATCTATACTTACCTCTATAACAGAGCGGTCCTCCTTTTTCATTTTATTTTTCATCTCATTCACCTTTGCAGAGATCGTCGAAAGAGGGCTCCAAAATGGGGCGAGATAATCCTCCTCGACTGGCATATCGTAGTTGTCACCTGAAATTAACTGTTCCTCAATTCTGCCACGCTTCTTTTTTGCTGGGTTAGGCGACGGGTTTTTGGTCACGTCACCAGTACCAGTGGAAATATTTCCAGAAGGAGCGTTCGCTACATCCTTCGGGGCGGCCAAAATTGATGCTGCTCCCTCTTCACGGAGTAAGCTGCCATGGATACTGATAAACGGTGAAGTGGGCCGTCTAGGACTACCAGGCTCCTTGTGGGCTTGAATACTCTCCATGAGCACATAGGATCTGGGAGAAGGTCGTCTCCTTTGTGAGGATATCTCCTTCCCTCTTGCCTGCGCTATTTTAATAACTTCCTCCTTTGAAAGCTCATGGAGGGCAACTTCCTCCTCGTCGGAGGAGTCCACGGAGGACATATTACATATAATAAAAATAAATTAAAAAGAAACCAACCTAAAAATTAACAAAAATAAAAAATCCAGACAAAATGCTGGAACTTACCGCTGTGGGTAGAATGCAAATACAGATGTTATTTACAAAATCTGCAAACTCACCAGAATTTCACAAAATCCGAATTTAATTATGTAATTGAAGATTAACACAGTACTGACAATAGTTTCTGCCGTGTTTATACAATTCAGATTAACTCAAAACACATTTAAACGTCACTACAATTTTCGGTAATCCGACCCGAAAATTAACTAAAAAAAACTATTTTTAACACTTATTATGTACTATTTTATTGCTGAAGAATAGAAATACAGTAAATAACCGCCAGAAATGCGATTAAATGTGATTATAATTAAGATTAACACCGTTTCGTTTCAAAAGTAAACAAACCGGTGGACGAAGGTAGGTATATCAACTGACCGGTTCGGCCGGGCGAACTGAACTGAACCGGAAAGATTCCATCCTCTCCCGCGCTTTTAAATGGGTCAAACCCGTTGATCGCCCATTTAACTCTGGAGGAAATAACTATTTTAGCCGCAGTGTCTCAATCCTTACCTTTCCGTGTAACTCGGATCGGTGGTAGACCGATGTCACTCGCTTCTAACTTTTTGTAACCGGGAAAGTGTTTCCACAGCAGCTCCTCCAACTCCTCTTCCCAATTGTTGGTGAAGCCTCCTCCTGCTTTCCGGAATGGGGTTTTAGCTGCCTCTGGGTCTTATGCAAGAATGTTCTGAATTCTTGCTGCCTCCGGGATGGTTTCCACCTTCCCAAAGTACTTCTTCCAGGAGCCTGTTTTGGCTTTCCGGATTGCTTCCTTGTATTTCTTATAAGCATCCTAGTTTCCAAACGTTTTGGCCCTGTTGAAGGCTTGTCTTACTAGTTTCAGTAGTTCCTGCAGTCCTCGGTGTTTGGTCCTTGGTACTTGTCTTCAGATGGCAGCTATTTTCGTATGCCCTTATCATTGAGTCCCTCAGTATGTCTTCTACATCCTCAATGAATAAATTGAACATATTTAATATAAGTAATTATCTTTAACATTTTACCTATGTTTATTCTTTTATGGTAGTAAAATCTTTTCTTTATTTTTTTGCTATTGCTACTTTGATTTTTTTATTATTTTTATTATTCATAATTATGTTATTTTTTAATCCCTGTATATAATATGTACTCTACAACCAACCCTACCCAAGTCTAGTATTTTCATACTTCTATGTTTACATTAAATGACTAAATAATTACCAAACACAACGATAGTGAACGAAGTTTAAAGTGCTCAATTACCTTAAATTGGAGACCGCGCATCAAAGTAGTTATTTTACCTTCACTACAAAACTGTCACATTTTGTCAATCTTTTCTGGAACAAATCGGCGTTACAAACTGCAAAACGTGCCTCCTTTAAATAAATTTAAGTGTAACTGTGAAAAGCGATTATTATCATGTTATCATTCAAAAATCACTTTTTTTAAATAAAACTCGCAGCCATCAATATTTACCATGAATACCCAATGCATATATGCGAAAAAAAATTGACTTTATATGCTGTAGTCTCTGTGAAAATAATTATCATAACAGGTGAAGAAATTGCTGAAACCTTACTCCGTAGTTTAAGGAGTCGACAATGGAAATGCAAAAAATGCCCGAAAAATCCCAAAATAAACCTAAACAAGTGACATTTTGTTCAATAAATATGAACAGCCGTCTATCGCCAAACAATCAAAACAGACAACGCTACCGCTAAAATCTGCACACGCCATAGAAAAATCAACAACTTCTACCACAGATGGCGCAAGTCAAGCCTCTTGAATTCATAATTATTTATAACTGAATTGTCGATTTTCAAAACAGCCATGATGAAATGTTTGTATTATTGCACAAAAATATGAATCAATTATCTTACAAAATAATTAAATTATTGAACCATTCAGTTCATATCAGATTAACAAGAAGACCTAGGAAACCACATTAATGTTATTGAACAATCGGGAAAAATAGTCATCACAGAAATAGTATCGCTAGTATATAGTACCATTATATCGTCCTATGAAATACTTTTTCGAAACAGGATTAGAAAATTGACATTCTGGAGTACATCAGTCAACTGTGCAATATCGGCATAAGGAAGAACATCAGTTAACTGTGCAATTGACAGACTGGAGTGCATCAGTCAACTGTGCAATATCGACATATCGTTCAGGAACACAAGCAACGAAAATAATGTACGTGTAATTAAAAAATATCTAAAATTATTTATTATGAAGATACTACCTTTGCAGTATGTAATTGCAAAAATATTTTGACTGGGACTAAAAATTGCGGATAAAAAATGCAAAACTTTGTGAATAATCATGTCCCGTTTGACAACAATGAACTAAAACCCTTACATATAGAAATTAAGGGCCTTAGATTAAATTTAATTGAACAATTAGAAATATATAAAAGAACCAATCACCCTACTATAACATTTATTAATAAAGTAGGGTGATTGGTTCTATTCCCCGCTTCTAAGTTTGTTCACAAAACCTAAACAATATAACACATTTAAATAAATTAATAGCAGCCATATCATTCTTAAAAAAATAAGATAACATTAATGTGAGGAAAACAGACATCAAAATATCCCCACAGAATATGAAATCTATTGTCTCAATTATTTTATCAGTAAATCGGTTTAACCGGTAATAAATGATTTTAAATTGAGAGGGGTGAAATAGAATCATATAAATAAGTCGTCGGAACGTGGAACAACAGTTTGAAAATGGCCTTGAAAGCCGAAACAGCTGTAACAATAACAAAAACCAAAAAAATCTTAATAACCATATTTCATATGGTACTTAATTTATCTTTATCTGGTAAAGGGACAACCGTCATTTCAATGTTACATTCCGTTCATCTCGGTATATCAATGTATGTTTTGAATTTTATGTCTCCAGGTAGCAGATTAAATTCACCTTATTTGGAGACTTTAGCCATCAAGGCAGAACGAGGACCTCGAGAAGAATTTAGATGGGGAATTCCTTATACGGAAATAGACAAAGTACTTCCTGATGTTAAAAAGGAATGCTTAGAGCGCTCGGAAAAAAATACCCAGAGAGCAGGTAAACTCGTATTTTTCTCTGTTAAATTAAATAATTCTTACTCCTAATTCTTGCATTTTAATGTATTTATCGAACTTACTTCACTTAATTTACCTTTATAGAAATTTCAGACGTATTCCTGAAGAAGTATCCTGGAGAAAAACAATACTCCTGTCATCATTGTAACCATTCCTGCTCTCATAAGCAAGAGTTAGAACAGCACTTGCGCACCCATACTGAAGTAAAACCCTTTTCATGTTCCAATTGCAAATATTCGTGTTCTCGAAAGGAAACGTTGAATATACACATGCTGACTCACAATGGAGAAAAACCTTTTCCATGTCCTGACTGCCATTTTTCGTGTTCTACAACAGAACAACTAAAAAGTCATATGTTTACCCACAGTGGAGAAAAACCTTTTTCATGTTCCGACTGCAACTATGCGTGTTCTCTAAAGGAACAACTTAAGAAACACTTGCTGACGCACAGTGGAGTTAAATCCTTTTCATGTCCTGACTGCATATTTTCGTGATCTCAAAAGAGTTATCTAAAAATTCACATGTTTAAGCAAAGCGGATTAAAACCCTATTCATGTTCAAAATGTAACTATTCGTGTTGTACAAAGGCACATCTAAAAAATCATATGTTTACCCACAGTGGAGAAAAACCTTTTTCATGTCCCGACTGCAACTATGCGTGTTCTCTAAAGGAACAACTTAATAAACACTTGCTGACGCACAGTGGAGTTAAACCATTTTCATGTCCTGACTGCATATTTTCGTGTTCTAAAAAGAGTTATCTAAAAATTCACATGTTTACCCATAGCGGAGAAAAACCCTTTTCATGTGTCATCTGCAACTTTTCATATTCTACAAAGAGTCATCTAAAAATTCATATGTTTACCCATAGCGGAGAAAAACCCTTTTCATGTGTCATCTGCAACTTTTCATGTTCTACGAAGAGTCATCTAAAAATTCACATGTTTAAGCATAGCGGATTAAAACCCTATTCATGTTCAAAATGTAACTATTCGTGTTGTACAAAGGCACATCTAAAAAGTCACATGTTTACCCACGGTGCAGAAAAACCTTTTTCATGTTTCGAATGCGAATTTTCATGTTCCACAAAGGGACATCTAAAAATTCACATGTTTAACCATAGCGGAGAAAAACCTTATACATGTCACGAGTGCAACTATTCATGTTCTAATAAGTCATCCTTAAATATTCATATACGGACTCACAGTGACGAAAAACCTTTTTCATGTTCTGACTGTAAATTTTCATTTCGTTCAAAGGGAACTCTTAAAAGTCACGTTATGACGCACAGTGCAAAAAAAACCCTTTTCTTGTTCCGCCTGTTTCTATTCATGTTCACGAAGGGGAACTTTGACGCGTCACAAGCTAACTCACAGTGGTGAAAAACCTTGTTCCTGTACCGACTGTAACTTTTCATGTTCGCTCAAGTCATCTTTAAAGCGTCACATGCTGACTCACATTGATGAAAAAGCTTTTTCTTGTCCCTTGTGTAACTATTCATGTTCTACAAAGAGATATCTTAAAAATCACATGTTTACTCACAGTGAATAAAGGCGCTTTTCCTGTTCTGAATGTAACTAATCATTTTCACTGAAGAAATCTCTAAAGCGTCATGCGCTGACGGACTGTAGAGAGAGAAATATTTTTATGTTCCATCTGTAACTATTCACTATCACAAAACTTTTTCCTTCCAAATACACTTGCAGACAGAAGAAACATGCTTACAAGTAGCTGATTTTAGGTCTTAGAGAGTTGACGTATCACCAAATTTCACTAAGCATTGGTTGAAATGAACCGAATTTTTAATATATAGCTATCAAATATTAAAAAACATATATTTCGTAGGATCATATCATTATAGTAACTTCACACTTCTGTTTTAAATGTTCAAGTATAATTTTATATGCGATAAAACATAGTGAGAGAGATTGCAAGTTTTTTGACTACGTATCGTATAAATAGTATCATATTTAAATACATACACGGAATACCATTATTTTTATTTGTCTATTTTCGAATAAAACTTAATTATTAATTAAAAAGCATGATACAGAAACAAGCGAAACTCACAAGTTTAGTATTTTAACATGATTATTAACGTAGAAAAAAAGAAATATCAAATGAATCACAGGAATAAAAAAGACAAGAAATAAAGGTATCTTGATAAACACGGCAACCGCAGGCGAGCAACAAAAACTATTAAATGCACCCTGTTTCGACAAATCAAGCACAATTAAGGCCCGACTGCCGACCAAGCGATCTCCGAGACTAATATTTTTTGGGATACCGCGGGACCTGACTGACGAAGAATTTTTAAGGATCGCCTTAACTGGGGTTCCCAACATTCAAGACATTGAGGGAACTATTGCGAGCTGTAAATTAAGTCACTAAGCTGGTGCTCGCACGGGAAACACTTGTCATCGTATTTATGAAATGCCAGCTATCGTGCGTAAATTACTTATTGAACAGGAGAAAGTATTTGTGAACTGGACTGTTTGCCGCGTCAGAGATTTTATTGGCCTTACCGTCTGCACTAAATTTCATATGATTGGACACTCATACAAATATTGCAGAGATACTAAACCTACATGTGGACACTGTGCACAAGAAAAACACACCCATGAGTCGTGCCCAAATGCAGCCATCAAACCAGTTTGCGCGACATGCACCAGATTTGATAGGCCTGCTGACCATTCAACCGGAGATAGGGACAACTGCCCAGCTTACATAGCTGCCCTCAAGAAGGACATAGCTACAATAGACTATGGAGTGTAATATACGAAAACACAATTGCCTAACTATCGATGACCATACTCCCATGAAGAACTGTCTGCGAATAATGTATATGAACGCCAGAAGTATACGAAACAAGTTTGACGAAATTGAGGAAAAGGTCAGAAGATTATGCGATATTATTCATGTCCTTGTCATCACTGAAACGTGGCTTGATGTCGGAGAAGAAAATTTCTTTTGCTTAAATGGTTTTTACAGTGCTTTTTCTTCTCGCCCAAATGAAGGAGGAGGAGGTGTGGCCATTTATGTTCTGGATTCTATGAAGTTAGAGAACTCATTGAAAATTTTTCCAACGAAAATTAATTTTTAGGTATTAGTGTTTGCAGCAGTAATAGGAAACCAGTCAACATTTATGTCACTTATCGAAAACCTAACCCAAACAACATGCACGATTTCCTAACATATTTTGAAAAAATACTGAACAAAAGCAGACAAGATACATTAATACTCGGAGATTTCAACATTGACACTTCCATAAACACACCTTCTTCTATAAATTTTATCAACACCTTATTAACATACAATTTCTCAATACAAAATAAATCATATCCCACGAGTCACTGATACAAGCAGAATTATTATAGATCACGTTATATCAAACAGACAAAACATTTTAATAACCATATCGAATATAGATGACCCGCTTAGTGACCATAATATAATAATTGTTGACTTTAAGAATAATTTAAAAAAATGGTTTAATAATAGAACTAAACCACGCTTTACTAAACCTATCATCAACAGTATGGCGGTAAAATCTTATATTGCGACTAACAAATTTGCTATCAACTCAACCAAATCCGAAGACAGTTACAAAGATTTTAATGATTATGTCAAAAATGCATTAGAAGAAGGTAAAACTACACCAAACGTAAAAATAGGAAGGCGGCAACATCTAAATACACCTTGGTTTGATTCCAAACTGAATTTTCTTATCAAGGAACGAAACCAGCTTCACAAGCAGTGGAAACAAGATCCAGGTAATATTACTCTTGCAATACGTAAAAATAAACTAAGAAACATAAGAACTAATTAAAGGAGAAGTCTGAAAAATAAATATTACATCAATAGCTTTCAACAAAGCCCAACTAACTCAAGAAAAACTTGGAAAACTATTAACTCAATTTTGTCTAACCGTGTACATAAACCCACCAACACAATTGAATCTCTCATCGTAAATAATTGTGAAATTAGGGAACCCCGTGAAATAGCGTTGGCATTTAATGAGTTTTTCCTGTCAGTTGGAGAAAAATTGGCAGCTGCCATTCCATCATTCCCGGATGACTAATACAATATATGTAGAACCAAAGGCACGACAATCCTTATACATGACTAGGACGAATAAGGATGAGGTAATAAAGGTCATCTCGAAACTTAGGTCGAATGCAGCGGCAGGAATCGATGGAGTAACACCGTGCATTCTTAAAACCTGTAAAGAAGAACTAGCGGGGCACCTAACTCAACTTCTCCATAGGCTCGGGAATATTTTCAAACCAGTTAAAGTCTTCTTTAAAAATTATACCAATTTTTAAAGAAGACTGCAAGAAGTGTATTTCTAACTATCGTCCAATATCGATTTTATCGGTATTTTCAAAGGTGTTCGAGTCAATTATCAAAGATAGACTGATAAAATACATCTCTAGCAACGATATCCTAACACCACAGCAATATGGCTTTCGGAAAAACTCCAATACCCAATTTGCCACCTTCGATTTCATTTTTAACATTCAGCAGTACATAGACCAGGGCGAATATGTGGCAGCTGTATTTATAGATCTGAAAAAAGCCTTTGATGCGGTAGATCATGAAATACTTCTACAGAAAATGGAACATTTGGGAATAGTCGGGAAAACTTTAAATTTGCTCCGAAGTTACCTAGTTGATAGATTTTGCCTTGTCGATAACGGAGGGAACCTAAGCGGCTTTGGAAAAATCACATGTGGAGTGCCACAGGGCTCGACTCTTGGACCTTTACTTTTTCTTACTATAGATCAATGGTATAACTAAATCTGGCATCTCGGGAAAACTTCAACTTTACGCTGATGATACTGTAATTTACTACCATTGTAAAAATCTGAAGGAACTTGAAGCTCTAATGAATAAAGATCTCGCAAAGCTGGCTAAATGGCTGCGATTAAACAAATTAAGCCTCAATGTTGAAAAAATCCATTACCTTACTTTCGGAAAAAAAAGATAACATGGGTATGAATATCATTATTGGAAATGAAAAGCTACAACATGTTCAAGTAACGAAATATTTGGGGTTACTCATAGACTCTAACCTCTCGTGGAACTCCCATGTTGAGAATGTAAAATCCAAAATTTCCCGATAACCGGTGTACTTTATCGACTCCAAGGTGTACTCCCCACATCTTTACTGCGTGCAACATATTATGCTATGATCCACTCCCACCTGAGTTATCTTGTTAGTATCTGGGGCACTATTACCAAAAAAAAAAGTTCCGAAGTACAAGTAATTCAAAATAGAGCCGTACGTAATATATATAATCTGCCATGAGATACACATGTCAAAGATATATATTCACAGACACAAATACTTCCTTTTACGGTCCTGCCAAAGTATAACATCACAACTGCCATTCTACAAATAATTCAACACTCCTCACACACCAACACTAAACCAGTTCTTAATTCTAACATACACCAGCACAAAACACTATCACAAAATCAAATACATTTATCGTCATCTACTTACACGACCAAAATTGGAATTAACTCCTTATAATACTGTAACGTATGTTAACTCTACATACTCAATAATAACAATGCTTGTATTATAATATTTATTTGTAAGAAGACTATCACGGTTCTGGACTGAGAGGCTCATTCCCGCTCATACGATCTCTTATATACGTCTCGTACTCGCTGTCTCGCTCTCATGCTGTCCCCCTTACACACATACACCACACCCCCACACTTAAATCATAATTACATCTTTTTATTTTTTACAAATTTATATAAGCCAAATATATTTAATTATTTCCATTATGTATTTAATTTCCAATTTATATGTAATTATGTATGTTCTTGACTCTTCATTCGGTGTAGCATGGGCGTTGTCCTCGAGGGCGTAACCTCCCCTCCCATGGTGTAGGCGACCTGCAAAAATCAGAGGAATTAGGAAACTTGGTCATGTCCACGTCCGAGAGTGGACCCAGGTCCAGCAAATCATCAGACCTGTCACTCTCCCCCCACCTAACCTTCCTCTCTGAAATTTGATCATGGTGGCGTTTCCACACTTGTCCTGTAGACATAATTTTTACTAAATAAACCCTATTCCCCAATCTTTTATAAATTTCTCCTAATATCCATTTGTTTTTATCACTTCTCAAATCCCTGGTTAAAACTTTAGATCCAACATCAAAGTACTTTTTAATTTTTTTTCCTCTATAATACTTTTTTTGTTTTTGCTGACTCAATAACATCTTATCTTTAATCGTGTTATCAATCCCTTTAAAACCTTGACCTTCAACATTATCTAATATTGGAATGATTGTATTAAAAATTGATCTAATTTTCCTTCCCAAAATTAATTTACTAGGTTCAATCCCCGTAGACATAGAAGGCGTATTCCTAATATCAACCAAAAATGTTAAAAGTTTATCCTCAAAATCAGCAGGCAATTTATTATTTATCATAATTTTTTTTAAAAAATTCTTTACCGTTTTAACCCCATTTTCGGCAAGTCCGTTAGAAGCTGGATGGTTGACAGGAGATGTCAACGATTTAATATTAAAATTATGACAAAATTCCTTAAAAACTGTTGAAGTGAACGCTGTACCATTGTCACTTACTACCTGCTCCGGAATTCCGAAATTAGAAAATAATCTTTTCAAAACTTTTATTGTACAAAACGAATCTACTTTATTTACGATGTGACAGTCTATCCATTTTGTAGTTGCATCAACGATTATCAAAAAATTGTAACCACCAAAAGGTCCCATGAAATCAATATGCAATCTATTCCATATTAATCCACTGATTGGCCACGGCTGTAACTCAACTTTACATGGAGTGGGTAAACACTCCAAGCATCGAACGCACTGCTTCACAGTTGCTTCTACCTCTGAGTTCATCCCTAACCAAAAAAAATAATTTCGAGCAAGATTTTTAGATTTAACAATACCTAAATGCGATTGATGTATGAAATTCAATATGATTTCCCTTAATTCCCTCGGAACCACAAATTTATTATTATAAAATAAACACGAGTCATAAGTCGATAATTTATTTCTAAAATACCAGAATTTTAACAAGTCATCCTTTAAAAACTTTTTATCCGGCCAACCATTGATTACGAACCCAATAATGGTTGCTATGTTTACATCTTTAATCGAAAACTGCTTCATCGTTTCTTTTGAAATTGTCGATTCCGCCTCAATTATATTTAAAAAATCCGATTCAATCTTATCAACGTTCAGACTACCAATATAATTTAAGAAATATTCGCTACCGTCGACCTCGTCGATACAATCACTTAAATTATTATTACTATTGACCGGCAACCTAGATAAGAAATCCGCTTTGTTCTCACCCGACTTGACATATTCTATATTATAGTCAAATGTTTGTAAAATCAGCGCATAGCGCTGTAGCCTATTTGCCGCTAGTATTGGCACTTGTTTTTCAGTGTTCAAAATATGTACCAAAGCTTTATTATCACAAGTTAGAACGAATTTATTACCATATAAATATTGAAAGAATTTTTTTAAACCAAATATTATTGCACACGCTTCCTTATCTAGAATGGAATACCTCAATTCCGTTTTTGACAATAAACGGCTAGCGAATGCAATCGGTCTTTCCATGCCATTCTCATATACGTGACATATAATAGCAGATATACCTATATCACTCGCGTCTGTAATTAGCTTGATAGGTAATTGTGGGTCAAAATGCACCAAAATATTGTCTGACGTCAGCAGTTTCTTAACTTGCTCAAACGCAATATTGCATTCCTGAGACCATACAAATTTTATCCCTTTTTTCAACAATTGGTATAAAGGAGACAAAATACCTGACACATTCTGTATAAAAGACCTATAGTAGGAAATAACTCCCAGCAAACTTCTAAGTTCCGAAACATTTTTCGGTACACTCATTTGGGTAATAGCATATATTTTATTTTCTAAAGGCATAACTCCTTTCTGCGAAATTCTATAACCTAAATATTCTATCTCTGTTTCTAGAAAAGAACACTTATTTTCATTAATAGTTAATCCGCAATCACTTAGCTTGCTAAGTACTGCTTCACAAATAGAAAATAATTCCTCTTTAGAATTCCCAAATAAAAGTAGATCATCTAAAAATACACGAACGTTCCTAAGTCCACCAACTATCGCCGTAATGACTTGCATAAAGATGGCCGGACTCGTGCTTAAGCCAAAAGGCAATACTTTATAAGCAAATAAACCTATATGCGTACTAATCACACATAATTTTCTAGACTTTTCGTTCAATGAAATTTGTCCAAATGCATTTCGTAAGTCTATCTTAGCAAAATATTTTGCACCATTCAGAGATGAAATTAAATCGTCAATACGAGGTAGTGGGTATTTCAACTTCGCTAACATAGGATTCAATGTTGTTTTGAAATCAGTACAAATCCTAATTGAAGCGTCTTTCTTTTTTACAACAACAATCGGGCTTGCAATATCGCTTATTTCTACCTTTTCAATAATGTCTTCATGCAACATTCTCTGTAACTCTATCTCTACTTTCTCACGTAAACTAAAAGGTAATGGCCACGGATTTACAAACTTTGGCCTAAAGTCCGAATTAACTTCAATGTTTGCCTCATAATTTTTAAGCCTACCCGATTTTTCTGAAAAAACATGAGCATATTTCTTCTTTAAACTTTCACGAAAAACAAGATGATTATCACAATTAATCTCACTGAATTTTACAGAATTTATTCCACTTAATCCGATACCGAAAACTTGTAAAAAATCTCTACCAACTATTGTAGAATTACCATTTTTAATTATTACGAACTGTATTTTCGCACTTTTACCTAAAAATGACACCTCTAAATTCACTTTACCTAAAACATTTAACTGCGTTCCGTCATACCCTGACAAATGAACATTATACTTTTCTAAATCGTAAGAAACAAAATATCTTAAATACACTTCATATGGTATCGCGTTAATCGCAGCCCCCGTATCTACCAACGCCGGCAATATTATGTTACCAATTAACAAATCTATATATGTGGGTTCCGGCCCCACATTATTATTAACCACGAACACCGAATTCAACCGTTTATTTTTAGTACCTACATAATTTTTATTGTATTTACACAAATTACTAGGATGACCCGATTTGTTACAATGATTACACAAAATTTTTTTCCAGCAATCTCTTTGCAAATGATTTTTTTTTCCACACAAAAAACAAGTTTTTAACGTACCATTAACCGGTGATTTACTCCGCATTGAATTTTTATTCCTGGAAGGACTATCTTTCCTGGATTTATGGAAATACTCGCTTTCCTTATGAACAACATTTAAATTCGGATTTACTTTTTTAAAAGCCACAACATGTTCCCACGTCGCCGCTAGATCAATGCAATCCGTAAAAGAAGTATTGATTGCCTCTACGAATAGCTTGTGTTTCAATTTTTCATTAAAAATCCCAATAACGAATATGTCCTTTAAACATGGTTCCAATCTCAGCTCAAAATTACAAGATAAACTTAACCCTCTCAATCTAGCCGCGTAATCTTTAACGGATTCGCTAGGAAACTGTTTACATTTATAAAATAATTCACGAGACTCAAAAATATTTTTAACTGGTTTGCAATGTGAATCAAATAATTTACATAAATCTTCAAAAGAACAAACAGAAACCTTTTTTGGAAAACATAAATCACATAATAGAGAGAAAGTTTCTTCCGTGAGGCAACTCAGCAAAAATGCTCTTTTGCGTTCTGGTGACAACAACTTATCATCATTTAAAATGAGGGCCTGATCCAATCGTTCCCTGAACAATGACCAGTCTCCCGTTCTGTAACAGAACGTCCCCAAATTCTTACAAATCGCCTCCATTGGGAGAAGAACTGAAACAAGTTGAATAAAATATACGTATCTCAGCCCTTCCAGAGGTTATGCTCCGAGCCCCTGCCCTGAGCCTGTGAATCACCAACGTCTCAGCACCCTTTTCTGGCTCCGTCTCCCTTCAGCTGCGGACACGATCACCTTCCAAGGTCTTCCTTCCCGCTGTAGCGACAGAACCCCGGTCCCGGATTCCGGCCAATTCACCCTTGATGCCGATCTTGATCCTGGATCTTCTGCGTACCCCGTGTAACGGTGTACTCTCGACAAAATGTTGCAATGTCGGCTCCCACACACGTGTAAAATTGCGTTTTTACCGCGCAATTTGCCCGGCCCGATCTGCGTGCTCGCCTCGGCTGCGTGTGAATTCTCCAATTTGATAGCCTTTTATTATTCTTCTTCTTCCTTCAAAATTTAGCGATCCAACGCCCAAAAGCGCCAGACTATACTGTGATCACCAAAAATTCGAATAATCTTCTTGAATCATCTGATTCTCCGTAAACTTTTAATAATTTACGAACTACCGTGCTGCGCCACTGTGACGTATGTTAACTCTACATACTCAATAATAACAATGCTTGTATTATAATATTTATTTGTAAGAAGACTATCACGGTTCTGGACTGAGAGGCTCATTCCCGCTCATACGATCTCTTATATACGTCTCGTACTCGCTGTCTCGCTCTCATGCTGTCCCCCTTACACACATACACCACAAATACATTGCACATAAACAATATAACGCATTACCTAGTAATTTAAAACTTTCGGCAACGAACAAAAAAACATTGGCAAAAGCTCTCAAAAGCTATTTCCTTAGCAGTTTCATTAATGACTTACACAATATTTCTCTGAAACTCCATAATAACATCTGCGTTTATTTATTTTAATTTATTTTATTTATTTGTCTTGTCCTTAATCTAATGTTGTCTTTCCCGAAATGAGTTTTATAAACTCACTGGGAACAATGCATTATTACTTTGTTATCATTTTATAATTGATGGATTTAAATTTCCCGCCCTTTTGTAGTAACTCTAACTTGACCTTGTTGTAGGTAGAATATATGTACTCCTCTTCTCTTCTGTGACATTGCAAAGCGAGTGTATAACAAATGTACTTCTTATCAGTTAATAAAAGCAAATCATACAAAATAAGAGTTTATTTCTGTTTAAATCATTAGGTTATGGGCCCAGCACGCTTCCGCTGCGGAAAAAAAAATAAAATTCTTGTAAAAAAAAATATATGATTGCGATGTCTGTCGTGCACACTGAATTTATTAAAGAAGTAAGAATAAAGTCGTTTTGAAAGAAGGAAGTATTAATACTACATGTACCCACGTGTAACAAGGTGGAGGAAAAAAAATAAGTGGAGATGGATTACACGTAGTTCCCGTGAGCACTTAAGTCATAGACCCATTGTGCTATCTCTTATTTTACCTCAATCCTTTAACAACAACACAGAAAGCTCACCAGGTTGTCATTGGGTATGTGGCTATGTCTTCTGGTTCTACTGTATGTCTCCCCAGGTATCTGAGCCTAGTTCCCACCAGGGCAGGACATTGGCACCAAAGGTGAATAAAATTAGAGTCTCTTCATCCTCTTCACATTTGCTGCATCTATTGGTGTTTTCCACTCCCAATATCTGCATGTGTCTCCTGAGATGGCACTGTCCCGTTAGTAGTCATATCAGTTCCCGCAGCGAGTTTCTGTCCATATCAAGTAGTTTCTTGTTTCGTCTAGGGTCTGGTCCTTTTATGAGTACTTTGGATTGTCTATTCAGCATGAAGTGCAGTCAGATGGGTTATCGATGTTTTTTCCAAAGGTAAAGCACAATATTCATGCTAGATGTTTTTTGCTTCAGGCTTTGAATAAGAGAGAATCCACTAAAGTTTTTAAATAAATATTGAGGAGCACAACTGAGTTATTTTCACCTTTTGTTTTATAGTGATAGCCGAAACATTTAGATCAAGTGACAGATGTAGAGGTGTTATGTGTTATTTTGGTTTAAGCACTAAAGAATCCACTTCTTGAAATAAAAATTACGCTGGTTCGTCGCGCAATATCCAGTTTAGGCTAGTTAGGCACTTTTGATTTAGTTCACTGTCTTTTTGTAAGTTTATTTTTGATTATTTTGATGCGGGCATAGAAATGCGTCAAGACTAGACAAGGGTGTAGGTAGTTCTCAGTTATGTTATGAATGCTTTGTAAACAAATGTCGATGTCACAGCATAAAACTCGTTTATGAATTGATCATTCAGAACAGATTTGTGTATTTTTAAATGAAAGCGGGTGGATGATTGAACGAAGGGTAAGACACAGTAGTTACTTTAATCCGTTCTGGGTTCACAGCACACCAAACACTTAGACACTTTTTTCAACATCTACATAAAATGTCACTTGTCATGCGAATTCCAAGGTTTTGTTTTAAGTTAACAGTTTCAATATGTTTGTTATCACTATAATAATTTATTATTTGTAATCCAATGCACTTGTTTAACGTGTTACACTTTATTTGTGTACGGGAAGCGCAATAAAAATTTCAGATATGGAGTACAAAACCCGCTCTAATTATATTGAAATAGCAGGCATTCCACAAAAGAATGGGGAACAGCAAATTGAAGTGGTTAGAAAAGTGGCAGCGGCGGCAGGAGTGGACCTAAAATACGGCGAAATTATAGAGGTAAAAAGGATACCCGATAGGCGAATCAATGCACCACCTAAAATACTAGTGCAACTTTCAGATAAATTGACTAGAGACAAGCTTATCGCAAATAGAAAAAACATCAATTATGCTGCGATCAAAGATATTTCAACTGAAACAATATACATAGCTGAAGAACTGAGCTCTTACCATAAGGAACTTCTTTGGAAAACCAAACAAATCTCAAAAGAAAAAAACTATTCATACGTCTGGCAAAAAGAGGGAAAAATAATGGCAAGAAGAAATGCAAACGAAAAAATAATTTACGTTAAACATATAGACGATTTGAAAAACATCATATAAATAAAATGGCTCATAATAACAACTATTACAAAAATAAAAGATGGCTAACACTACATTAACCACGGAACCTAGTGCAAAAAGAGCAAACTTACCTAACATATCAACACTGAACAAAAATTTTAACATACTGCATCAAAATATTAGAAGCATAAACAAAAACTTTGACGAGCTACAAATATTAATTAAAAGTTTAAATTACACCTGGGACATAATTATACTTACCGAATGCTGGATAACCGAAAAATACTCTGCTTTACAAATTGACAATTACATCCCTCACTCAACGTTAATGAATAAGGGAAAAAGTGATGGTGTAGTTGTATACATTAACCCTTGAGACGTTGTTGATTTGCACGTATAGAAGCTTCTCCAATCTTCCATTTTTTTCCGTAGATTCAATATTTTACTGAATTTTACAATCATTCAGATAAAACTGTTATTTGGTAACTCTTTGCCAAAACAAAACTAGATAAAATACTCTTTGAGATGTGTGTATTACAAGTCAACATATTTATTTCTAAATAAATAAATTTTGATATTGAAAATGCCAATAGGCTTAAAAAAAACTTACCCGTGTATTTTCATTAAAAAATGTATTAAAATTTACGAAACTCGGAATTTTGAAAACACGTTCCATCACTCAACACTTTTTAAAATTAAAGTACCACTTCACTTTTTATAGCTTTCATACAATTTTATTTTAAAATTGAGGGTTGAACTTTGATATTTTTATTCAACATGTTTACAATAACCTAAATTAATGAAAACTTTAACTTCCATAAACCATTGATTGAATAATCTGATTCTAAATATATTTACGATGCACATATGCCTAAAGCATTTATATAATAAATTAATATCACTTCTGTTTATTTCCTGTAAAATTTAAAGGATATTTATCACATATACGAAAACTTACGCATATAACCTCAAAAAAAATACTCCACTGAAAAATTCTGTTTCTTCAAAATCGTGATGATAAAATCAACGTAGAACTTTACATTCACTGGTTAATATAACATAATTGATCAAATTGTTAAAACAAAACGGTATAACCACCAATTTATACTATAAATATTCAAATTAGAACACGCAAAAAACTCTATTTCTTAGACGTTCCGCACGCAAATATAACTGCCATTTTGAATTATTAGTGATGTGCAGTTTACAAGACACAGATCGATTTACGGATCGATTCGAATCGATTCTTTTTGTCCCGCGTTCGTTTTTTACAATTAAATAAAACAATATAAAAACCATGGAATTTATTTACATGACATACCGGTTTCGCTTTGTTTATTGGGGTACAAAATTAAACTTCTAATAAAAATATTTATGCGCACTAGTAATTTATTATTATTTATTTATTTATTGTTTTTGTGTTTAATTCGTAGAACTCCATTTAAATTTTTTTTATAAATTTAATTTATTTATTCTGCAACACTTGCAGAACTTAATAATAATATTATCAAATTTAATCTAAATTAAATTTATAAAAAAAAATATATATATATATATTATTACTTTAATATATATTAAATTATTTTTTATAAAGAATATAAGTAGAACGAATAATAATCTTGTAAATAAAAAATATTTAATAACATAATATGTAAAAACAATCGGAAAAACTTAAGAAATATCGCATATCTTCATATATATTTGCTTTGGAAGCAATGTTTTTAGAGTGAAATATATCGACAGAGCAAGTTTAATTCCCCACACGATACAATATCTAAGAACTGAATATAAAAATTAGTGCGAGAAGCAACTACATTGAATGGAGCATGGAGTCTAGTATGTATTGTATTTATTGGATACATTGTAATTATGATACTCACTATGCAATGGCAATGTTTGTTGATGATTTTAAATAATGATAAAACAAACATAAAATAAATTAAATGTGAAGACATTCCCCATTTTAGAACAGTTAAATCTTCGTTAATGCCATATTATAGCCAAGCTTAATTTAAAAAAAAATGGAGATAAAACAACAAGAAAATAAACACGTTAAAAATAGGTACATTCATAATAATAAGACCACAACGAAATAGCTAACATAACCATCGGGACGTCCTGTGCGAAGGATACCAGAATTTAAAAAAGTATGACTTATTCGAGCCATAAGAAAAGAAAAAAAATAATGTTATCGTAGCAGATCAAAAAAGGTTCGTGTCTCCATCATCTTAGCCTACATGAATGATCACAATAGTAATAAAAAAATTGTTTGAGTTCGTATTTTGTGACAAGAACATACGACACCAAAAGCAGCCGACAACTAAGACATGTTTAATCCCAAAAGTTTTGACACATATTGCGTTAGGAAAAATACTTGACTGAAAAACACTTGCCATCAAAAGAAGAAACTTATAAAAGCGAACCCACAACAAATTCCTGAATACTAAAAAATACTAAAACCAAAAATTTAAAAAACAAGCCTGTAACAAGATGAAACGAATTATTGGTTTTCAGAAATATATAAACATTATGTCGCTAGATTCGGAAAAGTAACTAGTGAAACCGTGACCATGCTAAGGACCGTGATCGTTCTAATGTACATACGTCAAACAAAACTACTTGAGAGTTGATAGCAGGTGAATTGCAGGCAGCAGTACTAAAGATAATTGAATACAACGTTGATAAGAAACACGCATTATACAGACTAAGTAATTCAAATCTCCGCAGTAGCAAAGTTTTCCTCAAGAGAACCACGACGGGCGGTCGAGTGACGAAAACATAGCATTACAATGTGCAAAGCAGGTACTGGGACGCCTGGGGGAGGGAAATATATGCACAATTAGCCCTCCAGATGATAACAATCAACAATAGATGATCAGTCACGACAAGCAGAAAACACTGTAACCCTGTCGACACAATATGAGTGTTCAGTCAGATTTATTTATATTTGATAAACTAATAAGATTCCTTTCTGCGCACAACAAGGTCGCCGCTCTAAATACACCATACCTGCGAAACTAAAGGCAGGTATGATAATATTTAAAGCATGGTTCTACGCAGAGTGGTACCTCACAGGTTTCACAAATAAAAATTGTTCTCTTTTCAACCCTGTTGCGGTCGGCACACCAAATGCACCGGAGGCGCCGTTTTTTATTTACCGGTGGAAGTTGTATGTCGTTTGTTTCAGTCTGTAAGTCAGTGGTCATGAAATTAGTCTTTGGGAAGTGGTTACCAGGGCCGAGGCGGGAAGGGTTGGCAAACTTGTCGTTCACTACTACTCGTCTTGCCGGCGTCCGTAGCTGTGCCAACAGGAGGTGCTTTTCCGTCAACTGCGACACAAGCGACGTCCTGAGCATCAAAGTAGTTACCTTCAATGAAGACGATTGCCGATACATCACCATAGAATTGTGAATACTCACGTTGAGCAGACGCTTGAACATCTTGTGGTACCATTTCTGGCACCTCTTGCGTTCAATTAAGTAGGGTTCCAGCATCTGATCTTTTTTGTCAACACCTCCCATGTATTTATTGTAGTCTCTGACAACTTTTGGTTTATATATATTCGACCTACCCCTGGAAGGTCCAAGTTCCATTTCTGCGCCATGGTAGGTTGATATAGTCGTCACCTTCTTCTTGTCTTGCCACGATAGTACGGCGACATCACCAGCGTGGCGACCGAAATAATGTCCGTCAGCCATGTCGATACGACTGAATTCTGGTGGAACATTGGCCCTATTAGTGCGCAATGTCCCAGCGCAGTCTGTCTTATTTCGCTTGAGGAACCTAGCTAGTAGAGGAGAGTTGAACCAATTGTCCATCCAAAGCGTGTAGCCCTTATTCAATAGTGGTTTTATAAGCCTAAGCACTGTGGATGTGGATTTCAAAACCCCAGGTGTTGAATCTACAGCAGTTGTTTTTCCCGAATAAACAAAGAACGACCACAGATAGCTAGTCACGGAATCACAAAGTTCAAAACTCTTCAATCCGAATTTAGCAGCCTTTGTTTTAATGTATTGCTTCATACCCAATTGACCTTTCCATAATGTTAACGACTCGTCAATTGAAATATTTTGGCCTGGAACATAAAGTTCTTGAAATTTGGTATTCAAGTGATTTATTATAGGCAATATTTTCGAAAGCCGCATGTCTTCAGGACAAGTGTACCTACGATCGTTGTCGTTGTAGTGTAAACACCTCACCAACTCACCGTACCGCTTGTAAGTAATTAATTTTCTAAACACATTAGTTTTCATCAACCAATGAGTTGAGAAACAAGAATTTATTGTTGGCATGCGAATAATTCCTAGCATCATGAAAAATGAAAACAAAATTAAAATTTCATGTCTGTCAGTGTTCCTCCATGTAAGGCTTAGATTGTCATGACGCCGAGCGTCCATCGCATATTTGTTCGTCTCTGCTACAATAAAATCAAGAATCTCATCAGTCCATATAGCTCGAAATGCGTCATAGATGGTATCATACTTAGAGGTAGGCCCTGACATCTGGGGCACAAATGTTTCCTTTTGACCGGCATATGTACTTATGCCAGCCCAAAAGAACTCCGATGCGTTCTCACTATCGGTCAACAAATGATCACCGGTATCCGAAATGGGGTCATCCACTTCTTCACCATCTGCCTCAAGTGTTGGCCGATGATCAGAACGTGCTGGCAACGGTGCACCTCGCGCTTGGCGAATGCGCCCACCGCGAGCCATACGGGTCATTTGTGCCCGAGATAAAGCCGAGAGCTCGGGAGGTACCTGGTCATCCGTCGCATAAACCTCAGTTGGTAAATTCCCGGATACCCAGGTATCTCCCGCTCCAACAGGACGTGCCCTCCGGCGGCGTTGCTGGACAGCAGCCCGGACGATGTTGCTGCCTTCGGTCCCAACACCGTTTCCGCGGGTGCGTCTGTTTCCGCGGCCGCGTCTACCCCCCCGTGACGCCTCCAGTGGAACAAGGAGCTCGAAATCTAAAAATAATGGCAGAAGTTATAGAAATTATTACTTTTTGTCATATTTTGTAAAAGTTTATGTAAAATAATAATAAATAGATAAAAAAGTATATAAAATGTACCTTCTGCGTAGCTGCCATCCACTTGGCCAGCAATACCGCCACCGACGTCTGTCATCAATTCTGAAAATATAACAAATTATTAGAATGCAAGTACATAAATCGATATATACATATCTTAAAAAATAAATATAAATGAATTTACGTTCTGCATGGCTGCCTCCCGCCTGGCTAGTACCGCCGCCACTGACATCTGTCATCAATTCTGAAAATATATCAAACTATTAGAATGCAAGTACATTTCTCGATATCTTCATAAGAAAAACTGTGCTTTATGTTACGTATTTATTACTGCAATATTTTTACTGGCACTCATACCATCGTCCGTGGTCTGGAAAACTACTTCCATCATCCCCACATCCATATTCCTTGCGTAAAATGATGACGCCTGTAAATAAAGCAAATATATTATTATATAATTATTCACCGCATTATTTCAAGTGCAGTGTGAAATAAAATAAATAATGAATACCTCTTCGAAATCATCAACCGGGTTGAGTCTACTGTCTGAACCAACTTGTCTCTTCGTCATCTTCTTCGCTGCTGGTACTTATCATTTCTGTTTCGAGAAATTCCGGCAAATCGGTTGGTGGCTCTTCCTCCGTTGCGCAATTCCATAATTTCCTAATGTAATTGTCACAGTCATGAGTTTTATGTATTATTCTATCGCTGAATTTTGGTAACCAAAAATCTTTACAGTTAGATACCTATTTATTATTTCTGTGTTATTTTTTTTTTCCAATTCATTATCAATATTTAATATTATTACGATAGTACATAAAAAAAATGATTATAAGCAATCATTATTAGCCTGAAATATCCATTCAAACTGACAAGAATCGAACACGTTTAAATATAGCATATAATAATTTGTTATCCTTTGTGCTATGCATAAAAACTTTGTCTTATAAACTTTAGTTTGATATTTTAAAAAAAAAGATTATTATTAAATTTTAAATTTAAAGAAATTTTAGATAAAGATTATGCACAATAACGATAATATACTTACTTTATAAAAAATATAATTAAAATTACAGTTACAAAATAAATTAATAATACCCACAAATCTTCGAATAAATTATCGATTCAATTTTGGTTGGCCCCATCACTAAATGATGCAATTCAGAAATTTGGTACATAAAACATATTTCGACATTCGAGTTGACATTTTAGAACAATACTTTGTAATTATATAGAAAGTCATTACTGTGTTTCGTGAATATTAAATTTAAATATATGCTTCCACTTTTTACATAAAAATATTCATAAAATACAGGGAACTCAATTACTAAAAATGGATTTAAAAATGCGTTTGCGGCGATTTTACCATTTTTTAATTTTTCTATAGGATAATTATTGCATTTTAAATCATCAAAACCTATCAAATATAACATAAACACGTATATAATATATTGATTAACAAAAACAAGTTTACTTACCTAGACATTTCGTCGTATTTTTTGTTAAAAACGGTTTTTTGTAAATTCAGGCGCACACACTTCACGATTTTACTTGTCAATAAAGGGCGGGAAACAAAACGGTCACTTTGATTCAAGATAGTAAAATATCTGTGTAAAATAGCCTCGATATTTCAAAGACAATAACAAGCACTATTTCGTTCTCTTTCTGACATAAAAGAAATAATTAATTTTTAGGTGAGAGGAAGAGAGATATATGCATTTTAATAATGTGCGGTCGTTCTGGGACAAATATGGTCTTAGGAGAGTATAATGCGCGCACGGCATTTGGGACTGTTTGGGTCTTAGAAGGTCCCAAGGGTTAATGAAGATATAGAAGTTAATGTTGAAGAGATCAGTATAAATAATGCAAACTGCCTAAAATTATCAATTGGGAACGATACAGCCATACTAGCAATTTATCGATCGCCCTCAACCAAAAACATAGAACCCTTCCTTCATTCTCTATCTCAAGAACTTAATCAACTCAAAAACATTAAAAACGTTTTCGTTATTGGTGATATCAACATTGATATTCTTCAAAATGGACATCCAAAAAAATTTGACTATATGCAGACGCTTGCTTACCATGGATTCAAAAGCCTCATAAATTAATCAACTCGAGTATCAAATGAATGCAAAACTTGCATCGATCATATCTTCAGTAAGACCAATAAACAAACTCAAGCCATTATATATACATCCACGATTACAGACCATTACTCAACAATTCTCTCCATTAACAAAAATAAAACAGGAAAAATCCAAAATCATAAAATTACACTCCAAATATCGGAAACCAATTGGAAGGAAGTAAAAAAAAAAATTACAAAATACTGAATGGACAAACCTTTATGAAACAGATGATACAAATTCTGCTTGGAGCTATTTTAACGAAATTATACAACATACAATACAATCAAATACCACATTAATAGAAAAAAAGATATCCCATAAAAATAAGCACATCAAACCTTGGATTACACAAAACATCATCAACTGTATAAGGAAAAGAGATGAAATACATTTAAAAGTTAAAAAAGACCCTTACGATATATTTAAATTAAGATTCTATAAAAGATACAGAAATATAAGTAAAAATGTTATTCGCAACGCCAAAGAAAACTACTATAAAAGGAAAATAGAAGAATGTAACAATGACTCCAGAAAAATATGGAAGATTATAAAAGAAATCACTAACTCTGAACCCTCCTGCAACAAGAAAATGATTGGAGAATTAAACATTGACATGATTCCAACTTCCTTTGCAGAGCATCCTGACAAAATTATGGAATATATTAATACTCTTTTCACTAACATAGGCTCGAAATTGGCAAATAAAATCACAAAACCAATTACTAATGAAAAGGAAATAGAAAATAGTGAAGTCTCAATCCAAGATAGCACACTAAATCTAAACCAAATAACTAGCAACGAACTAAGAAAAGTGATTGCTTCACTAGATAACAACACTTCTTCAGGAAATGATCCTATCCCAATCAAAACTATAAAACATCTCCAAGAGGAGTTGATCCTCCCCCTGACATACCTTATAAACCTATCTATATCAAAGGGGATATTTCCTTCTTGTCTAAAAAATGCTACAGTTTTACCAATTTATAAAAATGGAAGCAAAAATGACATAAATAATTATCGCCCTATAAGTATCCTAAGCACTTTCTCAAAAATCCTGGAAAAAATTTTGAAAAGCCAAATCGTCCACTTTCTGGAAATTAATAAAAAAAATTCCCCAACACAATATGGATTTCGGGAAAGTTTGAGTACCGTGGACGCAATTGAACATTTAACAAGAATAGCCATAAAAAATTTAGACGGTGGAAAAAAATGTCTGGCTGTTTTTATAGACCTAAAAAAAGCCTTTGACACAATAGATCATAAAATTCTTCTCACAAAACTTAAAAAAATTGGCATATCTGGTAGCGTGTGTCGCTCTCCATAGAGAGAAAAAAAAATTGCCTTATTTTTAAACGCCCGGGGTCTCAAAACTTGCGTATGATCTGTAGCTATTCGAAAACGTAAAAATAAATGAAATTGGTCTTCACTATTAGCTGGCTAAAATGGCCGGAAGTTTTGAAAAAAATTTGATTTCGTGATTTGGGAAAAAAATAAAACAATGAGTCCATATTTTATATTTTGTAGCACACTTAATTTTATTTCCATAACTGCAGTACAAAGAACGAAAAATAAATATTTTTTTATACATATGTGATGTGTTTGTTAAAAATATAAAAGGGGAAAATAACACTTTTTATGGTTAAATTCAAGATACTAAACAATAACGTACAACAACATATTTGACCAAAATACAACGAATAATAAATAATGGATGCTCAAAATTGAATGATAACATATTGTTAAAACAGTAATTACTTAAAATCTTGCTAAGAATTAAAATTTGGCATTATGTTTCTTGAATGTTGCTTGGCGTAAATATAACCTTTTCTAGCATTGTAACCAGCAACAGAAGAAGACGCCTCTGTGGTCAACTTCACACACCTTTCCACTGATTGTGTGTGGCAAAGGAAATTTAGGAAAATCGAACCTTTTTACATTTCCTTCATCACACAATTTAAGTAATTCGTCCGTTTTTACGTTGCTCAGGAGGGGAGGTTCTGTCAGAATTAAATCTGTGGCCTGCCAGTCAATTAATTCTATGTAGCTATTGCAGTTGAAATTAATTTTTGGAATTATGAACTCTCTCACTCCTGAAGTTTAAAGGGCCCTATATTTAATGATCCATCTACATCCTAGCTCCCTTATATATTTATTGTCATCGGTTAGCATTGATAGAATAATGTTTTCCGGGTGTGCAAAATATGCGTTCCTCTGAATCACGGGGTCAACAATAGCTTTCAATTCTGCTGAAAGATATCTGGAAATGCTAACCATTTTCCAGAGATTACGGGCTCTATCTATACAAGAACTATTGCACTTTATGGTAAACCATGTTGGAGCATATACTCTCACAATAAAGGTGGCCAATATCTGCAAATTTTCAGTTGGGTTTTCCATTGCAACATATAGCCGTAATATTCTGTTTGCAGTTGTTAGCCACCTGGCATGCGACATTTTCCCTGGTTGTTTCCTTGCCAAATCTTTAGTTATCATACCTTTTGACACAGCCAGACACATATTATATAAATAATTTTGGTCCGTGCTTAATTTTTCTGTTATATTTTCCGGTATGGATGATTGAATGGGAACAAACCGAATAACTTTAATGTTCTCACAATTTTTTAAGTTTCTTCCGATTGGTCCCGAGAAAGCTACAGGTCCGCTAGTAGGTCCATCTAATGAAGATAGCAGATGTTGCAATGGTAGTTCATTGGCGTGCAGCTGGAAGATAAGCCATTGCAATGGCTTTCCAAGTCTCTGTTCCATTCTCGAAATGATTCCATTTTTCCGGCCAGTGTTTGTATTTGTTCCGTCACAACCAACTGCAACAATTTTCTCCATTTGACGATTTTCCTCTTCCAAAAGAGAACATATGGCATTTTCGCTGTCTTTAGCAGTACCAGATGATGGCGTAGCGTGTCCGAGATACACTGATCCTAGCTCCTGCACAAGCGTTATGTGTTCTTCAACTTTTATTCGTCGATAAAATTTACTTCCTTTCTTGATAATTAACATTGTTTTGTCCTTGCGCCCATCGAAAAATAAACCTTCGATATTTGTCAATTTACGGCTATTTAATAACATATCTCTGGTTTGCTTTCTAGCTCTTCGTAATCTACTATGATCTCTAACGGAAGACGGACCAGCTTCATTTACATATTGTAAAACCGCAGAAGCAATGGCAGCTGCTTCTCTGTGTGATACGCCGTATCGATCACAAATTTGAGATAACTTCGTCAAGGGATTCTTCATCTTCGAATATTGTATATTTCGAGGAGATAATGTATCATGAGCCACTGCAGATTGATGATCTTCACTTAGCGTTGGTTCCTCATCAGAATCTGAAAAACTGTTGGAAAGAAGCGGAAGAAGAGTAGATGGATTTTCTAAAGGTCGTGACTTATTCGGATTTACAATCCTTTGCGCCCTTGTATATTTTTTACGAAGTTTTTGCGTAGTGTTGAAATCGATATTCCCCATAATCATTAATCTTTGACTACGTTGATAAGTCCAATAATTGAAAATTAAAGCAAACTAAATGGCAATGGAAAACGTTTTAGTGGATTTTTATCATTTTTTGTTAATTTCGGTATTCTTGTAGATTTACTTGCATTAATAAAATTGATTTTTTAATTTAATTTTTGTCAACTATACGCAGTTTTTAATAATAAACAAACGTTAAAAGGTTAAATTATTGTGAAAAAAATATTATTTACCATTATTTAAAAATACATGTTTTAAGTTTTTTTTCTGTTTTTCAATGCATTTTAGCGAGCTAATAACCATTTTTTAAAAAATAATTTTAAATGTAATTCTCATTTTCTTTGTAAGACGCAACTTTTGAGACATCAGGCGTTTCTGAATTCAAAAGTTGAAATAATTGACACACCCTAATATCTGGCACTCCACTAAATTTACTGATGACGTACTTGACAGGACGAACACAACAAGTACAAATAGGCCAACAAAAAAGCAATCCTCTTCCAATAAACTACGGCGTCCCTCAAGGAAGTGTCTTGGGACCAATCTTATTTCTCATCTATATAAATGAAATTACCAAACTTCCCATCAATGGAAATATAATTCGTTTTGCCGATGATACTGTTATGTTATTCCACGAAAAGGACTGGATGGACACTTATAAAGAGGCTGAACATGGACTAACTGCACTTCAAAATTGGCTTCGGATGAACTCTCTTACGCTCAATATAATTAAAACTAATTATCTAGCCTTTTCAATAAACTCAAGAGGTCAACCGGGTAAAGAATACACTCTAAAATTGCACGAGTGTCAAAACAATAAGTCACATTGCTCTTGCCCTATTATAACAAAGGCAAAAAGTATTAAGTATCTAGGAGTGGAAATAGACGAAAACCTTAGATGGGACATACACATCAATGAACTCACTAAAAAGCTTACGAGACTTGTATATTTCTTCAAAAACCTAAAAAACATACTACCCAGGAAAGACATCAAAAAAGTATTTTATGCTTTAGTTCATTCCCGTCTTGAGTACGGAATTCTAGTATGGGGATATGCTACAGCAAATAATATTAACAACTTAGATATTGCTCAGAAGAGCATTATAAAAACCATACTAAAATTACCCATCAGAACCCCCTCAAAAGATATTTTCAAGTGTTTTGACACTCTAAATTTAAAACAAATATATGCCAAGAATATTTTAATACATCATTTTAAAAACAGAAAATCTCCTAATGAAACTCCGATACATGATACAAGAGCCTCAAAAAGGGATATACGAGATGTTCCAAAATTCAATACAAGTTTTGGCCAAAGAAACCACATATATCTGGCAACCAAACTTTACAACATCCTTCCTCCAAGTTTGAAAAAGATAGAAAAGATACATAAGCTTAAGGAAAAAATCAAAACATGGGTGAAAGAAATTAATGCAGGCATACTAGAAAATGTACTAAAATCATGATAGAAACTAAATAACATAAAATCAAAGAAATCTACCAGTCCGCCTCAGCACAGGACTACCTAGTGAGGAGGACTAAGAAGAAACTATATAAATGAAATATTATAGATTTTTATATAATGTAAATCTCATCAAACCTTATTAAATAGACACTAATAAAAAAATAAAAAAAATAAAAAATATAGATAACGAATTTTTTGATTTTATACTTTTAAAAGGTTAAACAGGATGTCCGGGGGTAAAGTGCGCTAACTTGGAGGTGATTCTACATGATATAGCTATCAACTAAGTAAAAAAGATTAATAAATTTTTCTAAATTCCAATCACTTCCCGGAGTTAGCGCACTTTACCCCCGAACACCTGGTTAATTGTAATTAATAAATACGAAGTGTCCGGGGAGTCTGATTGAAATCGGAAAACACAATTGTCTTTAAGGTTCTTTCTTAAAAAGTTCCTGATTCCCGAACGTACTTCATAGGCTAATAATTTAATTTCTTTTCCTTTGTATACGTATCCGCCTTCCAACGGGATCCTTTCCAACGTATTATTGTACTAAAATTGCTAAACAAGGCCACGATTACATCAAACAAGGTTATTTAAACCTCTTCTGAATTGCATCATGTAAGTACCTTTTTCAGATTTACCTAGCATTTCCCATGTTTGCTGACGACAAAGCTATGGAAATTAAATTTAAACCCTTGCAGGAGAATGTGAATAACTTTTAATTTTCAGTGCTGTGGCAATAATATTAAAATTTGTTATTCTTTACATAATATGTATAAGACATTACAATAGTCACCTACAGTACGCTTCAATTCATTTTATTTATGAAATTTAATAATAAGAATTTAGTAAAAATGTGTACAATACTAGGATAGTTTTTTGTTTGTTATCTTTTGGTACTTTGAATAGTGTTTTAATTGGTCTCAAATGTTGTCTTTTTCTAGGTAAGAGGAAGAGCATTTTGAGTTACATTTTAGAGACTATGATACCAGGTGGCAGCTGCGATATGTCAAAGGAAACAATTATAATTCTTTAAACAAATGTATCGCTATGGAAACTCCCTATAGAGACAGAAACAGCTTAGAAGATTTTCTTTCAAATTTAAATCCCGTTCTCTCTAGATCAATTTCTCAAAAGTGGAAATAAGTTTTAAATTTATCAATATATCATTGTAATGGAATTCTACCACGAATTGTCAGTATCAAAAATAGAAATATTACGGTTCCATGATAACTCATCAAAATGACAATTCAACACACATGTAAAAAGTGTTATAAAGTTATGAAAAGTTATGAAACAAAAACTAGGTTAAATAGGGTATATATGTAACTATTTAACCTAGTTTTTGTTTCATTACTTTTAATGACTTTAAAACACTTTTTAAAGGTGTGTTGAAATGTCATTTTGATGAGTTATCCGGTCACTCTTTAGTATATACATAATAATATTAAATTAAATGATGTATAATTTAATACATGTCCCCCAATTGAATCGAGGGATTGTTAGAGAATTTATGTGAAAAATTATTCCCCAAAAATTCATATGAAAAAATCTATAAATATTAAAAATCCCATCAGTAATTTTTCAAATTCATGGGAGGGGGGTGGCTAAGAAATTCCCTGTCAAATAAGTAACTGTTACAAATACCTATCAAAAGAGTACCTATTAAAAACACCCACCATTAATACCTATTCAAAATATCCATCAAAAATATCTATTCAAAAATACCCATCAAAAATACCTATTAAAAATGCCCATAAAAAATTCCCGGAATATTTAGTCCCAGTGTAAAATACTTGTAGGTGTTTTGGAGATTCAGTCACAAGTACAAAGTATCGCATGAAAATACCCGGTACTTTTACTGGGTACGATAAATACGCCTCACCTCGAAGAACCTGTGAGTAATTGTTCAGCGGAAAGCTTACGGAAGCGATCTTCTTGGAAGGATTGATGGGTAAATCTCTGGATGATATGGCCACGAGTTAGCTAGCTTGCAAGTTACTGGACATCATGTTTCTAGATTTTATTATATTTTGTGAGGTCAATTTTGACTCACAAGGCGCCCGTCATTTTGTATCAAGGTTAGTAGTTTTGGTTTTTATAACATGACATTTACAAATAAATGCTTTGCAGTTAGACCAACCAAAAAGCGTTTCCAAAGGAACCTTGTACACGCTCTGAGATGTAATCAGTTCTTATTATAGAGTCTCAGGTTATGTTGTGTATTTTTTTTATTTATTAATATTATTCCGGTACATACATTGGTATATTTTTATAATAAAGGAAACACTTTTTTTTATATAAACAGTTAAAAAGTAAAGAATAATACATTTAGCAGATTAACCAAAAAAAATCCCACACAGGCATCGCCAGTTCGTGGGTATACTTGTGTTTATTAACAGTTAAAATTTTACTCACATACATACATTATCTTTGTAGAAGATTACAAAATAAAATAAAAAAAATCAGTGTTTACTAAATTACAAATCAAAAGACATGATTGAAAAATATGAAATAAATAAATTAAAAATGTTAATTACATCAGGTCAGATGTTACAGCAGGTCAGATGTAACGGCAAGTAAATGTTTGTATCAATGGTATTTATCCAAGACTTTATTACATTTTTATATTTTTTGTAAGAGGATTTATTTTTACATTCAATTTCTGTAGTCTTATAGAGAGAATTATACATTTTTGGTGTTATAAAATACGCATGTCTTTGCGCAAGTCTGGTATTAGACAGTGGAACTTTAAAAACATTTAACCTATTACTAAATCGGTTTACATTTTTTGTAAAAAGGGTATTTCGAGCAAATATATATTTTAAACATTGTAAACAGTTATTTTTCTTATTTCAAACAATTTAGCTTCTTGGAATAATTGCAGAGAGGGGTTTTTCATATACTATTAACTTGTATAATACACGTAAATGTACACTTGTAAATAAATGTTTAAATTGACATCACCGTTTTATTCCGATTCTACCCAACATCTGAGTAATAAAATATAGATGGTTTAGTGTAAATGTTAAAAAATTTCCTTATTCGCTTTACTAGCTCTGTAATGTAGCTGTTTTACTTTAAGTTTTGACTAATGTTCACACCCAGATGTTTAAGAGTTTACTTTGTCTCATTTTTCATCGTGGATTATACTAAATAAACGTTCTGTTTAGGTATTTTCTGTAAAGAGAATGAGACATTCTTTTTTGCAATGTTATAATTATTGTGTGAGTAGGTTACTATCGAACCATAATTTTAAAGTGTTAATAACTTATGTTAGATATATTTTTAAAAGTGCATCGTAAATAATATTAGAATTATCTGTAAAAATCGAAAAATTACTTTAAAGAAATGTAAATCATTTGTGCGAAGTATTTTGGAATACGCATTCACTATCTGGTCTCTCAATACATAATCATAGGATCGAACGCATACAAATAAAATGAACTCTTGAAATTACTTATCCATTATCAGTTTGGAACGAAAAATGATTAAAATTCACATTGTAAAATACACTCTCTGACAGCTAGACGTAAACATTCTGACATATTGCTTCTACGCAAAAGTATGCATGCATCAGCTGATATTTTATCAAATATTTTACTCCAAATTAACATTAAAGCCGCACGAAGAAAATACACAAAAGGAAAAAAGACATTTTCCATATTAAAGCTTACTACTCAAATACTCCTTTACCGCGAACCTAAAGAAATAATCATAAATATAAAGAAAAAACAAACACGAAAGTTCTACCGTTCATTATGATAAAAAGCTGATAATGTGATGAAGCCATTGATGAAGCCCTTTATTATAAAAACAGTTATGTGTAATGCGGGTGAGTCATCAGCACAGGTGCCAATATTAAATTTCTTGTTTATTTATTCAACCTTTTACCCATGTCTTGCTTGTAAATTACATTTGGGCAAATTTTCAATTTGCTAATTAATGTTGCGAATATTTAATTAATATCACTCCTTAAATATTTATGTACCTATGTAAGTTTTTGGAATCGTGACTTGTTTATGTACTAAAATTAAATTAAATAAACAGTATAAATTAAGGAACATTTGAAGTTATTTTTCAGGACCGGTTCATATGCAATATCAACTACTAAAGGGCTGACACTTACTAGATCCTAATGCTAAGGCATCCTTTGTTCCAAAATAATGTCATCAAATTTAAATAGCTTTATTTTATAACAAACAAATACCGTCGAAATTATCACAAGAGAAGATTATAAGTATATTTAGATAGCGATAGTTTATACCTAAATATACCAATCAGGAATTCTCTTAAAAAAGCAGACCACTAACAATTTTTGGACATCCCTAATGATGAATTGTAAGTTTTAACTTTTGTCCCTTATTAACTTTAACATACCTTTGAGACGTACACGACATACAGTGCTATTCCACACGCTAAATTATAAAACAAATGCAGCATCTAATTCGACAATTAACCGACAATTTTTAACATTTTAATTTTGAATGCTGGTGGCTTTCTAGTGTTACTTCAAACCTTTTAAAATTAGAAACAGTTTCGAGACATTCTGTTGATGATTCCGTATGTGTATTACCAAGGCAAACGTGACTGAAGGTGAATAGTTACATATAGAGGATAAAACAAGTCTTCTGTGATTAAGCATACGACGCTTTGAAGATAACTTTAGAGTGAAAATGAATAGATGCAGTCGGGACATAAAAACGGTTTTTCACAACTGTGGGAAAAAATCAAAGTCGGGAATGCTAAAATATCTGAATAAATAAAACATCATGCATCAAAAAGAAAAATTCTCTACTGTGAGTCAGCAAATGATTTAAATAAACCTCTTTGAGAACATGAGAAGTTGCAGTAAGAAGACGAAAAATGTTTTTCTCCACTGTGAATCTGCATTTGTTTTTTTAAACCTCACCTTTGAGAACAAGAATAGTTGCATTTGGCACATGAAAACGGTTTTTCTCCACTTGGAATCGGCATTAGTTTCTTCAAATTTCCCCTTTAAGAACAAGAAAAGTCGCAGTCGGGACATGAAAAAAGTTTTTTTACATATATGTATATGTGAATTTTTAAATATCCCTTCCCACATCATGAAGAGTTATGGTCGGTCCACGAAAAAGGTTTTTCACTACCGGGGGTGAGCATGTGGCTTTTTGAGAACTCGAACAGTTGCAGACGAGACACGAAAGAGGTTTAGCTCGACTGCGAGTCAGCATGTGACGCCGTGTTTCTAGCACATGAAGATGTACAGTTGGAATATGAAAAAGGTTTTCTTCTACTATGCGAACGCAAGTGCTGTTCTAACGTTAGTTTATGAGAGCTAAATTAATTACAATGGCGACGAGAGTATCGTTTTTCCCCAGGATGCTTCATCAGGTTTGTTAATAAGTCTGAAAAGGATAACAGATAAGCCCAAGTACAGTGGATTTACATAAACGCTAAAATTGGGAAACAAAAAATCTGTTTTACCTGGTGTTTGGGTAATTCTTTCAGAGCGCTCTAAGAATTCATTTTTAACATCCGAGAGTTCTATGTCCATTTCCGTAAAGGGAATACTAGCTTCACCCTTTACACGGCTTCCTGATTCTGCTTTGATGGGAACAGCCTCCAGATAGATGCTACATGGAAAATTAAAAGAAAAATACTCAATTGATATACCGAGACGAACAATGCATTACATTAAAAATTACGGTCGTTCCTCTCCGAGAAAGTATAATTATACCACATTGTTTTAATTAAAAAAACTTGCTTCGCGATCGATCGGTTTTAACTGAAGGCTGATCATGCATAAGAGCATTCAACAGGATTAAATCATAGTTAACACGCGGAGCAAGCAAATAAAAGTGCGCTTTACTAATAAAGTATTCGTGCAATTACAGCCGTGTAGCAGCATAAGTGATCAAATATATTTTTGGTTTTATTTGGTTTTTTGCTCAGCTAGACTTTTAATAGTACGCTGTAGAAAACATGCACAGGCAACCTTCAACTTCCAGCTATTAGCAAATATTTCCGAGCCATTTGGGCAATCATATCCACATCGTATATAATAGAATAGAAGATATTTTTTTAAATATCCAGGAGAGGCTCGGAGGTCCTCGTGTGAAGTGGAAAACTTCTCTTTGAGTAGCCTATTACTACTATGAAACGTCTAAGCTATTCGTGTTTTTTTACATTAACTCTAAAAAGCAGGGAAATTATTTTCCCCGAGGTCTATGTCATATTTAGGGAAGCTGTGTAGAGGGTCTTGAGGACAGGAGAGTAATATATATTTTGATTAAACTTTTATTTAAACCTGTAGCTAATACTGTAAATACGAGTTAACAAAAATATTATTGAGGAAATTCGGCTTATCCATCGTTTCATGAATTCTTTCAGAAGGCTTAAAGTATTCCTTTTAAATACAAGGAATATGAAATTTCACTTGGTTTGTGTAACGTATGCTGTTCACGTTCGGGTAGCTTCGGGTTCTACCGAAGATAACCGAACGTTACCAGCCGTCTCGTATTACACTGCCGGAGCGAGGACTCATTCTGTCGCCAGACGGCTTTTAGATAACTTGTTATTTGTATTGTCAATTTATTATATTCCGAATTAAACAACCTCCGTATATCAGAATCTACGAGTATCAATAGAGATAATACCAGATCCCTATCCTCGTTAGAATACTGGAGATTAAGGGCCCAGTATTCTATTCCTGTACAACATCAATACATTACAGTGGCGCAGCTTAAAAAGGAGTATACGGAAACAGTTTTTCGGATTGCCGGCAAGTGGATCTGTTTCACACCAGTGACTTGCGAAAAAAATCTCCGGGATTTTATTGTCAAGGTGACAATAAATGGAGATAAACTGGGCATAATAAGGACAATTGGAAGTAAATAACTACGTGGCTCTGGGTAACAAAGACCAGACCAAGAATCCAGCGAAGAATCTATAATTTCGTGGTTCTGGGTAACAAAGACCAGACGAAGAATCCAGCGAAGTATAAATAGTCACGTGGTTCTGGGTAACAAGGACCAGATCGGTGGCTCTGGGTAACAAAGACCAGACAATTTCACAGAAGAAGAAGATTTGGAATTCCGGGAAGCGGCTGGGCGCTGGACTGCATCGGCGCCGGTTCCTGGAGTCAGGTTGTCTTGTTTATTGTTTGTTTCTGGAAGGTGTTATTGTTGCCGGGTGGGTTTGTTTTTTTTTTTTTTGTTGTTGCAATCATGGAATCGGGCGGAATTTCCAGGTTCTCCCACGTTAATGGAGATTGGAGTTTGTTCCGCTTGAGGTTAGAACAGTTCCTTCTAATTCGTGATGACATTAAAACGACTAAGTTAGATGCTTCACAGAAACGCGCTTATTTGCTGAATCTTCTGGAAGCGGAGACATTAACTCTTTTGATCAACTTGTGTTTCCCTGCTAAAGTTACAGACGTGGCATTCGATCAGTTAATAGAATTAATTGAGAAACATTGTTCCAGACCGCGATCGGTGTTCAAGGAACGGGAAAAATTTTATCAAGCAAAGCAATCGCATGGGGAATCGGTCAGAGATTTCGCAGTTCGTCTAAGGGGATTATCTTCTTTTTGTGAATTTGGAACGCGCTTGCCAGAAAGCTTAGCGGATGCCTTTGCAATCGGTATTTTACCAGGCCGGGCTAAGGAGGAAATTTTTCTAGAGGGAACTAAATTAACATTTAACAATATGGAAGAGTTAGCAATAACGGTTTCAGTTTTAGACAATCTGGTTCCGGAAATTAAATCTGAATTTTCCGCAGGGAATTCGGATGTGAATGCCATTTCGAATCGTTCAAATTCGCCCGAGAGACATTCGTCGCGTTCAAGAGAAACTCAAGGTTTTTCAAGGTTATCTCGTTCAAAGAGCCCCGAACCGAGGAATAAAAAATGTACGATTTGCGGTGAATATCATGTAGAAAAATTTTGTAAATTCAAGAACGCAAAATGTTTTAATTGTCACAAGGTAGGGCATTTGAAGAAATTTTGTAGGAATCACAAGGTTAATCCGATTTTTGAACAATCCCAGAATAATAGTGTTTCATACATTAATCCGTTTAGGGCTAATGTGGTAATTAACGAAGTGAAATGTGCTGCTATGATTGATTCAGGGGCAAGCATGTCGGTCATGCCGGATTTTATTTTCAATCGTTATTTTAGAAATGTAACATTGTCACCAGTTAAGCGTACTTTATCAGGATACGATGGCAAACCACTTAACCTTGTAGGTAGTGCCTGTTTTACCGTAGAATACAATAATCTTAAAAATAATTTATTATTTACTGTTGTGGTTAATGGCACGGAATTGATAGTGGGTAGGGATTTTATGGAGATTTTTAATCTGAAGATAGTTTCAGTGATGATAAATTCGGTTTCATCAATCAAGGACAAAATCTGTTTTATTGAAAATTGTGAACATGTAAATTTTCAAGCAGTTGTGGAAGCCACCGCAGCGGATCGCGAATTACAGCTAGTATTTAGGTATTTGCGGCAGGGCTGGCCCAAACGAGTAAATCGTGACAGCAGTATTTGGAAATATTGGCTAAAAAGGAACGAACTTTCTATCATAGAAGATTGTTTGTTTTGGCAACACAGAATAGTTATACCTTTTTCTCTCCAAAAGCAAGTGTTAGATTCATTACACAGGTCACATCTTGGTATTGTTAAAATGAAGGGAATAGCTAGAGCATATTTTTGGTGGACAACTCTGAACAAAGACTTGGAGAAAGTCGTTCAATCATGTTCAGATTGTGCGTTATCAAAACAGTCACCACCAAAAAGTCAAACAAACGTTAACATTTCTAAAACTCAATCTGATCAGGTGAAGTTTTACAAAGGGGTTAAAACCAGGGTTTTTAAAGTTGGACAAAAGTGTTTAACAAAAGATTATCGTCAGGATAATAAAGTAGTTTGGACTAAGGGAGTAGTCTCTAGAAAGCTAGGTAAAAAAGTTTATATTATTAAGATAGAGAACACAGATGTGACATGGAAGAGACATGTCGACCAAATGAGGGAAATGTCAGAGAGCTGGAAGGAAGATGGCAATAGTGCACAGCATCCCGCGTCTGAAATTTCGAGGAATGAGCCTCAGGAGTTAGAGACTTCAACCTTATTGCGTGGATTCACTGGTTTTCCTCCTGATTTCAGATTGGCGGCAGAGGAGGTGGTGTCGGAGCAGACACAGGCCCGGCAACAGAGACCATGGTCGGGGAGATTGCGGCCAAGACGCGAGTCACCCACATCTTCCAGAGGAAACGGGGCAACTTGACCCAGGCACCGCGGTTGTTAGCTTAGGATTATTTGTTAGCAATAATAACATAACTTCACTTGTTGTAATAACGGCATAGCGCAGCTCTGTTAGAAATTTTTGTGGATCTCTGCACAATTGATTTAATCGTGTTTTGTACTTAATATTTAAAATATCTAAGTTGTCTATCTTTTTAAAATCATTGTTTAAACCAAATGCAATATAAAATGTTCATGTTATGATTTATATAGGTATGTAAATATTTTGTTGATTTGTAAGTAGCTTCAGAGTTGAAGGAGGGAAAGTGTAACGTATGCTGTTCACGTTCGGGTAGCTTCGGGTTCTACCGAAGATAACCGAACGTTACCAGCCGTCTCGTATTACACTGCCGGAGCGAGGACTCATTCTGTCGCCAGACGGCTTTTAGATAACTTGTTATTTGTATTGTCAATTTATTATATTCCGAATTAAACAACCTCCGTATATCAGAATCTACGAGTATCAATAGAGATAATACCAGATCCCTATCCTCGTTAGAATACTGGAGATTAAGGGCCCAGTATTCTATTCCTGTACAACATCAATACATTACAGTTTGTTAGTGACCACCTTGAGATTTGAAGGCTCCGATGAACTCCAATTCACCTGTACAGAGACAATCTGGTAGCAATTTTGTGAAAAGAAAAGGTTACTAATGAAGTGTACTTATTGATGCAGTTAAGACGAAAATAGACTAAAACAAAAGTAGATGATAATTGATGAAAATATTTGAAAACACTTGGAAGTAAATTAAAAACATCATACAGAAGCAATCGAATACTTCGAATACATTTTGTAATAAAATAATCATAACGAAATAATCACAAAGAACGTAGAGATATGCGACCACTTTATTAATTTCTTTTGTAAAATTAGCTCCTCAGCTGACAATATACATAACAAAATCACATGATAGTATTGAATCGTTATATATTCAACCTAAAATAATAAAATCCATAAAAAAATGTAGGTTCTGGTCTCTCGACAGAATTTGTTCATATTTTATCAAAATTAATTAATCAGTGTTAAGATATTAAATTGAGAAGGAACTTTTCCTTTTTGAGGGAAGGTAATATCAATTCAAAAATGTGGGTCCAGAACGAATACCTCAAACTCCAATTCGAAGGAATAACTCAATTCGTTTGCATCCAATAATCAAAATAGCAAGCACCTACCAATAAACTATGGAGTTCCGCAGGGATCAATACTAGGACCACTATTGTTCCAAATGTATATAAATGATATCTCACAATTAGATTATTAAATAGGCTGTGCATTGATACACACTTAACATTTAACCAGCATATTTAAGATATTAAAGATAAAACTAAAAAGTAACTAACCGTCACGCCGTGCCGTTTCTCCGAAGGGGTAGACAGAGAGAACAGACCTCCAAACAACTCACACACTTCTTGCCTCATTCACATTCATATATCTTCTCATACATACTCTTCTATTATTCTGACTCTTGACATGGCACGACTCAAGTATCTAATTCACTCGATCGTGCCATGTCTTCCTCGGGCGTTCACGACTTCTGCAACCATATAAAGATAAAATCTGCCTGCTAGCCGGTTATCATATATGTTACCAAATAAAATGTTAAAAGGACTATATTATAGCCTCGTACATTAACATTTAAAATACTCGATTGAAATTTGAGAATGAAACATAAATGAACTACAGGTAACACAAAACAAAGTAAACAAAAAGCAATTTCTGTCTGTTTTAATACAAAATAAATAATAAACGCATGCATACAAATACAGAATTCATTAAAACGTCCCAAATACATACACAATTTACACGGCAACAGTATTGGTTACGAGGTGGGCGACATATATGATATTGACTGTTATTTAATCTATTTACGTGTGAAGTAATTAAAAAATATATATTTTAGTTATTTATAGTTAAATAAATGAAAATGTAATTTTCTTTAAAATGCGATGAAACTCAAACAGTGCTCCTCACGGGACCCGGAAACAAGCTCAAAGGAAGGAGGAAAAATGGCAAAAGCACAATGGACACATGGCGAGTGCTGGCGTAAACTATATATATACTGACTCCGCTTTAAAATAATCAAATACATCAACGAATGCAGACCTTCTCAAGGTACGCATTAAAGAAGTCCCTCCCACCACACTCTTCTCAAACCCCCTTCAAAACGTTGCTCAACCTAAAGTTAGAGAGTTTCCCGTCTGCCTAGCGCACAGAAAAGGCGTTCTCGTGAAATGTCAGAATTATATCTTAAAACTAAAATAACATAATCCAGCAGAACAGCGAATTTTGTAAAATCTAATTGTAGGTATGAGCAATACGAGCAGATACGGCCTGAATCTAATTGTAGGTATGAGCAATACGAGCAGATACGGCCTGAATCTAATTGTAGGTATGAGCAATACGAGCAGATACGGCCTGAAAATAAAATACACGAAAGTAACATCATCGAATAGCGTATTATGAAGAATCGAAATGAAGGTATGAACATTTTGATACAGCCTGTACGTAAAAAAAACTGCAGTTTTATTTGCAATTAAATTTTGGGTCTGGATAACAATATTTGTTATGTTCCAAAAAAAAGACAACAAAATACCTGAATTCGTTTCGGTAATGGATTCCGGGCTTTCTTTTTTCATTAAAGGATAGTCTATATCGATTTTAGTATATATCATAGCAACACTTTCTTCGGCACTTGTGCCTGGCTCCAACTTGATGGCTGTGGAATTCATGATTTTAAGTTCTGTTTTACTTTAACTTTAATGAGGATTTCTTGAGAATAGGGTTCATTGTTTCAGGTCAAGACGTACAAATTGATTAAAGGAATAAAACCAAATGACATAACCAACAAAAAAATGGCAAGTATTCAACGGAAGTAGTTCCATAGATAATACGGAAAAGAAAATATTTTTTAGTAGTATGGTGAAATCTAAGTGTTGCCATATCTTCAGTAATATTCCAGTATTTTTTTTGAAGAATTTTGTTACGCACGTACGTTTTATAGTATTCATTTGCAATTTTCGTCGGCGGCATTTATTTTTACTCGGGAAATATTTTCAATTTGTATTGATATTACAGGCGACTAATTATTACTGATAATAATTTATAATACAAATGAAGTTAATACAAATAATATGAGAATACAAAAATTTATAAAAAAATCATTTATTTATTTATTTATTATTTATTAACGCCGATTATAGCGGCTTTTACAAAAAAATAACATTTGTTTTACATAATAATACAGAATATACATAGATAAAAAAAATATAAAATACATAAAAGAGAACAATAGAAATAGTTATTATAAATACAATACAACAGTATAATATAAATATATAAACAATTCATATACAATAAATCCCGGATAAATTAATACTTTAAAACTGTATTTGATTATAATCAATCTGAGAAGCGCTGACATACAGTTTTAATTAAGTAGTGTTTGTATGAAGTTAAGCTAGTAATGTTTATAGATTCATCCAAAACATATTTATTACCAAGTACATGAAGGCGATTCATTATGGAATTGAGTTCAGCGTTAGATCCTGTATTGTTGCAATGATAGGGTAATTTGAAACGAACTGATCGACTAGGTACATGGAAACATATTAACGAAAGAAGTTCAGGGGAGTTCAACAGGTTGGTAACGATTTTAAATAAATAAAATAGGTCAAAACAAATTCTTCTTTCTTTTAATGTATCGAGTCCCAATAATTGTAACAGAGAGGGGTAATTAATGTTTTCGACGAATAATCCCAATTTAAAATTAATATAACGTAAAAATTTATGTTGGACTCGCTCAAGGGAATTCTCATGTACACTGTAGTAAGGACTCCAAATGGTGGTGTTAAATTCTAGTTGGCTTCTAACAAGTGAAGTGTAAAGTAATTTGACAGTTTTTAAATTTTCAAAATCCTTTGAAATCCGTAAGACAAATCCTAACATTTGCATTGCTTTACTGGTTATATTATTAATGTGTTTAATGAATGTTAATTTAGTGTCAAAGGTTATACCAAGGTCTCTTATTTCATCCACAGATAATAAGGTGTGATTATTGAGAAAGTAGGTGAACAAAAATGGGTTTTTTTTTCTGTGGAATCTCATAAGTTGACATTTTTTTACATTAAGAGTTAATTTGTTTTTAAGACACCAATCGTAAAAGCTATTAATATTAGATTGAAGTGTTAGACAGTCCTCGATATTGTCAATAATTCTAAATATCTTCATATCATCAGCGAACATTAGAATGAGAACACGGGTGAATATGTTTGTTACGTCGTTAATGAATAAATTAAACAGTAAAGGACCAAGATGCGAACCCTGGGGTACGCCACTGGTAGCTTCGAACATGTAGGATAAGTGATCATTAATACAGACAGTTAACTGACGCCTAAGTAGGTAACTCTTAAACCAAGATAAAAGGTTTCCATTAATGCCGAGTTTCAAAAGTTTATTAATGAGGATTTTATGACAGACCTTATCAAACGCCTTACTGAAGTCGGTATATATAGAATCAACTTGATGTTTGTTGGCAAGTGCATTGGAAATAAAATTTTCATATAGTGTTAGGTTAGTCAAAGTTGATCTGCCGGAGATAAAGCCGTGTTGACAAGTTGCGATACAAGAGTTTACAAAGAAGCTGATTTTCTTAAGAATCAATTTCTCAAAAAGTTTAGGTATAGACGATTGAATACAGATAGGCCGATAATTTTCAACAAAGGATTTATCACCACTTTTAAATACAGGAGTTAAGTAGCTAAGTTTCCATATTTGTGGAAAGTGTCCTGTGGAGAGTGACTTGTTGAACAGGATATTAAGCGGAACAGATAAACTTTGGACACAATTCTTAAGTAAGATGGAAGGAATCTTATCAGGTCCCGAGCTCGTTTTGGGTTCAAGTGATTTAATACAGACTATAATGTCTTCAATATCAATGTGTATTTGCGATAAGTGTAAATTTATATCCGAATTGAAGTAAGGAATTAAGTCATCTGGAATATCAGGTTCATACACGTCCTTAAAGTAATCAGCAAACATGTTAACAATTTCATAAATTTTACTGGAGCTATTTTGTCTGTAACGTATATTACCAGAAATACCAGCATCATTGTTTTTCATTGATTTTGTGTATTTCCAAAAGTATTTTACATCATGAAGTATCGTGTTCTCAACCGAATTAATGTAATTTTTATAACATCTTTTTGTCATTTTTTTGCAATCTCTTCTAATATTGTTGAATGCCATATAGTTGGGAATTGTTCTGTGTTCTTTATATTTTTTATGTGTTTCTTTTTTAATAACACTTAACTGAATTAATTCTTTGCTGAACCATATCGGATACTTTCGTACTTTATGATGAATTAGAGGAATTGTGTCGGAAATGATACTATTCAGTTGAGAGTAAAATAGTTCTACGCTATAGTCGAGATCACCTTCCTCGAGAACAGACCAATTTACTATGTTAAGTGCATGATTAATGTCCTGGTAATTAGCATTAATGAAATTACGACTACAATTTTTAATTAGAGGGTCACAATCTATTGTAATAGGTACTAGTATTGTAAGTGGAGGGTGGTGACTATCAATTGGGTCAAAGGATTCGGCTGACTCATAGACTTTTATATCCTCAACAGTAGAAAAAATTAAATCAAGTGTCCGATTACTACAATTCGGCACATTGTTACATTGAAATAGACCTAAATAGTTCGACATGTCTAAGATTTCTCTCTCGCACGCCGTTAATGGTAAGTAATCCAAATCATTAAATTTACAATTAGGTAGGTTATAATCACCGCAAATTATAATATTGTGATTAGGGTGGTTAGATTTGAGTAGCTCGACATCTTCACAGTGATTTTTATACATTATTATATTAGAATTTGGTGGAATATATACACATCCGATGATAGTTTTTTTGGATTTATCGTTTAACATTACAAAAATTTGCTCAACATCATTGTTTTTGTTTTTTAATAATTTCGATGAATTTTTTTTATTTACTGCTATCAGGACGCCTCCTCCTCTTGATTTGGAGCTGGTGTTCCGATTTCGGTCAACTCGGTAGATACTGTGGTTAGGTAGACCGAGCTCCGCTGAGTATATCGATGGTTCAAGCCAGGTCTCAGAGAGTATGATGATGTCCTGTGTGATGGTGGGTGCATTAGTTCTAAAGTCACTGAGTTTAGTCCGAAGTCCCCTGACGTTCTGGTAGAAGATGTAACGTGGCGCCGTTATAAGTTTTTTGGTATATTTATTATAATTTTGGGTCTATTGTTGATATATTTGATAGTTAAATTATTTTCTCCCTTGCTTTTTCGATCTTCCAGCTCCTTCCACAAGTTTTGTACTTCTTGCCGTTGAAGCATTGTTAAGTCGTTCTTGGTCTTGATAATTACATTTCCATACGGTATTCCTTTTTTCTGTAGAACAGTTCTGGCTTGATATTTATCGGACAGTTCGACCTTGATGGGGCGTGTTTTATTAGTGTCGTTCTTACCCAATCGATACACTTTAATTAGCGAGGTATCTACATTATCAACATAGTTAAGAATATTCTTGACATTATTCAGATCTTCACTCATTGTTGCAGTTTGAGAATTACCCGAGCTTTCAGGAACATTGAACATTATTACATTTTTAGATCGCGATTTTCTCTCCTCCATTTCATTCAACGTTTCGCAAATTCCTGTTAGTTGTTCCGTTTCGATGTTGGTAGTTGATAAATTTTTGGAATGATTAGGTGAAATTTTCCTGTAGGCATTCAATTCACCTTCAAGAAAACCAACTTTTGTGGAAACCAAACTAATATTGCCTAGTAGCACTGAGAGTTGAGGCGTTAATTTACCCATTTGTTCTTTAGTAAATTTATTAGTGGGATCCATGATGGTCGTATTTAAATCACGTATAATATTGTTTGCTAATGTGATGAATGCATATGTATCGCAGGAGTCCATGATAAAGTAGCTGGCGAGATGGGTTTAGCTGCCCTGACTTGTATCGGCGGGAAGGAGTGAGTAGGTACTTGCGCTGAGCGGCTAGTACGGACACGCACACAGTCACACTAGAGTAGTAAGTCGCGCTCGGTGGAATTAGGTACCTAATAGCGGTAATGGCGGATTATTTTTAATAAACTTAGTTTTTGAGTTGACACAACACGTATGTGGAGTAATGCACTACTTTCACTGCACTGTTACTAAATTAGCACTAGAGTAACGTATTACTTATGATCAGGATCTATTTATATTAGTTATTTTTTTTATATTTTAGCAGGAGCTGATTCAAACACGTTAGTAATGTGTATATTCGTATTGTTGTGTGAGTATAAAATATGTATAAAACTTGCCCTAGAACCTTTCTTAAGTTTATTTTATTTCCAGAACTCTGACAAACTAGTGCCTACTAACTAGTGATGTGCAGCACCGAAACATTTACATGTTTGACCCCCTTGCGGTGATTTTACACCAAAACGGCGCAATACAAATCATCCAAATATGTTTATTATTATTATTATATTGAGAACGAAACATCAAAAGAATCGAGTGATTAATTGATGTAATCGCACGGGGTTCAGTAGCTGCGGACAGAGGCTGTTTTTTTTGCTCACGAAAGATGGTGGGAGGGGGGGGATATAAATATTGTACATCCATAGGGAAGCATTTTGGTAATAATTTACTTTATTAATTTGTAATAAATGGGAAAAAGCAATGTTTTCATACTGACAATGATATTTTTATTGTTTACTCTGTATGACCATTTTCTTAGACTATGAATTAAAATAATAATATTTCAGTGAAATCAATAGTCGATAAAAGAAATACTATAATGTTTCGTCTCCACAGACATAAAAACCCAATATAAAATGAATATATCGGGCTGATGACCGAGGTTTTCACATCATTTACTAAAATACATACTAACTCAATCTAATTCTCCATGTTTTTTTCGTTTTTTCTCTGAAACGTTACTATATATTGAAATTATCGATTTATTTGATCAAACATCGATGATTCATACACATAGATTCTAATACACATAGATTAAATCGTAAAAACGTCTCTTCTAGACAGTGATGCACTATTTCAAAAATAAATAAAAACATGTTTCTCGTAAGGTAAGTTTTTAGATTCTCACGGCCAAAAGCATTTTTGTTGTTTGTTTTTGGGGTGTTATGCCGTGTTGCGCTAACTCCTTCTTTAGCCGACGTTTCGGACAGCGTTGCAGTGTCTATCATCAGGGCAGATCCGGTAGATCCGAAGATGTGTAAATTTTGGTTGTCGAGTTTGTGCTTATTTGTTTGTGGCCTGGGCCCATCCATGTGCGAAATGCCAACGGAAGTGGCGACATCTTGTGGCGAATTCTGAAAGCACAGTATTTATGTTAGCCTGGGGCCCGTCCAAGTGTGAAATGCCAACGGAAGTGGCGACATCTTGTGGCGAATTCTAGAATTAGAAAAAACGATTGACAGCGGGTTAAAGTAGATGTACCCAGTATCAAGGTATAAATACACTGGTTTTATATTGTATTATTATATGGTATTGGAGTATTCTTAGAAGTTATTTGCGTTTAGCTTTGGTGTAGCCGTCAATTACCGGATACCAAGAGCTGTTGAGCTTAGCTCCGTCGTCTCTATTGATATTAAATGGATTTTTGTAGATTTCAATTGCCTCCATAATCAGGCGTGATCTATAAGTTTTGGGTCTTCCCAGGACCTCAGGAGCAAATCCAAAGTAATGGCTGGTTTCGATTAAGTGTTCGGCGATTGCCGATTTATCAGGGTGGCCAAGTTTACAAGCACGAAAATGTTCTGCTATCCTTTTGGAAATCGTCCGCTCTGTCTGGCCTATATAAACCTTGTCACAACCAGAGCAGCTGAGTTTGTACACTCCATCTGCTTCCAGAGGAAACTTAGTCTTAGCAGACCTCAAAACAACGGTAGGTACCTGAGCATATTATCTATATTTTTTATTAATAAACAGCTATTTCTTTTTAATAACAGGAAAAAACAATAAATCATCACACCAATAAAATCATTAGAAATATATAATCGCTTAAGGCCCGTTTATAATAGGAATAAGCGGTAAGAATAAGCCGTAAAGCCCTTGGCCGTAGAAGTTCGAAGATAGGAAACCTGTGTATTCGTCTATAATAGATGGCAATAATTTCTTATTTTTTTCCATCCACTGGAGCGACAGAGAGAAAAATGAAAAATAGCTTCACTTGCTCGCCACCTTTGAAAGTTAATTTGGAAAAATTTCCGACCACATTAAAAAAATCATTACTCCATATTTGAATAAGTAAACATATAAAAAAAATATACTGCTATGTAGCCAATAAACTCACATATATTTTATTAATTATTTTGTATTTGTACAATTGATAGAAAAATTATAAAAAAATCGTAAACTTTGTAAATGCGCGAATTTTGTGCGTGAGTATATTTGAAATTGCCGCCAATGGATATTTTGAATATTCACATTGAATATTTTCTACGTTTTATGTTCTCTATGACCTGTTCTACAACCACAAATCCAAATATATACTAGAAAATCATTTTTTTATATGCTGACATCAAGATAAAAATAATGCGTGAAAATTATTTTGTGTTATTTGGTACGTGAACCTGTTAAATTTGAATGAACTAAATTATGATATTTTATACATTTACCACAAAGAAGTTGTACTACATTAGGAAGATACATTAACTGTTTACAATTACCAATAAGAATAACTGCTCTACTTGCTTTATTTAAATCATTTGATCGTTTTATACAGATAGCCTATTTCACGATGTCAAAATCAGAGTGCTGCTTTTTAAATAATTGTGACTGAGAACTGGAGATTTTTATCCATGTTTTTGTGTTTCGTGATAGAACAAGAAACAAAGATTTAAAAAATCCCATATCATAGCAATAAGCTTTGCCAATCTTTCAGGATATACTTTGTAATTTGATAAAATCCTGTGGAATTCTGCCATTTTGTTTGGGAAAATACGAGATGACAGCTAGTTTAAGGTCGATACACACCTGATAAATTATAATAGCTAAAATGATGGTGATGATTAACCCTTATATATCAAACCTGTTGTATCAGCGTCGATCGGCAAATAAAATCTTAGTGATATTTTTTTATCTAAAAGTTGGAAATCTAAAGAAAAATAGTGGAGAGGAAAATAATCGAGGGAACAAATAATTGATTTATTTATTTATTTACGCCCTAATGGGCTTTTACATTCATTAAATTAAAATTACAGTTGTATAATTACAATGGTAGTAATGTTGGTTTTTGTCAGTAAATCAATACATTTAGCCTCGCTCTAGAGTGATACTCTCAGTATCGCTCTGGTGAGAGACCACCATTCAGATTTAAACATTGCTTGAAATGGCTTAGTTTTGTAGAAGAAGTGACTAGATCTTAAAAAGCCTCTTTACAGAAAAATCAACAAAATATGTAATTAAGACATAAAAATAAAACTAGTGTGATTTGAGATTTTCATGGCCAAAAGTATTAACATGATTTGTTTTTGGGGTGTTATGCCGTGTCGCGCTACCTCCTTCTATAACTAACGCTGCCCAAAACGTTACAGATACAAAAGGTACAGCGAGACGGCATAACACCTCAAAAACAAATCATGTTGATAAAACAAGTTATTTAATGTGTACAATGGCAGGAAAAAATGAGAATACCTATGCATTTTTTAATATGTATATTTTAATGATCAGAATTGAAATATACATATTAAATGTCCACCAAACCTTATCAGATAGAACTCGTACCTTTGGGTTCTTTGTCGTTATAACATTTTTATGAGATGTAAAAAGAAATGACTTGGTCCTGTCATCCAGGCCATCGTTATTGATGTCCAAAGAAAGTTCATTAAATTTATAAATTATAATTTCACAACTAAAAACAAGAAAAGAAAAATAAAATAAAAAAACCCTCAGTTATTCAATATGGAGAGTGGGGTGGTGTGATATGGGACCATACAATCATTGCATAATCTCACATCACACACGTCACATTTTTTTGTAGTTCGTTTGGTAATTTTTTGAATTGAACACCACACACAATTCAACGTTCGCCCGCTATGGACCGAGAAGTGGTTGCCTTCCAGGACAGTACGCAGAATCTTTCCTTGAGCTATTTGGCCAATGATCACAGTCGGAGTCGGGTTAATTTCCCTGTGACAGAACAGCTGAAGGAGATTCCTCGCAACCTCACTCCTAAATGTTCGATACAAAATGCATTTATTTTCCTTGCGGAGCTTTGAACTGTACAATATATACGCATTCTGCACCGAAACACTTAGTAGTCTCCTGAAAAGCTTCTTGTACCAGACCAGGTTTCGCTGTCGTTCAACGGGGTAGCCTGCCAAAAGCTGATCCTTTCTGTCAACTCCCCCCATTACCTTGTTATATTCTAGTACAATTTGGGGTTTGTATTTCCAAGAACCAAACTTTTCAACTGCCCCGATTTCTGCTTTATGGTAGGTGGACAACATACTTACCAAGCTTTTGTCCAACCAAACCATAACATTGAGGTCCCCGCAGTTCGAGTATACGAGCTCACCTTCCCTCAGTTTTGATTTGAGATTGGACTTAAATATACTGGGCACAAATTCTCGGTTCAACCGCAATGTGCCCGTGCAATCCATCCCACTTCTTTTGAGGCATCGCGCTAATAATGGACTATTGTAAACATTGTCCATTATTAGCGTGTACCCTTTGTTAAACAGAGGGCTGGCCAAATCGTATACTATCTTTGCAGTGGCCCCAACTGGGCAGATATTGTGAGCACCATTATCTCGTCTTCCGTCATGTCTTCCTGGTCTGGATTTGTCGATTCAGTCTGACTGGAAATGGTCTTCCCCGTAAAAATTTGGAATTTCCAAAGATAGCCAGACGTAGACTCACAAAGCTCGTAAGACTTTATACCCGAGCCTGCCGCTTTAGATTTGATCATCTGGACGAATCCCAAACGGCCTTTATAGCGGAGTAAAGATTCATCTAGAGAGATGTCTTGCTCGGGCAGGTATAAACTCTCAAACTTATGGGAGAGGTGGTCCAAGACGGGCTGAATCTTTTGTAACCTTAGCACAGATAACGGTACATCAGAAGAAAGAGTTTCATTGTTGGTGAAGTGAAGGAATTTTTTTATTAGAAGAAAACGATTATAGCCCATGGTTTTGCTGAAATAAGGCATGGCGGTGACGTCAATTGAAAAGAAGAAGTCTTTTTCAACGGGAAGGGGACAAATACCTTGATGCATTAGAAGTGCCAAGAATACGTACATACATTTCCTCTTTATTCGTGGGAGCCCATCTATTGATACCCTTGAATTGGGTTAGCGCAATGTGTTGTTCTGCATACCTGTTAGTCTCTCTTACGATCAGTTCAACGAAATCGGCATCGAAGATTATAAGAAAGGGTTTGCCCATTTCGTCGGTATTGAAAGTTGGTCCCGGCGTACCTGTGAATATCTCCCTTATCCCATTAAAGTGTGAGATATCGCTGGACCAATCGAAAGAGGAACTATCGAATCGAACGCATTGCCTCTCTATCTACCTGGTCTTGTCTTAGGCCATACCGGGCTTAAGTGCATTGTTCATACGATGATAAGGTTTTGGTGGCATGCATAAGTTATCCTCGTCGACGTCGCTCCCTTCGTCCAGATCCGTTTATAAAACAACAGAAAACACAAATTAACTTAACATTTCTACTTACTTCATTACACTAGTACTTACTCCCTTTGGTACAACGCTTTAAGATAGTGAACTCTTGGCTCGATCAAGTTATTCAAATACTTGAGGCGCGCAATGTCAGAATAACACAAGGGCAAGTATAGATGAGTTTGAATGAAGAAAAGAGTGTGTGTGCCAAGACCGAGTTGTATGGCGGTCCATCCTCTGCCTACCCGTGTAGCGAAATGGCGTTGTTAGTTAGTTTTATAACTTACGGTCTTCAAATGCCGACTGATCATGATGAAGAGATGCAGCTTCAAATTCACCCGCTCTGTCCATGCCTGGGTCTGAAATGTATATAACACAAATTGATTTAATGTGTCTTTATTTCAATTACGGAACGCCTCTGATATGACGTTTTAAAACAAAAATCTCACTGTTTCTAAACACAGACACTTCCTGGCAGAACGGCACGTCCACCCACAGCTCTCTATGGTAGCCATGCTCCAGAGAGTGATCGCCCCACTGGCGTTCCCCATTCCACGATTTTCAAGCAATGTTCAATTCTGAATAGTGGGCTCTCACCAGCGCGATACTGAGAGTATCTCTCTAGAGCGAGGCACAATAAAACTATGTATTGATTTACTTAAATTATGAGAAAAACCAATATAAATTGAATATTTGAGGCGGGCTATGTCAGAATAGCACAAGGGAAGGAACGGATGAGTTTGAATGAAGAAGAGAGTGTGTGTGCCAAAACCAAGTTGTATGGCGGTCCATCCTCTGCCTACCCGTGTAGAGAAATGGCGTGAAGGTTAGTTAGTTAGTTAGTTTTATAACTTACGGTTTTCAAGTGCCGACTCATCATAATAGAGAGCTGCAGCTTGAACGTCACCAGTCCCCGTTCCATCCATGGCTGGCTCTGAAATGTACAAAACATAAATTGATTTAATATGTCTATATTTCAATTACGGAACGCCTCTGGTAAGATGTATTAAAAAAACTCACCGTTTCCAAATGCAGACACTTCCTGGCAGAACGGCACTTCCACCCACAGCTCTCTATGGTAGCCATGCTCCAGAGAGAGATCGCCCCACTGGCGTTCCCCATCCCGCGATGTCCCAGGTAACGGCTCTGGAGAAGTCGCCCGCGTTGGCACAGCGGGAGCCGTTGCTTGGGTCGTTGTGACAGCTTGCTCGTTGGACAACCACGGTGGGGGAATAGGCGATGGCAGCGTTGAAGGCGTGCCCTGTGAAAAGGGACACGCTACTCTCTCCGGAGATGGAATTCTGAAAACATATACATAAATCATATGAATCGTTGTCATTCACACGTGAAACAGTAAATAAAAAACAATAAGAATTGGAATAGCGCTGATTTTACTGCATGTGCATAATGCACAGAGCGCTGATCCAACCAACTCTCACGGTGGCGGAAAGCTCTCAGGGAAAAAAAATAATATTGTGTAATGCATCTAAAGACGATAACTTACTTTCGTTTAGCTTTTCTTGCAGGCGCGGTGGGGAGCAAAATCCGCGCCGCCTGCTTCTTAAATTTACGGTTTTCCAGCTCCAGTTGGAAAGAAGCAGGCAGGGCCCTAACGTCCTTTAGGGCCCTGACGCGATCTTCCCGCACCATAACCAGAGCAGGGTCACTGTTAAAATAAATTAAAATATATGATGAGCTCAACACATAGCCACAGAAAAAAAACCTTCTTTAAAAACATTAAAAAATACTAACACTCCAGACCGAGCTGCCAGTGCTGCTCCACGTTGGATTCCACGTCCAGCTCGTACAGCCCCCCTCCCTCTGCCTCTTCCTCTGCCTCTCTGCATCGGTACACTTCTAATTAAAAATATTTCATGTAGATTTTATATTTTGAATCAAATCATAGATTTTTATATATCTTATCATATAAAAAATAGATATTTATACATGGATTGTGGAACAATTTCTTGTGGATTATTGGCTCTGTAGAAATTTGAAATAAGTAAATAAATTAATTAATTACAAAACGAAACGAAATAATCCCATATTCATTGTGTGATGGTAACTTTACATTAAATTTCATCTAATATTTTTCCGATTTTTTCGACATTTCTACTGAGTTATAAAATTACAAATATCTGGAGAAAAAATGACCACACCTAAATAAAATTTACAATTATCTCTTGGTAATGAATCTTTCTAATAGAAAAACACTATTTCAAATACACAAGTGGAGTAATTAGGAATTGAATTGCAAATTAATAACTTAAAAAACCTAACCCCGCCAGAAATCATAGTTTCGTATCGAAAATATGCTAAAAAAAAACCGTTTTTTTAATCAAAGGAGTTGAAAACACATTAATAATTGAATCACGATTACACTAATATATATTATGGCGTTAAAACGCAAAAAACACAATCACTTACGGCATTTTAAAAGATGTGTAAATATAACCGATTACTCAAAACACTTTTGCCTCGAAAGTAAAATTTTTGGAAAAAACTGTCAGATTAAAACCGCCAAATATTTCTTCCAGAAGCATCTATTGATAATCGGTGTTGCCATAGAAGAAGCCAATTTTACCAGCTTTACAATGGAATAAATTATTGGCCAGGGACTGGTTTAAATAATATTATATTTAATTTTTACGAGTGGTACGTAATAAACGTCGAATAATTCGACATGCTCAATATTAGAAGAAAAAAAAACGTCGAATTATTCGACATGTTCGCTCGAGTGGATATCTTGAATATGCTGTTTAAATGTAAGATGTTTTTCAATGCACATCCCAAGATATTTCTCCAGTATCAGGATTTGCAAGTTGTTATATTTAATTTAAAGATTGAACGATTAGCAATTATTTTACGGGTTGAGCTTAAAATTATGTATCCTGTTTTTTTTAACATTCACAGTTAGGATATTTAATGGGAGGCAACTGTTATTTTTTCTAGTACACATCTGCCAGGCGTCCCGTGACAGCTTTATATTTAATTATTTGAGATATAAGTTTCTAGTACACATCTGCTAGGCGTCCCGTGACAGCTTTATATTTAATTATGCGAGATATTAGTTTCGTTACAAAAAAATCTTAATCATAATATCTTCAGGGCAAATCAATAATAAAGTGGAAGATATAAAATGGCAACACTGAGATTTTATCACAAACTCGAAGATTATTTTCTGCAGTATCTATGGGTAACTTTTTCCGAATAATTGCTGTCATCTTTTGAAGGTTATGTTATTTGGCTTTATTATTTTCACCGTTTTGTTGACCCTGGACAAACGCAATCTATTCTTCTCCCAAGAAATACATCAATCTCCTTAAAGTAAAACAGAAATACCAGATCCTTACTTTAAATATGGATTCCACCGCCATCAAGTTAGAACCTGGCACAAGTCCAGAAGAGAGTGTTGCTGTGATATTCGATATAGACTATCCTTTTATCAACAGAGATTGTCCGGAATCCATTAACGAAAACAATTCAGGTATTTTTTGTCTTTTTTGTACATAACTGTAATACATTCACAAATATTAATCATATTTGCTTGGCTGTATAGACATGCTCATACCTACATATCGATCCTTCATACGCAATTCTGCTTGTTTGTGTTACCTTTATGATTTTTATGTGATACGCGAAACTTTACGACAGCGACCATTAATGTGCAGTGTGCAGACAAGTGAACTATCGAACCCTTAATCTGGGTGACCGTGAGATATTAATACAGTAACTCAAAATACTTTATTTGGGTTTTCGATGATATTTTGCTACTCTATAACCCCGTTTATTGGTTCCAATTTATTATTTATAATAATAATGTTTGGATCATACCTATAGCGCTGAGAAAAATTTCCTCGATTGCGCTTCAATTTAACCACTCGAGCGAGAGTGTTTTCCTTGTTTCCGGTTAATTAATATCATACCTCCATTTGTACGGAAACATAAATATAAACTCCTTACTGCAGGTTACTGCCAATGAATCCATTTGAATTTTACTGCTAATCCTATATTTTTAGGTTTTATAAAAAATAACAAGTAAAAAATCGTTAAATTTATAATTTACTTTAATTCATATAAATCACCATCCTTAATATGGGTACACATCGTTCGAGCGGTTAATTTCTATATAATAACCTAGTCATATCAGTAAAACTTATTAGCAAGTATTTTCTCCTAACAGGTAGAATGGGTTTACCGGAAACTTCAACGCAAGGGGTTGTCACCATCGAAGCAAGTGAAATTTCTTATTCTAAAAGTTCTATTGAGGATCCTGGTATTAGAAAGGAAACCTTTGAGCCCTCTGAAAGAATTCACCAAACGACGGGTAAGCCAAATTTCCTTGATGTATTTTTTTATAAACTCGCATAACAACAATACGTTCAACAATACTCATTACAACAATACGAATATACACATTACTAACGTGTTTGAATCAGCTCCTGCTAAATTATTAAAAAAATAACTAATTTAAATAGATCCTGATCATAAGTAATACGTTACTCTAGTGCTAATTTAGTAACAGTGCAGTGAAAGTAGTGCATTACTCCACATACGTGTTGTGTTAACTCAAAACCTAAGTTTAAAAATAATCTGCCATTACCGCTATTTGGTACCTAATTCCACCGAGCGCGACTTACTACTCTAGTGTCACTGTGTGTGTGTCCATACTATCCGTCAGCGCAAGTACTCACTCCTTCCCGTCGACACAAGTCAGGGCAGCTATACCTATCTCGCCAGCTACTTTATCATGGACTCCTGCGATACATATGCATTCATCACATTAGCAAACAATATTATACGTGATTTAAATACGACCATCATGGATCCCACTAATAAATTTACTAAAGAACAAATGGGTAAATTAACGCCTCAACTCTTAGTGCTATTAGGCAATATTACTTTGGTTTCCACAAAAGTTGGTTTTCTTGAAGGTGAATTGAATGCCTACAGGAACATTTCACCTAATCATTCCAAAAATTTGCCAACTACCAACATCGAAACGGAACAACTAACAGGAATTTGCGAAACTTTGAATGAAATGGAGGAGAGAAAATCGCGATCTAAAAATGTAATAATGTTCAATGTTCCTGAAAGCTCGGGCAATTCTCAAACTGCAACAATGAGCGAAGATCTGACTAATGTCAAGAATATTCTTAACAATGTTGATAATGTAGATACCTCGCTAATTAAAGTGTATCGATTGGGTAAGAAGGACACTAATAAAACACGCCCCATCAAGGTCGAACTGTCCGATAAATATCAAGCCAGAACTGTTCTACAGAAAAAAGGAATACCGTATGGAAATGTAATTATCAAGACCAAGAACGACTTAACAATGCTTCAACGGCAAGAAGTACAAAACTTGTGGAAGGAGCTGGAGGATCGAAAAAGCAAGGGAGAAAATAATTTAACTATCAAATATATCAACAATAGACCCAAAATTATAACAAATATACCAAAAAACTTATAACCGCGCCACGTTACATCTTCTACCAGAACGCCAGGGAACTTCGGACTAAACTCAGTGACTTTAGAACTAATAAATAATAAATATCCTCTGTGTTTGAAAACAATATTAAATCAAATGAAAGTGTAATATTTTTCGGCGACATAAATTTAAATTTATTAAACAAAAATGATCCTATCATAATAAATTATGAAAATATTCTTACAAATAACTATTTGAAAAAATGTATAGATGGCGTCACTAGGGAAGTAATTGTTAAACAGAAAATAAATAGTTCATGTATCGATCATTTCTACGTGCGAATAAGCGGTAAACTGCCCGCTGGATTAACCAGTACAATCTTCCCATGTGTATGTGACTATAACATTGCCGATCACAACACAACAGCTATAAGTATACGCTATAACTCGGTAGATAATTTAAACTCAAATGATTATAATAAAGTTAAAATTCTTTCGCAAAAACTGGTTGATAAACATATTTGTAATTATGATTGGAAATCGCTTCTAAAGGAAACCGAATGTTCTGTTATTTATTTGAAAATTAAAAATTATTTTGATGACTTGTATAAAAAAAGCACAATTGAAATAAGCAAAAAATCAAAAAACCGACCGCATGCCATAAATGAATGGATATCTACTGATGCACTTTATAAAATTAAAAAAAGAGATTTTTTATACAAACGTTGGAGAAATGCTCCAACGAACAAATACTATGAAAAAGAATATAAGTGTTTTCGAAATATTTTAAATAAATTGTTAATAAAATTAAAAACCTCATACTTTAATGATAAATTCAAAAATATATTTCAAGACTCAAAAAAAACATGGGACGAATGTAATCAAATTTTAGGAAAGAAATGTAAAAATAATTGTGACCAAGTTGCATCCAAATATTTGATGAAAGATCGGACCGAAGAAAGCGTAACAAATGACTTTGTTGATTATTTCTCTGACAATGTTTGCAATATGTTACATAAATGTAATCACAGGACAACTGGGTTTGAACCAGAGGAGATGCCACAAAGCATGTACCTACCTAGGGCTAAAATTGCTGATATAGAAAACATTGTGAAACAACTTAAAAGCTCTTCTCCTGGAATCGATAATATCAGAATGAGCGATATTAAAAAACATATATTAACATTAGGTCCAATTATAACCCATTTTGTAAACAGAATCTTATTTGAAGCAAAAATTCCAGATGATTTAAAATGTAGTATTATCAGACCCATTTATAAAGGAGGTGATCACACCATTTTGGGTAATTATAGACCAATCAGTATTTTGCCATCACTCGAAAAAATTCTTGAAAAATACATTCAAATTAAATTAATAAAATATTTGGAAGATTTTTCTATTATTGATACTAACCAATATGGATTCCAAAAAAAAGGGCACTGAAGTGCTACTTCAAAAGTTTGCCAGCTTGATAAATAATAATTTGAATAATAAACATCATGTATTAGTCTTATTTATAGATTATTCCAAGGCATTTGACACTATTAACCATAAAAAATTGTTGAAAATACTAGAAATCATAGGAATAAGAGGGAAACTTCTAAAACTATTTGAAAATTATTTGAACAACAGGTGCATGCAAATAAAGCTTTTGAACACATTAAGTAAAAAAAGAAAAATCTTAGCAGGTGTACCTCAAGGTTCCATATTAGGTCCTATTTTATATATAATTTATGTATCTTTTATTAAATTTATTTTTAAACATGTAAAACACTTTGTGTACGCGGATGATACTGCATTGGTGTTTTCTTGCAGTAATTTGCAATTATGTATTGAACTTTTACAAAAAGATTACATTGAACTTTTAAAATGGTCTCACGACTCTGGCCTAATCATAAATGCAAAAAAAACTAAATTGATACACATTAGATCACCAAATGCCAAGGTAAATACTATTATACCCGAAATTAAAACACACAATTCAGATTGCCTACATGTTGGTATCCCTGCGCTGTGTACATGTGAAAATATTGAACTGGTTAAAAAATATGTTTATTTAGGTGTTATTATTGATTGTTTTTTCAAATGGGATTTACAGATAAATAAAGTCTGTGAACGACTGAGATCTATTACTAGTAGATTATATAAATTAAAATTTTGTGTTCCAATATGCACACTTCGAATAATTTATTTATCACTAGCTGAATCTATCATAAGGTATGGAATTACAGCTTGGGGATTTTCCTCTAAAACAAATATAAATCATGTTCAATCAGTTCAAAATTCTCTTGTTAAATTATTAGCTCATAAAAGTTTATATGAACAAAGGCATAATGTTCCATACCTTTATCAAAATCTGAAAATCCTCTCGGTAAGAGCAATTATGTGGTATAAAATAATTTTTCAGCACATAAATAGCCCTATGTACATAAATAGACTGGAACACACTTACAATACTCGTTTTACATTAAATGAAGGACTAATCGTACCAAAGTATGTAAACAAATATGGACAAAGAACGCTAGACTACATGATACCAAATTGTTTAAATATGTTACCTGCAGAAATCAAAAAATGTACAAATATAAAAAGAAATTTTTTGTTGAAAAATTGGCTAGCTGAAAGAAATAGTTTGTACTAGACTCTAATACAAACTATTTCTAACTGCATACGCTTTAATTGTTTTTTGTTTTTTATTTTTATTGTATTACACCTCTCATGATATGAATGTATACATTTGATATAATCTGTTTAAGTTAAAAGCACCCAATGACAAACTACTTTAAAGTAGTTTATTGGGACTTATTGATTTTTGTATATTATTTTGATATTTAATAAAAATAAAAAAATAAAAAATGCACCCACCATCGCACAGGACATCATCATACTCTCTGAGACCTGGCTGGAACCATCGATATACTCAGCGGAGCTCGGTCTACCTAACCACAGTATCTACCGAGTTGACCGAAATCGGAACACCACCAAATTCTAATATAATAATGTATAAAAATCATTGTGAAGATGTCGAGCTACTCAAATCTAACCACCCTAATCACAATATTATAATTTGCGGTGATTATAACCTACCTAATTGTAAATTTAATGATTTGGATTACTTACCATTAACGGCGTGCGAGAGAGAAATCATAGACATGTCGAACTATTTAGGTCTATTTCAATGTAACAATGTGCCGAATTGTAGTAATCGGACACTTGATTTAATTTTCTCTACTGATGAGGATATAAAAGTCTATGAGTCAGCCGAATCCTTTGACCCAATTGATAATCACCACCCTCCACTTACAATACTATTACCTATTACAATAGAGTGTGACCCCCTAATTAAAAATTGTAGTCGTAATTTCATTAATGCTAATTACCAGGACATTAATCATGCACTTAACAAAGTAAATTGGTCTGTTCTCAAGGAAGGTGATCTCAACTATAGCGTAGAACTATTTTACTCTCAACTGAATAGTATCATTTCCGACACAATTCCTCTAATTCATCATAAAGTACGAAAGTATCCGATATGGTTCAGCAAAGAATTAATTCAGTTAATTGTTATTAAAAAAGAAACACATAAAAAATATAAAGAACACAGAACAATTCCCAACTATATGGCATTCAACAATATTAGAAGAGATTGCAAAAAAATGACAAAAAGATGTTATAAAAATTACATTAATTCTGTTGAGACTTCATGATGTAAAATACTTTTGGAAATACACAAAATCAATGAAAAACAATGATGCTGGTATTTCTGGTAATATACGTTACAGACAAAATAGCTCCAGTAAAATTTATGAAATTGTTAACATGTTTGCTGATTACTTTAAGGACGTGTATGAACCTGATATTCTAGATGACTTAATTCCTTACTTCAATACGGATATAAATTTACACTTATCGCAAATACACATTGATATTGAAGACATTATAGTCTGTATTAAATCACTTGAACCTAAAACAAGCTCGGGACCCGATAAGATTCCTTCCATCTTACTTAAGAATTGTGTCCAAAGTTTATCTGTTCCGCTTAATATACTGTTTAATAAGTCACTCTCCACAGGACACTTTCCAAAAATATGGAAACTTAGCTACTTAACTCCTGTATTTAAAAGTGGTGATAAATCCTTTGTTGAAAATTATCGGCCTATCTGTATTCAATCGTCTATATCTAAACTTTTTGAGAAATTGATTCTTAAGAAAATCAGCTTCTTTGTAAACTCTTGTATCGCAACTTGTCAACACGGCTTTATCTCCGGCAGATCAACTTTTCAACCTAACATTATATGAAAATTTTATTTCCAATGCACTTGCCAACAAACAACAAGTTGATTCTATATATACCGACTTCAGTAAGGCGTTTGATAAGGTCTGTCATAAAATCCTCATTAATAAACTTTTGAAACTCGGAATTAATGGAAACCTTTTATCTTGGTTTAAGAGTTACTTACTTAGGCGTCAGTTAACTGTCTGTATTAATGATCACTTATCCTACATGTTCGAAGCTACCAGTGGCGTACCCCAGGGTTCGCACCTTGGTCCTATACTTTTTAATTTGTTCATTAACGATGTAACAAACATATTCACCCGTGTTCTCATTCTAATGTTCGCTGATGATATGAAGATATATAGAATTATTGACAATATAGAGGACTGTCTAACACTTCAATCTAATATTAATAGCTTTAACGATTGGTGTCTTAAAAACAAATTAACACTTAATGTAAAAAAATGTCAACTTATGAGATTCCACAGAAAAAAAAACCCATTGTTGTTCACCTACTTTCTCAATAATCACACCTTATTATCTGTTGATGAAATAAGAGACCTTGGTATAACCTTTGACACTAAATTAACATTCATTAAACATATTAACACAATGTTTGCGGGGGGTTTTTTAATCAATCTACGCCGTAAAGCGGGCAATTTTTATCACGTTCGCGCGCAAAATTACGTTTCATGTAAAATAGCTATAACTTCTGAACTATTGATCAAATTTAAATAAAATTTTCTGTATTTTACCTTATTCGAAATCTTTCATTATGATCTGGTCTCAAATTTTTTATATTTTTGAAGAAACAACTATGATATTTAAGATTAAATTCAGAAATTTTGAAAAAACTCCACTTTTGTCGTATTGTCGATTTAGTCATTTTATGCACATTCAACATAGTATATATATTTTGTAAAATACACACCACTAAACACTAATATTGTTTGAAAGTATGAAATTGTTGGAAACAATTCCCTTTATGTAAAGGTACATCATAGAATTTACACATGTATCGGGTTTCGCTACGTATTTTGTGTACCGCGCACACACGACATCGCCTTCGTAGATTCTTATTTTTACCAGGGCCTTCAATCTTTTCCAATATATGTTTTCTCATATTCATCGATAGTCTTCCCGGAGGATCAGATTTTGAAGATTTTTTTCGGATACCAGATGTTGATGGTGTTGGTTCTGGGTCTTGACTATTATCTGCCGATCAGCCACCCAGTGCTCTGCGATTTCCTTAAAAAATTGTTTATATTTTATTTTCCTTTCTTTTACGGAGTTGTACACAACAAATGAGTTGAATACTGCAAAATTTATTATGTACATCGCCTAGCCTTTTTGTCTATTTAGTGGTTTTTCGTAAAATAGAATAATACGAAAAATATTGGTCTGCTCGGTCAACGCCTTTCATATATTTATTGTAATCGATTATCATTACCGTAGTCCATTACCGTAGTCCAAAAAATATCCCTTTATTATGTAACAAATAACTAACAAATATGTAACAAATAACTTTTCGAGCACAGCACACAAATACTTTTAAAGAAATTTTTAAAGCGGAATGTAGGCAGAAAAGAAAATAGAGAACGTCTTGAACGAAACAATATCGCTTTAACACTAATGTAAAGATTTAAAAAAAAAAATAATCATTTATCTTACAGTTATTTTATTTCAAGTGCATGTTTTATGACCACAGTTGGCCGGCCACCCGACCCTAATTCGACGAATTGTCAGGTACCTACAGCTACACGTGTCACGAGAGCTGACGCATAATTTTTACTTCACAGTAACCAACATCATACTTTACTCGTAATATATTGTTACTCGAAGTGTACAACGCATTTTGGCGTCTCCCGCGCTTTACCAATAGTGTACAAATACGAAAAACGCTTTTAAGCGTCTCCCGCTCTCTACCAACAGTACGCAAAATACGCCTTTAAGCGTCTCCCGCAAACAATGTGTTAATAATATAACCAGTAAAGCAATGCAAATGTTAGGATTTGTCTTACGGATTTTAAAAATTTAAAAACTGTCAAATTACTTTACACTTCACTTGTTAGAAGCCAACTAGAATTTAACACCACCATTTGGAGTCCTTACTACAGTGTACATGAGAATTCCCTTGAGCGAGTCCAACATAAATTTTTACGTTATATTAATTTTAAATTGGGAATATTCATCGAAAACATTAATTACCCCTCTCTGTTACATTTATTGAGACTCGATACATTAAAAGAAAGAAGAATTTGTTTTGACATATTTTATTTATTTAAAATCGTTACCAACCGGTTGAACTCCCCTGAACTTCTTTCGCTAATATGTTTCCGTGTACCTAGTCGATCAGTTCGTTTCAAATTACCTTATCATTGCAACAATACAGGATCTAACGCTGAACTCAATTCCATAATGAATCGCCTACATGTACTTGGTAATAAATATGTTTTGGATGAATCTATAAACATTGCTAGTTTATAGATTCATCCAAACACCACTTAATTAAAACTGTATGTCAGCGCTTCTCTGATTGAATATAACCAAATACAGTTTTAAAGTATTAGTTTATCCGGGATTTATTGTAAATTAATTGTTATATATTTATATGTACACATTGTTGCATTGTATTTATAATAACCATTTCTATTGTTCTCTTTTATGTATTTTGTATTTATATATTTTTTTAACTATGTATATTCTGTATTTATAATAAGTAAAACAATTGTTATTATTTTGTAAAAGCCGCTATAATCGGCGTTAGTAAATAAATAAATAAATAAATAAATAAATAAATAAATAAATAAATAAATAAATAAATAAATAAATAAATAAATAAATAAATAAATAAATAAATAAATAAATAAATAAATAAATAAATAAATAAATAAATAAATAAATAAATAAATAAATAAATAAATAAATAAATAAATAAATAAATAAATAAATAAATAAATAAATAAATAAATAAATAAATAAATAAATAAATAAATAAATAAATAAATAAATAAATAAATAAATAAATAAATAAATAAATAAATAAATAAATAAATAAATAAATAAATAAATAAATAAATAAATAAATAAATAAATAAATAAATAAATAAATAAATAAATAAATAAATAAATAAATAAATAAATAAATAAATAAATAAATAAATAAATAAATAAATAAATAAATAAATAAATAAATAAATAAATAAATAAATAAATAAATAAATAAATAAATAAATAAATAAATAAATAAATAAATAAATAAATAAATAAATAAATAAATAAATAAATAAATAAATAAATAAATAAATAAATAAATAAATAAATAAATAAATAAATAAATAAATAAATAAATAAATAAATAAATAAATAAATAAATAAATAAATAAATAAATAAATAAATAAATAAATAAATAAATAAATAAATAAATAAATAAATAAATAAATAAATAAATAAATAAATAAATAAATAAATAAATAAATAAATAAATAAATAAATAAATAAATAAATAAATAAATAAATAAATAAATAAATAAATAAATAAATAAATAAATAAATAAATAAATAAATAAATAAATAAATAAATAAATAAATAAATAAATAAATAAATAAATAAATAAATAAATAAATAAATAAATAAATAAATAAATAAATAAATAAATAAATAAATAAATAAATAAATAAATAAATAAATAAATAAATAAATAAATAAATAAATAAATAAATAAATAAATAAATAAATAAATAAATAAATAAATAAATAAATAAATAAATAAATAAATAAATAAATAAATAAATAAATAAATAAATAAATAAATAAATAAATAAATAAATAAATAAATAAATAAATAAATAAATAAATAAATAAATAAATAAATAAATAAATAAATAAATACATAAATAAATAAATAAATAAATAAATAAATAAATAAATAAATAAATAAATAAATAAATAAATAAATAAATAAATAAATAAATAAATAAATAAATAAATAAATAAATAAATAAATAAATAAATAAATAAATAAATAAATAAATAAATAAATAAATAAATAAATAAATAAATAAATAAATAAATAAATAAATAAATAAATAAATAAATAAATAAATAAATAAATAAATAAATAAATAAATAAATAAATAAATAAATAAATAAATAAATAAATAAATAAATAAATAAATAAATAAATAAATAAATAAATAAATAAATAAATAAATAAATAAATAAATAAATAAATAAATAAATAAATAAATAAATAAATAAATAAATAAATAAATAAATAAATAAATAAATAAATAAATAAATAAATAAATAAATAAATAAATAAATAAATAAATAAATAAATAAATAAATAAATAAATAAATAAATAAATAAATAAATAAATAAATAAATAAATAAATAAATAAATAAATAAATAAATAAATAAATAAATAAATAAATAAATAAATAAATAAATAAATAAATAAATAAATAAATAAATAAATAAATAAATAAATAAATAAATAAATAAATAAATAAATAAATAAATAAATAAATAAATAAATAAATAAATAAATAAATAAATAAATAAATAAATAAATAAATAAATAAATAACCCGTACTCTGCAAATTAAGGTACGTCCCGCATGAATTGGCGCACACGAGAAAATTTACTTGCGAGCAACAGGGTGATCCGTTTGACACTTTCCCACCACAGACGTCAGGTGGGAATGCTGTCCTTGTACGTTGAATTTTCTAATTAATGTGTTATTTTTAATTTTTGAAATAACTTAAAGAGTAAAACCTCAAATATTCATCCCAGAGAAGTAAAAAGATATATCATATATTATTCGTCCATGACACTTATCCAGATTGAATTTAGTTCGAGAAGAGTCTTGCAATAATACATAAAAAGATAGCAGCCTACATAAATGTGCGTTAAGAAAAATGATGATATTGTTGGTACTTCTTTGTCGAAGTATGGTACGGTTAAAAATATTACCGAAGGAAATAGGGTCGGATTAGTTCACTGGTAGAGCAGCGCCCCGACAAGGCTAAGGTCCTATGGTCAATTACAAAAATGTTTTGATTTTATTTTTTTATATTTCTATTTCGAAAAAGGTCAAAAAGTCCCCAAATCTTTCTTTGAAGTATATTTATTTTTTGCATTTTTTTATTAAATAAAAATTTTGTACCCGATAATGCTAAGCTATTGCAAGAAGCAGGAGCTTGGTTAAATAATTTTATGTTATCAAACAATAACTTCAAAATAGCATACCGACGACGATGATTTTTTATGCCATACCCATGATGTCGAGATATATCTATTTTGTTATTTCAGGTAGCATTTATGTGGAGACTGTACCCATCAAGACAGAACCGGGACCCCAAGCAGAAGATGGCGGGATTCCTTATATGGAAATAGAGATAGACCTGCCAGATGTTAAAAAAGAATGTCTAGCGCACTCTAAAAGTGTTATCCAGACTGCAGGTAAAATCGATGTTCAATTGTTTGCATTCGTTAAATTTTTCATAATTCATCGTAAATACATATTTATACTTATCGAGCTTTATCCGCTGTACTTTTCAGACTTGATAACGGACCTGAATAAGCAACTTGGAAAAAACATCTTTTCATGTCCCGTCTGCAACTATTCATGTTCTCAAAGGGGAAAATTAAAACTTCACATACGTACACACACTGGAGAAAAACCCTTTTCATGTTCTTACTGTAGCTATTCATGTTCTCAAAATCAATATTTAAAATATCACATGCTTACTCACACTGGAGAAAAACCTTATTCATGTTCAGACTGCAGCTATTCATGTTCTCAAAAGCAATATTTAAAACGTCACATGCTTAACCATACCAGAGAAAAATCTTTTTCTTGTTCCATCTGCAGCTATTCGTGTTCTCAATCGGGACATTTAAAAAGTCACATGCTTACCCATACTGGAGAAAAACCTTATTCATGTTCATACTGCAAGTATTCATGTTCTCGAAGGGGAAATTTAAAACTTCACATACTTACCCACAATGGAGAAAAACCTTTATCATGTTCTTACTGTAGCTATTCATGTTCTCGAAATCAATATTTAAAACGTCACATGCTTACTCACACTGGAGAAAAAGCTTATTCGTGTTCAGACTGCAGCTATTCATGTTCTCAAAAAGTATATTTAAAACTGCACATGCGTAACCATACTGAAGAAAAACCTTTTTCGTGTTCCATCTGCAGCTATTCGTATTCTCAATCGCGACATTTAAAAAGTCACATGCTTACCCATACTGGAGAAAAACCTTATTCATGTTCCTACTGCAACTACTCATGTTCTCGAAAAGTATCTTTAAAACAGCACATGCTTAACCATACCGGAGAAAAACCTTTTTCATGTTCCATCTGCAGTTATTCGTGTTCTCAATCGGGAAATTTAAAACGCCACATGCTTACCCATACTGGAGAAAAACCTTTTTCGTGTTCCATCTGCAGCTATTCGTGTTCTCAATCGGGACATTTAAAAAGTCACATGCTTACCCATACTGGAGAAAAATCTTATTCATGTTCCTACTGCAACTACTCATGTTCTCGAAAAGTATATTTAAAATGGCACATGCTTATCCATACTTGAGAAAAACGTTTGTCGTCTGCAGTTATTCGTTTTCTCAAAAGGGTACTTTAAAACGTCATATTCTTACCCACACTGGAAAAAAACCTTATACCTGTTTGTTTTGTAGTTTTTCATGTTTTCAAAAGGCGACTTTAAAACTTCACACGCTTACCCATACCGGAGAAAAACCGATTTCATGTTCTGATTGCAACTATTCATGTTCCCAAAATGAATATTTAAACAAATCACTTGCTTATTCACAAAAATAAACAGCCTTTCGTGTGATTAATTTGCTTCGAAACCTTTCAATGTAAGAACTTAAATCTCAACATACGAATTTATGTTTAGTTGATGAAGGACGCGTAAAAACCGTATAACTAATTCATATCGGAGTTATGAGACGCATTCCATAGGAAAGAAATGCATATTCAAAAATAAATCAAATAAGAATTTGTTTGTACTAATATTAGTTTCGTTACTAAGACTTCTTCTTTGTTATATCTTATCAATAATACTGTGGAAGATTTAAAATGGCTACACTGAGATTTCATCGTAAAATCGAAAATTATTTTCTGCATTCTTGTTTTTTAACTTCGTTATTTATCTTCTCCACCTAATACCAACAAATCCTTGACTTACGCAAGCTTTAAACGTTTTTGTCTCGGTTTTTAATAACTATTTACGTACCAAAGCAATTTTTTTATGAATGTTATAGTTGTCAATACTCTGTATATGTTTCACACATTTAATAAATTGATAAATTACCACGAATTGATCTTTTTTATTCTTCATTACATTACATTACCCGCCAAACTACCAAATGTTCAAAAGAGTTTGTATGCAAATCTTTCATGTGAACTAACTCAATAAATTATTTTAAAAAATACGATAAGAGTTCTTGGTATTTTTTGGGGTATAATATCATAATAAAACTACCAATTTTTGGCATTTTACAGATTTGTTGTTTAGAGTTCAAATAATGATACCTACCTCTATAAAGTTGAACCATAACTATTTATTCAACAATTTTAATAAATGGTGGTTAAAACAAAATAATTTTTTCTTATAAATATTCTTTGACATTTTCATTGAGCAGCTTCCTCGTTCGTGACTCCAGAAGCCTCCAGTCAGGTTGTGAGGCTGATCGGCTTGTGTTGGCTTCTTTCGTTTCACGCCAAGGATTGGCTTGCCGTTGAGATAGATTGAGATTCGCTTCTCATTAAAACACTTGTGTTTTTTGTTGAAACGTTTAATATGTCACACAGAAGAGGGTAGACATTTAAACTTAGAGAGAGAAGCGAGAGTTGGTTGATAATGAATGTTGAAGAATGCTAATGTAGAATTGAATTGTATCTCGATCACAACAAGCTATTTATAAACAAACATAGATTTGATGTGACTACAGACACAAGATATTATAGACGCGAAATTATGACAATATTAAGGGACTGGGACACGGGCAAGCGGCTTGATTGCAAGCACGTAGTTTTTTGTCTATGGCACTTTGTGACAAGCATTTTGACCGTGTACCAAAGCTGGCTTGCAAGCATTGCGCGATACTACGTGCTGGCGGCGGGGCTTGATGCGAATTTATATTTTTGTGGGAATAGACAAACGAAAATAGACAAATAAATATCACGTATCATAAACAATGACACTTTTGACAGTCGCGAGTCGCGAAATGACAGGAAGGCATAGAAGTACATATAGGTACATAGATGCATAAATAAACCAATAAAATTTTGACCACCACGAAATCACAGGAAGGCGTGGCCATGCTTGACGGAGAGGCTTGATGCGGGCTGGCAAGCCGCTAAGCATAGACAATAATAGACAACAATAGACAAAAAAACCGTGTCCCAGTCCCTTAACATAAAAGGTAGCATAGACAGATAAAGATAATGTAAAAGGCTCTACACATCGAGATTATAAATTGAAAAAGTGAAAGAGTTAAGGCTTGACCGAAGTTAAATAAAACAGGACAATCACAAGATACGACACGCAACATACTCCCGGCTTTGAAAAACTAAGTTTGTTAACAAAATCATGATGAAGTCGATGAAAGTAAAGTTCACTGGGTTTCACTGTGGGGAATGTCACTGGAGAGTCATTGCATAAATTTCGCTGGAGAAAGTTATAGGAATTCACAGGAGAAGTTATTGTAGGAAAGTCACTAAGGTGACAGAGATGATGATGATGATGATGACGATGTTGTCTGGTCAACGGGTAGTAGACAGAGCCGGTTGACAGCCCTCGTTACTGTTGATTTAGAGGTAGCGACATTAGCTGCTCGTGTGATGCCATCAGTGCCAGGGTGTAATGTCAGAATGCGACCAAGAGCCCACTTGGTAGGAGGTAAGTTGTCCTCAAAGAGCAGCACCAAGGAGCCTGGTTGCAGCACGTCTGGGGTTTTGGTCCTCCATTTAGCTTGTTCCTGCAAGAGAGAGAGATACTCGTTAGACCACCTTTGCCAGAAATGTTGAACGAGCTGAGTGGTTCGTTCAAATCTGGAGAGCCTTAAAGAATTCGTAGCGGTCAGGTCCAGTTGAGGTGCAGCAACCAAAGATTCGCCAATAAGGAAGTGACCCGGGGTGAGAGGAGTGAGGTCAGATGGATCGGTGGAAAAGGGAGTGAGCGGACGAGAATTGAGGCATGCGTCGACCTGCGTTAAGACAGTATACAGCTCCTCAAAAGTCAATGAAAATTTACGGAGAACTCTAGTCAAATGATGCTTGGCTGACTTCACTGCGCTTTCCCATAATCCGCCAAAATGAGGAGATCTAGCTGGAATAAAGTGCCATAGAATAGAATGAGAACCAAAAAAATCCGAAAATTCATTCTGAGTCGAAGAGTTCTGCAAAAAAGAGGTTAAGGACTTGAGATCATTTGAAGTTCCTGCAAAATTCCCAGCATTGTCTGAGTAGATATGAGCACATTTTCCACGTCGTGCGATAAAGCGATTGAAACATTTGAGGAAACCCGTAGTAGATAAATCCGTAGCAAGCTCAAGATGAACTGCCTTGTTAGAAAAGCACACAAAGACACACAAATAAACCTTGAGAGTTGTTTTACTACGAATATTTCCAGATTTAATGTAATAAGGTCCTGCGTAATCAACACCACACGTAAGAAACGGGCGTGTTGGTTGCAGTCTAGACTGCGGTTGGTTCCCCATTAATGGTTGAATTGTTGTAGGTTTTGACCTGAAACAAACTATACATTTACGAAGAACACTGCGTATGGTTCGTCTTCCACAGAGTGGCCAAAATTGTAAACGATTGGATGCGAGTAACGCTTGCGGTCCAGCATGTAATAATTGACGATGAAAATGATTTATAATTAGGTTAGTAAACTGGTGATTGGAAGGTAAAACTACAGGATGTTTTTGATTATAGGTGAGGTTTGCATTTGATAGACGTCCGCCAACGCGCAGTACGTTCTCAGAGTCTAAAAATGGGTTCAATGAGAGAAGTTTACTATTTGACAAAAGACATTTTGATTTTGACTGTAATGCCTTTATATCTGATGCAAAGCATTGCCTTTGAACTATTTTAACAAGCGTTGTCATTGCAGTAGTTAGTTCAAGTACAGTTAGTGCGGTTGTTTGAGATTCAAACTTGCGGAGAGCATCAGTTTTGAAACGAATACAATAAGCTACTACTCTTTGCAATTTATGTAAAGTAGAATAACGATCAAAGATGTCAGTGTTATGTATTTGTGTTACGAATGCTTGAGTAGTGGTTTTCTGTTCCGGAAGTTCTGGTAAATCTGGGATGACGGTAGTTGGCCAATGTGTTTCATTTTGAGATAGCCATAGAGGACCATTCCACCAAAGGTTGCAAGATGCAAGATCCATTGGAGAAACGCCTCTAGATATGAGATCAGCAGGTCTTAGTTTGGTTGAAACATGTCTCCATTGTCCATGAGAGGTTGTGTCTTGAATCTCCGATACACGATTGGCGACAAAGGTTTTCCATCGTGCGGGCGATGCGGCGATCCAAGCGAGAGTTATCGTAGAATCGCACCAGTAAGAGGTGGAACCTTGAAATGTTAATGAGTCTGTTACCTTCTTCATGAGTTGAGATAATAAAAGAGATCCTGATAGTTCTAATCTAGGTAAGAAGATTTTTTTCAGAGGCGCCACTCTTGAGCGAGCGCATAGCAATCTGCAGATCCAGATGCCGTTTTCGAATGTCCGTATGTAAATACATGCTCCATATGCGCGTTTTGACGAATCGCAGAATCCGTGTAATTCAGAATATTCCTTAATTGTAGGTACATGTCTAGGTATAGATATTAGATTAATGTCTTTCAACTGATGTTGAAAGTTGAGCCATGAAGTTTGAATATGACTTGGAACGTCTGAATCCCAGTCAATTTTTAATTGCCATAAATCCTGGATGAATAATTTTGCAGTGATATTTATTGGAGCAATTAGACCGAGAGGGTCGAATAGTTTCGCGATTTGTGACAAAAGATTTCTTTTAGTTATAGATGAATTTATAGATGATGTAGCAGGTTGATATCTAAGTGTATCCAGAGTAGAATTCCAACTCAGACCGAGTGTTTTGGAGGTTTCCGATTTTCCCAGTAATGTCGAATCGACAGACTGATTGAGGGATTTTTCATCTGCGATGAGATTGTCGTCATTGGATTTCCATTTTCGTAGATTCATACAGGCAGAACTTAATATAGAATTTATACTATACTTGAGTTTTAGCGTTGTCTCAAAATCATTACTTCCTGTAAGGAGATCGTCGACGTAAAAGTCATGTAGGATGCGCTGACTTGCGTCTAGCGACGATTCTTGTGAATCCAGTGCTGGTTGCCGTAGACATCTTGTCGCTAAATACGGAGCTGATGCCGTACCGTACGTAACTGTGTTGAGTCTGAAATGAGACAATTTGTTTGAAGATGGGTTAGACCAAACAATTCTTTGTAAATCACGATGTTTGGGAGTTATTAAGATCTGACGGTACATTTTTTCTATGTCCGCGGATATTACATATCTGTAAGTTCTGAAACGTAGGATTATTGAATGGAGATCATCTTGAACGGTCGGTCCAACCATGAGGATGTCATTTAGAGAGAGCCCTGAGAAGGTTTTCGCAGATCCATCAAACACGACCCTCAGTTTTGTGGTTTCGCTGGATTCACGTAGAAAAGAATGGTGAGGTAAGTAGAAATGATGGTTAGAGGATGAAGTGTTGTCCTTAATAGATATTTAAGACATATGGTTTAGTTGAATATATTCATTCATGAATTCAGAGTATTGCAATTGTAATGGAGGTGAGAGTTTCCTATCAACGGGGAGCCATCGTTTTGTAGCTGTGTTTAGCGAAGAACCCAAGTCTTGTGGGTTTCCCTTGAGCGGAAGCTCCACGACGAATCTACCATCTTCATTTCTGTAATGTGTGTCAATGAAGTGTGATTCGACAGCCTTTTCTTCCAAGGACTGAGGTGGATGAGAAAGGTTTTCTTCCATATGCCAGAATTTAGTCATGAGATCATGAAGGGCATTGTTGTCTTTTAATGGAAAATAAAGAAATACCTTCGTTAGCTGGTGTGTCGGTGTGTGTAATTACCCAGCCGAAAGCGGTTTGTTGAAGTTGCATTCCTGAGATGTTTGTTCGCCTTTGCTCTAGGCAACTCCAGAACATGTCGCAGCCAAGAAGGATGTCGATCGATGCAGGTTCATGATAGGTTGGGTCTGCTAGCTTCATGTGAGATGGGAGCGTAGCTGTTGCGTTGCTGGTGATCTTGTGTACTGGAATGTTTGGAGTAATTTCATTTAAACAGATGCAAGATAATTGTTTTACAAAACGTTTTTTATATTGTGAAGCAATGGTTATATATTAGTTTTTAAATTACTATTGAATGATGCGCCGGTTATTCCAGTAATTGGGCTATCTGACTTTATTAGCTGAACGCCTAGCTGCGTAGCTAATTTTGTGGTAATAAAGTTGCTTTGACTGCCAGAATCGAGTAAAGCTCTGGCCTGGATGAAATGTCCTTGAGCATTCTTCACATTGAGAATAACAGTAGATAGTAAGGAATGAGATTCGTTTGCCATGGATGTAGCGGAGATGATTGGACCTTGTTCAGAGTCAGTTTGAACTTCTTTGTGAAACAGAGTGTGATGTTTTTTGTTACATGTTTTGCAACGGAATTTGCTTTGACATTGTTCGTAATGACCCTTTCCTAGACAGTTGTAACATAATTTAAAAGTCTGAGATGCATTTATTCTGTCTTGAAGAGTCATTTTCTGAAGTTTAGGGCATTGATAGATAGTATGATTTGAAAATCATACTATCTATCAATTCTGAAGAACAGACATTGCAACAATAATTTTGAGATGTTACAAAATGAAATTTGGTTTTTTGCTATTAATGTTATCAGATTTATGAGCTGTTGCAGATGACTTTGGTATAGATTGAAGCATTTAAGATTTATCGGTAAAAAACTTTATGAATTTTTTTTTTATTTTTTTTTTTTTTATTGAAACATATAAACAAGATTTACAATTTTATAACAATATAAACACAAATATTTCAATCACTCTCCTAATAAAGCAGCTGCTTGTGTTTAGGAGAGGACAACAAAAATATCTTAACATTTGTTTAAATTAAACAAAAAATATTAGTAATAAAACAAAAAATAACAATAAAAGTAATGAAAATATAGGTTAGTTAATAAATGATTCAAAGAATTTAAAAGGCAAAAACATATTTCTAAACAATAAGTAAAGTTATGAGGTGGTACAAGAGTATTTTAATTTAATTTTTTTTTTATATTTTTCGAAGTTTTCTTCCGATCGTATATCAAGGGGTAATTTATTAAATAATTTTACACCCTTGAATATATAGTGATGCTGTGCTGTTGTGGTTCGTGCTAGTGGCACGGTTAGTCCTCCAACAGATATTATTCTTTTGCTAATATTCAATTGTGGTAAATTATTTTTACTAAAGAAATCTTTATGTATTTGTAGGAGTGCAATTTTGTCATAAATTTTTGTAAGTGGGGGAACCGGGAAATCTTGAAAAACATTTATAGTTGGGTAGTAATATGGCTTTTTTAAGATGATTTTTATTAGTATTTTTTGGATAGTTTCCAGTGGGAGTAGGGATGATTTATATGCACCCCCCCAAGCCACGATTCCATATTGTAGGACAGAGTGCGCCAGTGCATAATAAATATCTATTAGTATTTTTAATGATACAGTATTTCTTAGTCTAAAAAATATATAGATCAGTTTTCTCATTCTGTCTACTGTGGAATTTATTTGACTTTTCCATTTGATGTTATTATCAATAATTATTCCAAGATATTTTATTTCTTCTTTACTACTAATGTTTATACAGTTTAAGTTACAGGGTGCGATTCTAAGGAGGAAATTTCTTTCGTGAATTTTTATGTTTAGATTTACATTTGAGATATTCCCTGTTAGGCTATAAGGTATGAAATGGGTTTTTTCGACATTTAGTGTCAATAAGTTTTCGTCAAACCATAGTTTAACGATATTTATGGCATTATTAGCTGATACTTCGACCTCATTCCAAGAATTTCCTTCAATAGTTATCACTGTATCGTCTGCGTAAGATATAATGTTTCCAATGATTGGGAGTTCAAAAAGTTCATTTACATATAGTATAAATAGTAAAGGTCCCAAAACAGTTCCTTGTGGAATTCCAAAATCTTTATTTTCTATTTCACTTAATTCGTTGTTTACTTTAACCTGTTGAGTTCTTTGATAGAGATAACTTTTTAACAATCTTTTAGCTTTGCCAGTAATTCCTATATTATTTAGTTTATTAATTAATTTTGAATGTGAGACACTATCAAAAGCTTTACGGAGGTCAATGAATATACTTAAGCACTTTTTGCCTCTATCTAATGTTTTGTAAATAAGCTTAGTTAATTCTGCAATTGCGTCTTGTGTGCTAAGTTTATCTCTGAAACCGTATTGACTAGGGTTAATACATTTTTGGTTATCTGTATAATCACTAATTTGTTTTTTTATTACTTTTTCGTGTATTTTTGCAATGTTGGATAATAAGGATATTGGGCGGTAATTGTTTACTTCTTTTGAATCTCCGGATTTATATACTGGGATTATAATGGCTTTTTTGTAGTTAGACGGGAATATTCCGTATTTAGTACTTACATTAATTATATGCGTAATCGGTTTGGTTAGAAAATTGCAGTATTTTTTCAAGATTTCTGTAGTTATACCGTCGTATCCTGGCGCACTACCATTTTTAAGTGATTGTATTATGTTTTCAATATTTTTTTCTGTAGTCGGTTTAAAAATTGAAAGATTGCTATTTGTTATTTTATCTTCATGTATGTCATCAGTTTCATAATTTTGGTCAATTTTATATGCAAGTTTTTGACCGACGGTAGCGAAAAATTTGTTGAAAATATTTGCGCACATTTTTGGTTCACGGATAGCATTTATTTTAGTTCCATTATTGTTTATGACATTTATTGTAGACTTATTTTTATTCATTATTTCATTTATAGTGTTCCATGTTTTTTTAGGGTTTTCCTTTGTGAGGATTATTTTCTCCCTGTAATATTTTTCTTTTGTGTCTTTGATAATTTTAATGAGTTTGTTCCGGAATATTTTGTAATCGTTTTTTACTTGGCTATTGGTAGAGTTTTTTTTTGTATCTATGAAAAGTTTTTCTTTTTTCCGGATAGATATGAGTAATCCTTGCGTAATCCATGGTTTGATTTTCCTTAATTTAGAACTAGGTTGATTATTTATAAAGGTTGTACAGTCTGCGATATGAGCATTTAAAGTTTCTTCAAAGAAGTTTGCGCACATGTCTGGGTTTTGGCAATTTAGTACTGAGGACCAAGATTCGTTACTTAATTTATTATTTAATTTTACATTGTTCAATTTGGAAATTATGTTAATATTTTTTCTAGAGTCAATTAATCCTAAGTTTTTATTTAAATCATAAATAAAAATATTTGTATGGTGATCTGTTATATCATTTTTCCATATAATAGATTTAATTTTTTCTGTGTGTTTAATATTGCTCCATATGTGGTCCAGGCATGATGGCGATTGGTTTGCAAATTCTCTTGTGTAATTATTTACACATGATATAAAGTTCATTTCACTCATAGCATTTATATAATCTATTTTATTTTTACAGTGGTTATTTGGACCAATATTAATATTTAAATCACCTATTACGATACAATTTAGATGGTTTTTGTTACATAGTATTTTTTTTAATTCTTCTATAAATAAAGATACATCAGAGCTGTGTGTTCGATATATAGCGATTATATTGAATGGCATATTATTTAAAACAAAATTTAATGACAAACAGTTTGCTTTGCATATGTGTATTTCGGTAATATTGATATCAGAATTTTTTTCTTTAGCGTATACTACAATTCCACTATTTTTATTAATCTGATAATTTGTATTGTAATTTTTGTAGTTTGGGATGATTGGTATATTTATGTTTGCATGTATGTGCGCCTCGGATAGTATTATGAAATCTGGCTGTGAACATAATGTATTTAGGGATACCAGAAGTTCATCCATGTTTTTATTTATACTTCTAATGTTTAGGTGCAAGATTGTTAATCTATTTATTATATTGTCATAGATCCTATTGCATTCACTGGCTGCTTCACATACGTATTCTTCTATATTTAGATTTTTATCAATTTCGCTTAAGTTAAAATTTTCCATTGCATTTATTTAGATGTGATAGAATATGTATATATAATTCTACGAGGAAATGAATAAGTAATAATGCTCATAATTAGTGTAACACTATTCTTGCTCGATTTCAGTTCATATCTAAAATTGTAGGTTTTGATTTTTTCTATAAGATTTGTTTTATGTTTAGATAATACTCGGAGACATAGTGAGTGTTTGTTTAATTGACAGCAAAAATTTATTTGATTCGTTCTTCTTTTTATAATAATTACAATAAAAAATAGCTTGTGTAAGAATATATCAATAGTACAAGTGAACATATAGTGTAGAGATTTATTGCATATAGAGTATTGGCAGCATGATATATGGGTTAGTAATGTATATAATAATAATTTTGACAAATTAATATATCTATAATTAGACTTTAGTATTCTATAATTTACTAGCCTTCGATAAACGTAGTTGTGGATTGTTGTTGTATTATCTATTTTCTGGTAGGAATATACAAATGTAGAACGTAGATGTAATGTATTGTAAAAATAACCATAAAAGTGTAGTATGTAGAGATGTGTTATCATGAAGAAAATATTTAGGTTTTTTATCTTCAAAATAGAGAATGATTTAAATTTTTTGGTTTTAAATACATATATCCTGACTTTAAAGTATGTAGAATGATGAAAGATTTGTCGGTTTTTTAATGTATAGACTATAGAATTATTATTTTTTATATCTTGTGGATATTCAAAAATACATGCGTACTTGTAAGACATTGAGAATAGATATGAAATATTTTTATAGACATCTTTAAAATTTATAACAATATTCCAATTTTTGTTGCGTAAGAGCAAGTATTTTTTTGTAATATTGACAGTTAGTTTGATTATGGACATTTTTATTTTAATTGTTAGTATCATTTTTGAATATTTCTTAGAATTTTCAGTTTTAATAGTAAGTATACTTGTTTTATATACTGGAGATTGATAAGAAACATCATGTTTTTTTAAAGCATATGTCATAGCATTATTAATTTTGTTAGTTTTTAAATGTTTGAATGTGCAGGTACATGCATAATATATTGACAATAAACATGAGTTACTATGAAAAATATACCTTGAATCCAAATTAGTATTCAATTTTCTGTTGTGCGAATGCCAGCATTTTTTTATAATATAAACAGTTGGTTTTATCATTCGCACTATGATTGGTAGGAAATGACAGTTGAAATCTGTCATTTTGAAAAGTGCAGTTTCATAGAAGCAATGTTTCCATAGAATGAACGTATTAAGTGAACGTATGAAAGTATTTGGTTCTGGAATAGGAATTCGTTCCCACTCACGAGATGTTATTGGATCAAGTTTATTTGACAAATGATGAATTAGTAAGGCATCCCAATGTTCTGTAGGTAAGTTTAAATTTTTCAAAGCCCGTAAATTAATTAAAATTTGATCTAAAAAAGCTTGAATTTCTTTGGAAGATTCAAATTTAATGATTGCAATATTGTATACATATAGCTCGGATGTGGTTTTGAATTATTAAGCGTTTATTTGCGTATCGATCTGTTAATAAATTCCATGCAATATGATAATTATTTGATGAGATTTCCAGAGATGTTAATAATTTGGAAGCGTTTCCAGTTAAGCACGATTTAAGACAGTGAAATTTCTGAATTGCAGATAATTCATGGTTTGTTTCAATTAATGATTGAAAAGATTCTTCGAAACAAGTCCAGGTAAAATTTCGATCGCGCTGGCCTCGCTTATTATAAATATTTTTTAGATAAAACCTTTAGATTCACCTTAATTACTGTACGACACAACTTTTAACCTTCGGGGAGGTGGAAAATATTGCAATAAAAATTTCAATTACGTAAAATTAAAATCTACTCTCGCATACGAAATCGGCGACGCGGCGACTGTCGGCCTCCATTTCTAACACTCGCTGACATTTTGTTATGTTGGTATTCCTGACACTTTACGAAGAGCTAGGAGCTAGATGCTAGACAATCGTAGCCGACTTCATGCGGATACATAAATGATTCGTATAAAAACACTACATAATTTGTAATAATATAATGTAAACAAACCTTTTTAGAATCACTTCAGAGTCGAACTGAGGCACTAGAATCATGTTGGATTTCGTCGTCATTATAATTGAAACTGTACAAAACAAATAGTCACAAGTCCGAGGCACAAGAATCATGTTGGATTTCGTCGTCATTATAATTGAAACTGTAGAAAACAAATAGAGTCACAAGTCCGAGGCACAAGAATCATGTTGGATTTCGTCGTCATTATAATATAATTTTAATTCAAGCAATAAATATAAATAATAAGAAAAAAATCTAAATGGAATGGAATCACTGGTTGGGGTTATACGTTTCACTGGCCATTTTAAAAAAAGCGTGGATTCGATCCTTATTCTTTGGAAGCGATCGCTTCCAGAGAAATTCACATAAATAACCCTCGTAGTGAGCTTTACTCCTTCCGAATCTTGGAACGTTTCCCCTCACATCTCTCCAACAACGCTCAATGTTTTGTGTGTGGGCACCGGTTTCATGATCCACAAATGTTATGCTGTGGTTCACACTTAAATGACGAAAGCCTTCACTTTCCAGGCAGTCGTATGCTTTCCAGCAATCGGAAATAATAGTTGTGCCGGGCAATATATATTCTTTTATAACTTTCAACAAGGTTTCCTTGGACCGATCCTCGACACCGCAGACAAACATCTTCTTCGTACCTCGCTCGTATCCGCCGAAGATCCACTTCCCTTCAACAATTCTTCCTCGGTTGTTTTTTCTTTTTCCTATCTTAGCTTCATCGATCTCAACCGTGACTCCAACGCCTCCAATTTGTTGCTTTATTTTTAAGCACCACATCACGCACACTTCTCGGCAATAGTTGGACCAGTTGACAACCGTCTCGCTGCTCATTTCCAGCTCCTCTACCAAAAAGGCGGTCCTCGGTGGACGCATCATGGTCCAACATACTACAAATGTACAGATTTTATTAACCGTAAGGCTCGACTTCGAGAAAAACGTGCCCTTTCGCGCCGAAACCGAAAAATCGCAGCGTGATTTAATTTTTTTGTGACCAACACTAACGGTGGACGTTTTTCTACACCTGAACATAAAGTTCGAAAAATTGCATTTATTGCCACATTTCTCGCACATTTTCTCCCTGAGGATCACACCGTGATTCCTCAGCCACTCCAACAAGATTTCCTCCTGCTTTACAATGTCCCAAAATTCAAACATCCCAACCGAACAAGATGCGCAATCCATTTTTTGTTTATCAAAACGTCTATCTGATGAGCGAAAAAAGTTTGAACTAATTAGTTAATTAACAACCGGAAACAAGAAGGAAAATTTTGGAAAGAAGAAACGAGCGGCTACAATAACTTTTTTTTTTCTTTATGGCTTTTCACCCAAGGTTCTAGCCAAATTAAATTATATGCATAACCGGGAAACGCTTAATAAGCATTAAAAATATCTTTATAAATACAGGCTTTATAGAGCCTGCTCGCGTCAAGGCAAGAAAAATATCCCAGTTTTCAAGTAGTTTAGCGGCTATGCTAGGTTTGTGTAACATGGTTTGTGATACAAAAGAAAGTGCCCCCTTTATATCGCCTGCTCGCGTCAAGGCAAGAAAAACATCCCAGTTTTCAAGTAGTTTAGCGGCTACGCTAGGTTTGTGTAACATGGTTTGTGATACAAAAGAAAGTGCCCCCTTTATAGCGCCTGCTCGCGTCAAGGCAAAAAAAACATCCCAGTTTTCAAGTAGTTTAGCGGCTACGCTAGGTTTGTGTAACATGGTTTGTGATTCAATAGAAAATGTGAAAGTGAAAGTGGTATATATATAAATATATCTAAAAACCATGTTATACAAACCTAGCGTAGCCGCTAAACTATTTGAAAACTGGGATGTTTTTATTGCCTTGACGTGAGCAGGCGGTATAAAAGGGACACTTTCTTTTGAATCACAAACCATGTTACACAAACCTAGCGTAGCCGCTAAACTAATTGAAAACTGGGATGTTTTTCTTGCCTTGACGCGAGCAGGCGGTATAAAAGGGACACTTTCTTTTGAATCACAAACCATGTTACACAAACCTAGCGTAGCCGCTAAACTAATTGAAAACTGGGATGTTTTTCTTGCCTTGACGCGAGCAGGCGGTGTAAAGGGGGCATTTTCTTTTTCATCATAAACCATGTTACACAAACTTAGCGTAGCCGCTCAACATCGCATAAATAGTTAACTTAAATAAAATTTGAACGTAAAAAAATAAAATCCAGCTAATAAATTTCAATCACAACGCACACAATGCATGCATATTAGGTAAATACTAATTTGACGGAATTTTTTAACATTAAATAAAACGGCCGCGCGATTAGGTCTCTAGCTACTTCTAGCCGTTCGTTTCGTTCTATAGTAACAGAAATACCAACAAAACAAAATGACATTTGACAATAAAGTTTGAAAATGGTCGGTCTCGTTTCACAAAACGTAAGCTAATTTTAGTTTTACGTAATTGAAATTTTTATTGCAATATTTTCCACCTCCCCGAAGGTTAAAAGTTGTGTCGTACAGTAATTAAGGTGAATCTAAAGGTTTTATCTAAAAAATATTTATAATAAGCGAGGCCAGCGCGATCGAAATTTTACCCAAGTCCACTCAGAGAATGTTCCGGAGAAAGTGGGTAGTTTCAAAATTGGTAATTGAATTTTGGAATTTATATTTACTTGTGATTGATGTGAATTAAGTTTGGAATCGATCGTCAGACGCGATTTTGCTTCGGAGATGGCCTTGAAATACATTGTTTCAAAGCGATCGGTCTCATCATCCGAATCGAATTTCAAACTTTCATCACACAAACTGATTCTAAGTTGAATTTCCATGAATAAGTCATGCAAAGGTTCGATTTTTGCCAATCGGACTTGGATGATTGACGGATCCGTTTGGTCTTCATCTAACAATGACTGAAACTTCGTTATCAGCCCTTTGATCTGACCCCTTCTGGCTATGAGAGCCTTCAAGTTGTCCGCCATTGTCAGATGATTAGAGATCCGTGCCTGTTATGATTGAGAAACAGCAAAAGTATTAACACAGTAAGGAGGGAAAGTTGAAAGGATTGACTTAACTTTGGTGCTTGCTGTGATTATTGCTGATTTCTCCTGTTGTGGCCTGGGTGATGATTGCTGGTGCAATCCGGCGAAGGACCATGAGCAGCGTCCTCGTGTTGACTCCAGAAGCCTCCAGTCAGTTTGTAAGGCTGATCGGCTTGTGTTGGCTTCTTTCGTTTCACGCCAAGGATTGGCTTGCCGTTGAGATAGATTGAGATTCGCTTCTCATTAAAACACTTGTGTTTTTTTGTTGATACGTTTAATATGTCACACAGAAGAGGGTAGACATATAAACTTAGAGAGAGAAGCGAGAGTTGGTTGATAATGAATGTTGAAGAATGCTAATGTAGAATTGAATTGTATCTCGATCACAACAAACTATTTATAAACAAACATAGATATGACATGACTACAGACACAAGATATTATAGACGCGAAATTATGACAATATTACACTATGACGTGCCATAAACAAAAATATTTAACATAAAGGGTGGCATAGACAGAAAAAGATAATGTGAAAGGCTCTACACATCGAGATTATAAAATGAAAAAGTGAAAGAGTTTAGGCTTGACTGAAGTTAAATGAAACAGTACAATCACAAGATACGACACGCAACATTGATAAAATTTTCATTCAAAATTTATATTGAAAAGTAACAAATTATATTATGTATGTTTAATTTTCCGACTTTATGTCCGGATTAAATCTTCCGCACAGGAAAAAACTAAACCCTTTCACACACTTTTCCACTGATGATCATATGATCATGCCACATTGTGGCCCGCGAACGAATTATAAGTGGCCCGCGTGAACCATTTTCAAAAAACCCGCCAATCTGAAAAAGTCTCGCGGGCCCGCGGTAAAACAAACAATGCAGCTTTCGCGCGGTGACCAGTGTTGCCAACGAAGGCGATTTATCGCTATTTAGGTTACTCAGAACGAGAATCAGCGACAAAAAATCTAACCTCTTGAACTTACTTTTTAAACAAAAATACCGGTTTTTGATATAAAATTTTTTGCGTCCGAAATGGAATTTTGCCACCCCCCCCCCATGGAATTCGAAAAATTGTTGTGGGGAATCACATATGATGTTTTTGGGTGTGCGGAATATTTTTCTCAGCGAAGTTCCGTAACAACCCCCCCCCCCATGGATTTCAAATATTTTGTGGGAAGCACTCATTTTGAATTTTTTTTTGTGGGGAATTATGTTTTGTTTTATAGAAATTCTCTAACAACCCCCCCCCCCCCCATGGAAATAGGAACTGTAAGTATTCAGTGGCCCGCCAGTGATTTTTAAATCGTCAATTTGGCCCAACTGTTAAAAAGGTTGGGCAGCCTTGATCTAGTCAATCCACATTATGCAAGTGCATTATATAAATAAATAGTAGTATAGCGCCCTTCGTGGCAGCAGGACGCGTCCTAACGCTTCCTCCAACCGCTTTGTGTTTTTTTTTGTATTTTCAAGGGAAATGAGGCAACATCCCTTTGATATTATTTTTAAAATCAATCAATCAACATTTGAACTTAAATAAAAATAAACTTAATAATTATTAGAACTTTATAATATGTGATTTGAGTGCAGTGTTTTAAAAGTGAATAAATAATCGGAAATTTGCTCAAAAATATTGGACATTCGAAACGAACGGCGATCGGTAAATGCACTCCAGATGTTTTCAACAAAATTTTCGGAAACTGGGCAAGCTTGGACCCTGCAAGTTTTTTTTACCAAGCACAGGGTAATTTATTACCCCAACCGTCGCTTTTTATTGCGGACAGAATGCACCACTTCAACAATTACCAGGAACAGGATTACATGAAGATAAATGATGGACTTGCCGAAAGTCACTGCGGTGCTGCCAGGGTCTCTTATCTATGTGAGGTGTCAGCGCTGTATTAGCAGCAGATACATACCTGGACGCTGTTGTTGGACGCGGTGGACTCTCTTACTGCAGCAGCTGGTCCAGTTCCTTCACCACTTAGGATTCTTGCTGCAGAGCCTCCATCTTCTATCTTCGTAGAACGTCACAGCGGTGCTGCCAAGGTCTGGTATCTGTGAGAGGATATTGTGTCAGCGCTTTATTAGCAGCAGACACATACCTGGACGGATGACGAACCTCGTGCTGGCACTGTTGGTGGACGCGGTGGACTCTTTCGCTGCAGCAGCTGGCCCAGTTTCTTCACCATCTAAGATTCTCGCTGCAGAGTCTCCATCTTCTATCTTCGTGTCACCTGTTCCTATACTTCATTTTACTTAACTTAACTTCACTCTATTTTTGTAATATTTATATTTTCTGTAATACCTGCATCAACTCTAAAGCGCCCCTGAGGTGATATCTCACAAAAGCGGCGCTATACAAATTATCCAATAATAAATAAATAAGTAAGCATAATACATACAAAATAATTCAAGAACAACACGACAAATCACCAGAGATCAAATGGAAAAATAATAAACCGACTCCAGATATTTTCATATCAAAGGATCGACACGGTAGAACTTCTAATTAGGCCTATAAATCCTATTGATCCCTCAATATAAATATTTTAAAAATCTTTCGTAATCCTACATGTATTTATTCATTGTATTTATTGTTGTATTTATTCCTTCATTGTTGCGACAATACTGTTGTTGAGTGAAGACGTCTGCTCTGTGATATTCCACTATTTACTACTTTTAGTATTCACAACAATAAATTTGTACCTACTATATTACACTTTGTTTACCAGTGAGCATAAAGTCTGTGGGGTGACCATCTTTAATTTGCCAGTTGTGAGTCACATTATTATAATTATATATAATGCCTAGCAATCAGAATCTAGTGCAAACTAGATCAAAAGCATTGGATTCTCCATCTAATGAGGATCAATTTGGAAAAATTGTTAAATACATGGATAAAAAAATGGACGATTTTAAGCAACAAGTTTTTGCCAAAATTGAACTCGAATCGAGTACATTGAAAAAAAATCTTGAATCGGAGATATCCGATATGAGAAAAAGTATTGAATTTATCAGTAAACAATATGATGAAATCACTATGAATATTGGAAACATGATGCAATTAAAAAAAAATGTTGATTACTTAGAAAACGCAAATTCTATCAAAGATTTAAAAATTAAAAATTTAGAAATTCGTGTAGCTGAAATAGAACAACAAAATATAAGCTATAATTGTGCTGAATTGTCTGGGGTAGAAACTTTGATGGGAGAAAATTCTGTGGAAACCGTTGTAAGATTTATAAAACAACTTGACATTCCGATTGAACCAGCTAGAATCAATAAAATTTCTCAATATCCTGATAAATCTATCAATAAACCTGGAGCTCAGAGGATGATCATTCATTTCAAAGATGACAAGTCCCAATCTGAATTTCTTAACGCACGCAAAAAAATAAAGCAATTGAAGGACTGTAAAGTATTCATTGGTGAAGTTTTATCCTCTTATTCAAAAAACCTTCTTTGGAAAACCAAACAAAAAGCTAAAGAAGCTAATTTTCAATTTGTATGGTTTCGTAATAATAAAATTTGTGTGAAAAAGAACCCGGAACAATCCTCAAGAGTTCTAATCATTAAACACGCGGATGACTTGAATCAATTGTCTTAATCATCACTCAGAGACTGTCACTATTATTTAAAAAAAAAATTAAATGGATGATATCTACAACATAATTGATTTGGCTGACAATAATGAATCTAACATAACATTAGAAGATTCACATTCTTGCAAAAATTTTTTGAGGGATTCAAAATTTTCTTTATTATGCATGAATATTAGAAGTTTAAGCAAAAATTTTGATGAAACTGTTTCTATGCTTGATTGCATTAATCATCGTCTAGAAGTACTAGTCTTCACAGAAGCTTGGCTGGGCAGTTTGATTAATATGCCTATCATTCCTGAGTATGTAGTTTACAAAACAAAGATGAACTATTTGCAAAATGATGGAGTAGCTATCTATATAAAGCAAAACATTCAGGTAACTGTTGAGGAAATTTCTCTCCCCAATGCCAACTGCTTAAAAATACAATTTTCCAATACAATATGTTTAATAGCTATATATCGATCTCCATCTCAGATTAATATAGATAACTTTCTCGATTCATTGGATGAATTGCTTGACTCTGTATCCTTGCAATATAAGGAGATTATATTATGTGGGGACTTAAATATTGATACTCTAGATTTGAAGAACCTAAAAACACAAAAATATCTATCACTTCTAGCATTTCATGGTATTAAGCCCATCATAAACTCACCAACAAGAGTAACTCCTAACAAATTAAGCTGCATTGATCATATTATGGCGAAATCAAAATTAAAACCACAGGGAGCGGCTTTTACTACTGGCATAACAGACCATTTTGCAATTTTGATGAAGTTTATGAGCTTAACTCTTAAAAATATTTCAAATAATAATGGAAAACCAAAACTTGTTGTTGACAACAACCTTTTGAAGACCAAATTAAAGGAGGAATCCTGGGATACAGTACTATCAATTAACGACGTCAATCTGGCAACAGATAATTTCATTAAATGTTTGAAAACTCATGTGCAAAGTTGTACTTCAGTACAAATTGAGAAACATTACAGAAAATATCTAAAACCATGGATAAATGTTGGAATAATCAAATGCCTCAGAACACGTGATAAATTGCACAATAAATGTAGAAGAGAAATCTATAACAAAGAACTGTTGGAATACTATAAAAGATATCGGAATTGGTGTACAAAGATAATACGAACAACAAAACAAGCATACTACAGAAGAAAATTGGATGAAGTCAATGGAAACATTAAACAACAGTGGAAGATTATAAAGGAGGCTATCAACCTACAAAAGGAACAAACTACCATAAACAAATTGAAAATTAATAATATTATTACTTCAATGGAAGAGAGTCCAAATATAGTTACTAATCATGTAAATAATTTCTTCAGTGACATTGGTCCAAGCTTCGCTAATAAATTGTGCAGTGCTAATAAAACTAGTGAGATGTGTCTTGTGAATGATTTTAAATCTGAACTTCACGTTACAGGGGACAATTTTTATTTTAAACCAACTAGCATTTCTGAAGTCACAAATGTGATAAATGATTTAAAAATGTCTTTCTCGTGCGGTATTGATTCTTTAAGTGTTATGGTGTATAAAATGCATGTATCTGAATTAGCTGGTCCCATATCTCACCTTGTAAATATTAGCTTCAAGAGCGGGATGTTCCCTTCTCATTGTAAGAAAGCTAAAGTAATTCCCCTTTTTAAAGGTGGAGATCGTCTAGATGTAAATAATTACAGACCTATATCCTTACTCAATACTCTTTCAAAAGTAATAGAGAGATTGGCTAAGTCGAGATTGGTATCATTCTTAGAAACATATAATATACTCTCTAGCAATCAGTTTGGTTTCAGAGAGAATATAGGAACAAGTGATGCAGTGTTGAGGGTATTGTCCAAAGTCACTAGTGCGTTAGACTATGGAAACAAAGCTTTGGCTGTGTTTTTAGATCTATCAAAGGCATTTGACACGGTGTCCCATGGATTACTCCTCAAAAAATTATCCTCTCTTGGCATTCATAGTACAGCACTAGGCTGGTTCACATCCTATCTAAGTGATAGAACGCAACAAGTAGAGATAAATAATCATTTAAGCAATAGCAAACCAATCTCTTTTGGGGTTCCGCAAGGTAGTGTGCTTGGACCAATATTGTTTTTAATCTACATTAATGATTTGTGTAATTTATATATTCCAGGTAACATTGTTAGTTTCGCAGACGATACTGCTTTAATATTTGAGGGTAAAACCTGGAGAGATGCTTTTAACAAATGTGACTTAGGATTAAGAGCAGTAAAGAGTTGGCTGAATAATAACATCTTAACTTTGAATACAATAAAAACTAAATATGTGACATTCAGTATATCATCAAAAAGTCAGCCTTCTGACTCTCATAATCTAATTATACATAATTGTCTGCTAAATTGTAATTGCCACCCCTTGGAAAGTGTAGATTGTATCATGTATCTAGGTGTAAAGATTGATAAATTTTTAAGATGGAATGATCATATCGATATGTTAACAAAGAATATCAGGAGACTTACATTTATTTTTAAAGAACTTCGACACATATTGGACAAAGAGAAATTAAAAACTGTCTATTTTGCCTTAGTCCAATCTCGACTTTCTTATAACATAGTATGCTGGGGATCATGTCTAAAGTCCAATGTTGAACCACTAAATATTACTCAAAAATTGATCCTTAAAGTGATGTACAAAAAAAAATTCTGTTATCCATCCAACCTACTTTATAAGGAATGTAATGTTATGTGCATAAAACAGCTATATATCACTCAAATACTTTGTCGATTTTTTATCAATATTAAATTTGCTGAAAGAACACAACAAATGCGTACAACTAGAATTAGCTCTACATTGAACTTTGTGGCGGTACATACTAAAACTTCTTTTGGTCAAAGAAATTATTTATATCAGGCACCACTTATGTTTAATATTCTTCCAAATCATATTAAATCTACCAATTCCTTAGTTAAATTTAAAAAGTTAATTAAGGTTTATGTATTGACAGACAATTGTCTTAATATTTTTTCATCCTTGTCCTTTCTTAAATAATAAGATTTTATATAAGTCCCATTTGCTAAAAACTGAATGTCACCCTATCTGTCTTTATTATCTACTTTGCTTCTTCTTTTGAATAATGATTAGTTATGGTTCAAATATTGTTACAATATACTGTCAAATTACCCATCTGGTAACACATCTAATACTCATTTTTTCTTTAATTTTGAAATATTTTGTATTTTTATGTAAAATTACTTTATGTTTGTGATACTCTTATGTTTGCTTCACTCATATGTAAATTGTTAACCTCGATACAGGCTTAGTCCTAGTGAGGTTGATTATTATGTGAAAAAAAGTGTTTTATGTATAGTGAGATGCAATAAATAAATTTAATATGACGGATTTTTGCATTTTTAAATATAAATTTTTTGATAGATCTAATACGCCTAAATTTTTAATGAGAGAGCTAGGTATAATTCCAGTAGCTGAAATAACTAATGGTTATATTTTTATAGTCTGAGAATGACAAATTCGTTTTATCTCATTTCCTAAATCTTCGTATTTTTTTATTTTTAGCTAACATATTTTTGAATATTACAGGAATTTGGAATAGCGACATCAATAATGTAAGTTGTTTTTTAAATGTTGTCATGTAAAACTATATCGGGTCTATTGCGACTAATCGTTCGGTCTGTTAGTATAGTTTTATCATAATTTATTTTATAAAATTCATTTTCTTAAAATGAATTTGGTTTATATTCATAATATTATGGAACTTTATTACGGCAGTCAATCAAGTTATGTTTAATTACTAAACTTTGCTGAATTATTTTTAAAACTTGATTGTGCCTAAATGTAAACTTGGGCGGTGCCAATATAGAACATCCCGATATAATACGTTCTATAGATTCCAGAAAAGCCAAACATTTTCTACATAAACCATTAATTTGATTTGAATCTTTGACTATACGCTTCCTATATTTTTTTAGTATTAATGACTGTATCCTGAATGGCAAGCATAAATCCTTCTATTTCTGCGCTCAATTCTCCAATACTCAACCATTTTTTTGACGAAAATTTGTCAACATACGTTTGGTTGAGATAATTGAAGTGTTTTGCGTGAATAATTTTATTTGAGCAGGAATCTAATAATTCCTGGCTGGGATTTTATTTCACATTTTTAATTTGTGAATTTTTATAAGCGTTCTTAATATATTCAGACTGAAAAACAACAAAAAAATCTTAAAAAGTAATTCACTTTTTATAATAATAATCATTTTTCTGGAATATAACCTGTAACCTATACATCGTATATTCCTTATTTCTAGATTCCTGAGCATCTTCAGATAACTGTCCAAGTGGTAAAATTGAATTACATCTAATAATATGTTCACCGTTAAATAATATTTTATGCATCGAAGCTGGCCTGTAATACCAGTTGTACTTTAAAACATACAACTCTGCGGTTTCGTATAGGTACTCTCCAAATTTATTTGCATTTATGACTCTTCCGCATGCCATGGTCTGTAAAATTATAGAAAATCTTTCAATTATTTCTTCGTCTACTCCAGTTATATCAGCAGTTCAAATAGAATTAGCATTAAATCTTCTAGCCGTGTTTCCGGCATTACTTTTTCCAGTTCATGGTTTATCTATAATCAAACCGAGCTATTTGCGAAATCGTTCTTGAATATATGTTTCTTTGTTAGCCTTTTCCCTCTTGTTTTTTTTTCATTTGTGGCGGACCAGTTCATAAATGATGAATCATATGATATGTGGAGTATCAATTCCATACAGCGAATCCAAGCACGTAACGTAGATAAGCAAAATCTGTAAGTTTCCTCTCGGTCAACTCTTTGCCTTACACGTTCAAGAACATTACTTTCTTTGGGATTTGCAAGACATACAACGCACGTAGGAGAAGATGGTGTGTCTGTTAAAACTTGGGCAACCTTCCCGTCAATCATCGTAATAAATAGGGATGGGATGGCGGAAGGGAGGGAAGAGAAGAAATTATTTCCCGTCCAGTCGAATATTATTAATTTCTTTAGCACATTCAACAGGTTTAGGTAGAGATACCCATTCATAGCTTTAATTTTTAAGAAATGTTGCATTAATTATCGAAAAATAGCTTTTATAGCTATAATTTTGCGTTTTCATAGCGTTTATAGCTAAATAAGATAACGTCAAGGAATGGGAGTCAGCAAGAGGGGAAAAACAATTAAATTAGCAAAATCACTTGAAACATGTTTATTGTATTATTGATTGAAACTCAACATGTCACATGTTTCTATAGTAGGGTCTGTCATGTTCGTTCTACGATCTTTCAATACAAGATTATAGCGACTAAAAAATCTTTTTTATTATCGCTAAAATCACCATTTATCGCTTTAATTTACGAAAATATCTTTAATGCTATGAATGGGTGTCTCTAGATATAGGCCTGCAAAATCTTGTAACAAGTTTTTTTTAACAGGTTTTCCCAATACACAGCTTTCGGGTCTTCATTTGTAAGTTTAAGTGGAACCAGTGATGAAATTATTTATTTATTTATTCTTTCATGTTCTCCATAAAACGGTTATACACCAATATATCATGGAGAAGATTACAAATTAAAAAGTTTACAGAGGCAGTTTTACTATTTTGTGATATGTGTTTAAATATAGGATAAATATTCGGAATCGCTGGACAAGGATTAAACAAAATATTTTTTATAAAACCTTCCGATTTACCTTAATTACGATAAAAGGAACCTGACTGCATTTGGGATATTTTTAATTTTGGCATTTTAATTTTTAATTACGTAAATCGAAAATTCACTTTCATTGTATGGGATGACAGCTGGAATGGTTTCTGTTGATGACATTTTCTCTTGTTGGTATTCCTGATACGAGTGGCAAGAATTTGAATCATTTCTGAATGCAAATTCTTTTTAGGTACTGTTTTGGCCAAACTCGAATAATGAAATATTTTTATGGCATTTAAAAAACTTAAATTATTTATATTGAGGTATAATTATAATTATTGTTTTATTTAACCTAAACTATAGTAACCTAACCTATAAAAATCAAATCTAAACTAACCTAACCTATATCCTAATAATAAACCAACCTAACCTATAATAATCGAACCTAACCTATAATAATCCAACCTAACCTATAACCTAATAATAATCCAACCTAACCCAACCTAACCTATATCCTGATAATCATCCAACATAAACTAACCTAACCTATATCCTAATAATAATCCAACCTAACCTAACCTAACCTATATTCTTATAATAATCCAACCTAATCTATAATAATCCAACCTAACGTAACTTTACCTATATCCTAATAATAATCCTACCTAACCTATAATAATCGAACCTAACCTATAATATCCAATATATCCTTACCTTACCTAAATCCTAATAATTATCCAACCTAACCTATAATAATCAGACCTAACCTATAATAACCTCACATTTTTTAATTTTTCTATTTTATAAAACATCCGTACCTAAATATCTTTATTTTATTTTTCGAGTTTGGCTAAAATAGTACCTACCTAGTATTTGCACATGATAAAAAATCTAGCTACTCGTATCAGGAATACCATCTAAAGAAAATTTTATTAATTGAAACCATTCCAGCTGTCATCCCATACAACGAGAGTGAATTTTCGATTTACGTAATTAAAAATTAAAATGCTTAAATTAAAAATATCCCAAATGCAATCAGATTCCTTTTATAGTAATTAAGGTAAATCAGAAGGTTTTATTTAAAAATATTTCATATAATCCTTGTCCAGCGATTCCGAATAATTACGAAAGATAGTTACTGAATTGTCTGTAGGTGACATTGAAAATGTCGATGGAAAATGCAGAATCGTTAAGCAGTTGAGTCGCTCTGTTTATTAGCGCGTTCTGTTAGGCAGAAGTTCTCGCTTTCGGAGCATATAGGAGTGCCGAGGATATCCCTCGACTATAATTGTTAGGGACATAAAAGTTAACCTCTTTCAACATAGGCGGATTGTGTATTGTACCAAAGATTAACTTAAAAAAGTGTTTGCCTAAAAATATTTTTGTATTGAAATCGAGCATTCCTGTAAAGAACAAGGTTGGATACAGGAATGGATAGTATGTATATTCCCTCATATACAGGTAACGTATAAACCTTTTTTGTACTTTTTCCATTTCTAAGATATGGATTTGTTCAGAAGGGGCCCAAATAATGGAGCTATATTCCAGGATGCTGCGGACAAGTTCTTCATAATATGTTCTCCCTATTGCAATTCCATTAGTAAATGATCAAATCCAAGCATTTTGTTGGCGCGGGAGACAATGTCAGATTATGTGGGATTTGAAAGAGAGATTTGCTTCGAAGATCACCCCAAGGTCACGAATCTCATTTTTGCCTGTTAATTTTCTGATAAGACAGCTACAGGTAAAAAAGGTGTAATTATCGATTGCCGATTTTTTGCCTTTTTTGTGTAAGGGCGTGACTTTTGTTAGTTTCCACATTTCAGGGAAGGTATTATTACGAAGTGAAAGGTTAAAAATGTGCTTTAGAGGTTGAATTAAATGTTTTGAGTATCTTTTGAGTATGATGGGTGGTATAAAATCTGGACCGACCGAGTATTTAGGTTTTAGCTTGTGAAAAGCGGCAACAATATCATCATCGTTAATTTCGTGAATTTGAACAGATAAAGCATTGTGTGACGAAGAAGCTATAGAGGAAATGTCAAGTTTGGAAATATTGTCGCTGAATACTGATTGAAAATAATCTGCGAAACCTTCTGCGATTTCAAAATACCATTGTATTGTTATTTATTGTTATTAAGTTTAATTTGTAGAACTCCATTTTAATTTTAATTTTTTATATATTCAATAATATTGTTATTGGGTTTATAAAAAAAGTTTATTTTTAAACAAGTTCTGCTGTGTAATTATTAAGTGGGCTACCCACAGTTTGATAATGCCTTCAGATGGCGAAACAGCTGTCACGCGTAATAATAATTACACGGCAGAACTTGTTTAAAAATAAAGTGTTTTTATAAACCCAATAACAATATTATTGAATATATAAAAAATAAAAACCATTGTATTGATTTTCATTAAAGGTCATGTGATTAAGATTGTCACAGCCGCGGCATTTATCGTTCGTGTAAGACCAAAATCGAGTGAGGTCTGTTATAATACTATTCTCTGCTTCACGTGTATAGTCAGTGTAGGCCTTACCAATTAACTGCTTGATTCATTTTCGTGATTTTTTAAAGTTTTTTAAGGCATGTTCGGATTTAGTTTTTTTCAAAAGATGGTGCATTTTATTTTTCTCTCGTATGTGATGAATGGTCTCTCCAGTAAACGATTTTGGATATTGTTCATCATCTCCGAGCATACGTGTGGATCTTTTCTTTGAGCATAAGTCAAAAATATTATTGAGCTGCTTATAAAACATTTCAGCAGCTAGGCTTACATCGAGGCAGTCATAATGATTCCAGTTATGTTGTTCTAAGGCATTTCTAAGTGAATGATCTGAGTTTTCGTTGAAAATCCAACCCATGTTTATGTCCGGGGGCAATATGTCTGATTTTTCTTGGGTTTTTGTTATGTAGGTACTCGAGTGTGAATGATAGTGAAGGGTGATTAAGGTCTTCTTTGACAAGTGGAGAATCATGGCGACGGACAACAGCATTTTTGGAATGTATGTTGCTTAATACTAAGTCTAACATGCGTGCATTTATGTTATAAACAGTGTTTACTTGTGTCAAATCATAAAAATAACAAAAATAATCGTAAACATCACTCGGGTTCTTCCGTGACGAAAAGTTAAAATCACTAAATATATATTCGCGTCTGAAATAAGAGTGCTTTCACCCGAAAGAACCTGTTTGTACTCACTCATTTATCAAAATAGCTTCCGGATTATTGGAACTTTTAACATTTAGGGCAATAAATAACCAATAAAATTTCCTTAAGTAGGTTTCTCACCTAAAAAAAAACTTTCCAAATATTGTGATACTAAGCATGTCATTTAAAAACAATTCATCCTTTGTAGGTACAACAAGTTAATTTTCTGATAAAAAAAGAGCAGCGGCAAAATCTTTTTTTGACGCTGTCGCGCAAAAAATTCTCAAACTCTCAAACCCTGCGACCTGTTAAAAGTTTACCTGAACTTTGTCAAAATCTAGTATCATTTACTTAAAGGGAGCTTATAGATTATTATGATTTAAAACTAAAATATTAATAATACATATTATTGAAGCTTAACTCACTTAAGCTCACTTTTCGGTGATATATAATGTATCGAACATGAACAATTATTTTATTTTTGTTGTTTGTTTTTGGGGTGTTATGCCGTGTTGCGCTAACTCCTTCTTTAGCCGACGTTTCGGACAGCGTTGCAGTGTCCATCATTAGGGCAGATCCGGTAGATCCGAAGATGATCTACCGGATCTGCCCTGATGATGGACACTGCAACGCTGTCCGAAACGTCGGCTAATGAAGGAGTTAGCGCAACACGGCATAACACCCCAAAAACAAACAACAAAAATGCTTTTGGCCGTGAGAATCTAAAAAATTATTTTATTGCATTTAATTTTAATTGCGGCTAAAGTTGAACACCTGCAAGTTTGATGACCCCTTTTTCCAAATCATAATATTTACCAGTTGAAAAATATATCAATCTGTTACCAGGCGGCAAAAAGACTAAATCTAACATGAAACAGTTCGATAACCCTATTTTCTAAAACGAAATTAAAATATTGACAAAGCCGAAATATTATTATTATTATCGCCCCGCAAGGGCGAAAATATTATTGGCACTAAAAATACCTGCCTTTTGAAAACGTACACATATTTTTGCAAGCTGACGTCACACAAACGCTTGTAGAGGACATTATAAATAGGCCACTTAAACAAAATATTGGGCATTCAAGTTTGAAAAATTACCACGAGTGGACGGAACACCTCCAGTTGAAACGCGATCTGTTAATTATAATTTAAACTATAAATTCCTGTGTGTCAACTGAAATCTGTAGTCTCTTCTGTTCCTCCATCACGGCACAATCCTTTTAAAGATTACAACTATGTGCAACGACCTGTTTACGGCCGGCACTCCATCAGCTGAGCCAGACGCATCTGTCATCATTACAATAATGGGGCGTCTCCATGTGCCGGCCCTTATAATCAAATGACCACGCCACCGCTGAATTCCTGCGACTGAACTGTCCACTGCCGCTGAACACCTAGAGGCTGGCCAATCTCTGCTTCATTGATGCTGACAACCTAGAGGCTGATGAATTCCTCCTGGCTACCGACTGAACTGCCCACAGCCGCTGATCACCTAGAGGCTGGCCAATCCGTGCTGCATTGATGTTGTCAACCTAGAGCCTGATGAATTCCTCCTGGCTACCGACTGAACCAGCCACAGATACTTACAACCTAAAGGCTGACGAATATCTGCTGGCTACCGACTAAACTGCCCACTGCCGCTGATCACCTAGAGGCTGGCCAAGCCTTGCCAAACCTTGAGAAAAAAAAGTGAAAACCTAGAGGCCGGCCAATTCTTCCTTTCTACCGACTGAATTAGCCATTGATGCTGACAACCTAGAGGCCGGCCAATTCCTGCTGGCTACCAATTGAATTGGCCACTGCTCCAGCAGTCGCCTACGCCATTTGCTGTATCTTATGGCGCGATGATGCACAATGTGCTCCAATCTGAAATTATCGCTGAAAGAATTTCGATTGTCTTAGTTTTCTATCTGTGTATTAAAACCCAGTTTTATTGAAAAACATATAACTATTTCGTGTGAATTGGGTTGGCTGTAAAAAATAGGAAGTACCTATAAGCTACACCCCTTTGTACGTTCTGTAAACCAGTACAATACTTGAAATTAAAATGTGATTTTTTATTTGAATCGTCTTTCTTTTATGATGGTTTGGATAGAACACCTCACAGTGTTTTACTTAAATCATTACCCAGGTTGAGGGCTGATGTGTGCCAGTGCTTATTATTTACAGTCTTTTCTTGTGCATGCAAACTCGTCCAGTACATATAATATGCTTAAACTAGATCAAATGCTTTAAATCTGCACCACGAAATATTCCACATTTTGATTCAAAAAATATCTCTGCCCGAACCCTTACTTTGATATTATTTGAAATATACAAGGGAACAAAAACCAATATTTTTTTCAACGGATAAAAATCAATTAATAATTTATCTACTTAAAAGCGCTGAAATTATTTTAAAAAAAGATATCCTTTTTTTCGATTTATCAGACGGTCTTGTTCCGGGCCCCACCATAGTGCGATGTTCCGAGAGAGTCGTGCTGGAGAGTTCAAAATGTATCTCTCAACCAGTCTTCCCAGATCCGGCCCGCCACGCAGACAAACCTCACCCATGAACCCGGGCACTCCTGCTAAGTTACCGGCCGTAGGTTGCCACTTGGGGTGACCTATGGCAGAGATGTTGATTATCTAATGTGTGGTTCCCGGGGCGACGGTATCCGTAACCGCCTCCTAAATTGATTCCTAACAATCACGCTAATCAGCATTAGTAGAGGTATGGGTTTTTTTTAATAATATAAGGATAAGGCGTAATTTTAGATAATTCACGATAAATTTTAATTAAGATTTTTACATTGTTTAAAATATAATTTATTTAAAAATACGGATATTTCTTAAAATTCATTACAATAAATAGATATTTTTCGTAACAAAACTGCCCAACTCAATAGAGGTAGGGAAGTTAAGATATGATATATTATTTGAAGAACTAAGAAATACTAAATTGAAATATAATAATTGTTGTGTATAAAGCTTCGGGCTTTCAGGCACAGATGGCAGTGCTCTTAGTTTTAGCCTCCGACGACAGAGGGCGTCTCAGCTTTAGGTTAGGTTTGATTGGAATCCCACTGGGAGTCCGTATCTAGCGAGTACCGAGAAAGGTTGACCAACGCGGTTATATTGTACACGCGATATTCTAAATAAACCAGTTAATAACAAGTAACCTATTTATTACTGAAAGAGGTATCTTCCATCCAAGGAGTGTTGGGAGTCTGTGGCAAGAAGTCCACGGCTGTATATCCTGAAGGATAGAACATCACAAAAAATGAACTTATAACATAATAGTTTGTAAACTATATCTAAAAACAGAATAAAAGAAACAAAAGTAGACCGGTCGGTGACCGAGTTGACAACGCGCTCGGGGACCCGAGCGTAGTGCGTAGTGTGTTCAATTCCTCGGCTGGCTAAGTCCTCCATCACAACACAAGCAACATTTTCAGCTTACTGTGGTGGTAGTAGGAGATTTTCAAATATTTTCGGGTTATTCGTAACCCGGGAATGTATGTCTTTCTTTTTAGAAAAATTAAAAAAAAAAAAAAAAAAAAAAGTAAGATAATAAATATAGTAGAAAAATAATGAATTGTAGTAAATTTCGTTAATATGTTCGTGTTTTGTGAGGGAATTTAATCTCAAATAATAAATATCATTAAAAAAATGTTTTTAAAAAGAAAATTATTAAGAAAAAGTAATATTTATGGAAAACAGGAAAAGATTTTTTTTAATAATAATGAAAAATTAATTCTTTAGGTAATTTTTCAATTTAAGTTGAAATTCATGAATTGATAATTTTTATAACTAAAGGATGATTTTTAGGTGTTTATTTTAACTATGCTTAAGACGTGTTGTTTCAGAGAATTTTAAAAATTCATCAAATGTCAGAGTTAATTTTCATCTCTGAAATTCCTATTCAGATTCTCTCCAATTCGAAATATTAACAGAGCTTCAATAGAACTCACATAACCTTAATTTTATAATTTGTTCAAATTCTTTAAATAATATAACTGCCTCTAGTAAAAAAATGCTTAATTGAAATTTTTTTTTAATTTTGTTCTATAAATATTTAAAAAAATTGTTTCAGAAGAAAATGTTCATGGTTTTATTGATTGCCTAGATTATGAATCACTGATTTATTGTAAGTGGATTTACAATGTTGTCAAATGTGTTCCTCTTCAGCCAAAAATTCCATAATATTGTAATAAAGTTTAAAAAATTGCATATTGACCACTCATTTTAGGTTTTCTAGTCTAAGACTTATAATTAATGTATAAATAAATATCCTAATTCGTTTTCCAATTTCATAAATGTTGATTTATATACTATATACACCACGATATTTCATTTTGGAAGTTGGACTAAGTGTATCAAGAACATGCTTGATTGCAATTAGTTCTCTTTTGTGTCCTATAATTTTAATTATAGTTTTGATTTAAATTTATTGTTTGAGAATGGGTAAAATTTTATTTATCGGTATTAATGAATAGATTTTAAGAAAAATTTAAAGAAAAACTTTTTTATTTGTAATGGGTAAGCATGGGATATTTTAAAGTTCCCTTTCGAGAACATAAATAGCCACAGAAGGAACATGAAAGCGGTTTTTCTCCAGTATGGGTTAGCAAGTGAAGTTTTAAAGTTCCTTTTTGAGAAAATGAATAGTTACAGTAGGAAAATGGATAAGGTTTTTCTCCAGTATGGGTAAGAATATGACGTTTCATAGTTCCCTCTCAAGAACATGAGTAGTTGCAGTAGGAGCATGAAAAAGGTTTTTCTCCAGTATGGGTAAGAATGTGATGTTTGAAAATTTTCTTTTCAAAACATGAATAGCTACAATAGGAACATGAATAAGGGTTTTCTCCAGTATGGATAAGATTGTGAAGTTTTAAAGTTCCCTTTCGAGAAGATGAATAACTGCATTTGGAACATGAATGAGGTTTTTCTCCATTATGTGTAAGCATGTGACGTTTTAAATGTCCCCTTTGCGAAAATGAATAGTTGCAGCCAGGGCATGAAAACGGTTTCTCTCCAGTATGAGTATCGATGTGATGTATTAAATTATACTTTCGGGAACATGAATAGTTGCAGTAGGAACATGAATATGTTTTTTCTCCAGAATGGATGCGCAAGTGCCGTGCTAAAGTTAACTTGCGTGAGCAGGAGTAGTTACAGTGGGAACATGAGAAGGGTTTTTTTCCAGGATGCGTCTTCAGGTTCGTTATTAGGTCTGAAAAAAGTGGATAAACCTCAATAAATAAATCTGTAATAAAAACTGAAAATTATTAAAATGAATTCGGACATTCAAAAAATTATTGTACCTGCAGGTTGGGTAATACATTCAGAGTGCTCTAAGCTTTTCTTTTTAGCATCCGACAGGTCGGAGTATATTTCCGAATGAGGAATTTCCCCTCCATCTTCTTCTTGTGGTTCTGGCTCTGACTTGATGGGTACACTCTCAATAAGGCCACCTGGAATAACAAAACAAGAAGATATAATGTTGAGAAGAGCACGACATTAAAAATTACGGTCGTCAGTGGTATATAATATTATTTAACCACGCTCCTACTGATAAGCTACTTACATTATCTAGCCTTAAGGGCACAAATTTCCGTGGCGTCTATAAAAAAAGATATTTCGTCTGTAAGTACCTTCCCGAGAGAGTTCTAGAGAAAAAAGCTTAACTTTGTAAAGTATTTCTAAATGGTAAAAAAAATTTACAGTAACATACAAACGAATAACAATACATTATTTGGTTGTTGGTTATTATTATTAGTTATAATTTAAATCAATTCAATTTTTATTATTTTGAAAATATTACAAAATGTCTATTAATTTTAAAGCGTTTTAAAAAAAATATTATTAAGGACAAGGAGGCCTTTACCTTGTGAATGACGTTAATTTTATTTGGAACTTCTGGTGGTTTCTGGAAGGTTCCGTGGACACTAATAATAGTTTATAGATATACATGTAATAGGCACCGTTGGTTCCACAACATGAACTGTTTTACAATCACCACACTATTTAATCTTCGTATGATAATTTACACTATTTTTCTGACTTTCTCCAGATTAATTGTCGCGAGAAGCGAAATAATATGCAACTTTAAATGACAAAGAATATTCGAACATGAAACAAAATAACATTTGTGTTCATCTTATTTTGTTTAAATTTTCTTTCTTCTGAGGCAAGACTTTTAGGAAATTCACAAAACAAGGAAAAGGCGATGTGAGTAGAAACTGGAATGTGAAATAACTATAAAACTTTTTAAATATTAAACAGGTATTGTACAAGCAGCAACAAGGCATTAACTATGAAATAAACTTTTTACTTTAAGTCCTTCTTCGAGGAGAAGACAGTGGATTAGGATTTGATTTTCATTTATAAATTCACTTGAAATGTTCGCAGGGCGTTTTTAGCGATAGCATTCTATTCTTGAAAATCTTCAGATACAATGACTAGTATCTTAAAGTCAATAAAGTAAAAGCCCTCTGGGCGTTAAATAAACAAATAAATAAAGCCAATGAATTCGGAATAATTAAATCAAACACACAAATTAACGTAAATTACATTATCTTATAATCCAAAAGAGTATTTGGAACATAATAAGTTAAGCAAGATAATTAATGTTAGTAATTAAATGCTTGCATAGGAAGTTCAACGTTTTCTTAGTTCGTCAGTTCCTTTAAACTTTAAAATAATATATCAAAGGCAATATCAAAAGTACCAATGGACTACAAGAGGGGAGTAGAAAACAAACAACTGTTCTGACTGCGTCCATCTGAAACACCTTTGTGATATACGCAATGCAACTTACTAGTTGGTAGAACAGTGTCGACAGCCTTGATGGAAACACTCTCTGGGTTACAAATATCCATGCCACTGATGAAAGCGTTGTTTATTTATTTATTTATTGTTTGTTTGTAAATATTACATAATACATTTAATGAATTTAAAATGTCCAACTAGGCGATTGCCCGTTTTAGGACATTCCAATATGATAATGTTTTTACATGTAAATTATAGTTAATTATAGTGTTGACTATTCTGTTGTTAAAATAATACATATGTATATTCATATTCTAGAATACTTTCAGTTATACCACGACATATTTTACTATTGTTTAGCTGACATAATAAACTAAAGAAATATTAATAGATAAAAACAAGAAAATGAATTTGAAAATGAAACTGAATTGAAGAAATTCTGTTGGTAAAGTAATACAAATGTATATTCAAAATTAACTATAAAACATTATTATTAAACATGAATTATTTTCCCATTTGATCTCTGGTGAGTTGACGTGTTGTTCTTGTATTGTTTTGTATTTATTTTGCTTATATAATGCACTTACATAATGTTGATTGACTAGATTCACTAGATGATCATTTGTGGAAAAGTGAGTGGAAGGGTTAAGTTTTTCCTTTGGGGAAGATTTAACCCGGACAACTAAATCGGAAGTTGAAAATATCTAGTATACTTTCAGTTATACCACGACATTATTTTTTTTTTAATATTGTTTAGCTGATATAATAAACTAAAGAAATATTAATAGATAAAACAAGGAAATGAAAAAAAAAAAATTTATAAAAAATGAAAGTAAAGAAGGAACTTTTCCTTTAAGGAAAAATATCACGAAGAATTGAGCAATTTTCGAACTTTCTTTATGTAAAAATACAGTTCCTGTAATGCTAATATAATACCAATATAAATTAAAATGTAAAGAAGAATGTAAAGAAAAACAAAATTTACAATTCAATTACTGTTTTTTAGCATATTCTCGCATTCAGCTCTCCCCAATACCAGAAGCCAATTATTTACCTGCATACGCAGAATATTAGTACTCTTTGCCTTCCATGCATCAGGTATGAGATTGAGCAGTTTAGGGCCTAAGTATGAGAATTGTCTCTGTGCTAAAGATGAGTTAGTGGTGGGCGGAACTGTTGGGTTTTTTTTTGCATGTCTTGTATTATGACAGTGGTTTACGGAAGCTAAGTAGTGCCTCTGTTTTTGAGTATGTAATATGATTTTCCTCATGTATAATTGTCTTACATCAAGAACACGAAACTCTGCGAACAATGAATCGCTGGGGTACCTGAAAGGTTTTTTCAGTATGACTCTTATAAGCGATTTCTGGGATTTAGCTAAGGGATCGAGTATGGTTTTAGCACAACCTCCCCAACCTAAGGAAGCATAGTCTAATATGGAATTGTACATTGCAAATTAAATTCGTTTCAAATCATTTAGACATAGAATATTTCTTATTGCTATAAACAGATGAGTAAGTTTCCTGACCTTTGTGGAAGTAAAGGCTATGTGTTTGTCCCATCTCAGAAATGTATCAATGATAATTCCTAGGTATCTTATATTGTCCACACATTCTAAGGTCAATACCTTGCAATCATTTACATGTAATAATGTCGTAACAATGGTGTATTCTAATGTTAATAATTTCTTGTGGTTGACCCGCTTGAGTTGAACTGAAGCAGATGAATTTTGTTTTATCCGAGTTTAGAGTGAGGAGATTACTATCTAGCCACTGTTTAACTTTGTTTATGCCAAATTCAGCTTTACTGCAAGACTCATTCCAGGTTTTGCCTTCGAATAAAAGTACTGTATCGTCAGCAAATGTAATAATGTGGTCTGCAAATGAAGTATTACATAAGTCATTTATATAAACATTAAACAATATGGGACCTAGTGTACTTCCTTGCGGTACGCCATATTTAATATTGGCTGGATCACTTAGAGTACCGTTAATATCCACTCTTTGGCTCCTGTTTTCTAGGTAACTAACCAACCACTTGAAAATTTGACCCTGTATCCCAATTCGCTGTAGTTTATTCAGCAGAATTTTGTGCGAGATAGTGTCGAACGCTTTAGCTAGATCTAAAAAAGTGCAATGCATTTACTACCTTTATCTAGATTATTAGAGATGATTTTTGTCAAATTAGCGATGGCGTTTTCAGTGCTTAAACCTTTGCGAAAGACGAATTGTCTACTAGAAAGGATGTTGTTATTTTCGAGATAATGGATGAGACGGTTCTTTACAATTTTCTCCATAATTTTAGAGACAGGAGAGAGTTGAGCAAGGAAACAGGCCGGTAATTATGTATCAGTGATTTGTCCCCACTTTTATGCAGTAAAATGACGATTGACTGCTTTAAATGGTTAGGGAATTTCCCTGATTTAAAGCTTAGATTCGCAATGAACGCAATCGGTATGGCTATGTATACTTTAATGATTTTTAGAAGATTTGATGAAATCTTATCGGGACCACATGCTTTCATGACTTAAGGTCGTCAATTATCTTCATGACTTCGTTAGTTGAAGTTGTGATTGAGTCTATTTTGTGACCGATCCTAGGGATAGTTAAATTGGCGAGAGCGGTTTCTGATTTCTTACACTTATCGAGAATTTTTTTCGCAAGTGTGTCACCCACAGATGAAAAGTAACTGTTTGCAAAGTTTGCCATATCTTTGGGGACTTCAGAGTTTGATGTGTTAATGTATAGCGATTTTATTTCAGAAGATTTATTGATTTTGGATTTGGTTATGTTGCGAAAGGTATCCCAAAAACGTTTTGGATTGCAGTTGTTTTCGTAAATGAGTTTTTTATAATAATTTTCTTTCGCCGATGTAATTAATTTCTTACACAAATTCCTATACTTTTTATAATAACATTGTAATACCAAATTCTCAGGATATGTTTTTGCCTTTTCATGAAGATGATTTCTTCTGTGAATCGATTTAACTAGCCCCAGGGTGATCCATGGTGTGAATTTAATTTGTTTATTAAATACGGTTATATTACTTGTGTGTTTTGATATATACTCGTGTAGTTTGATAATAAATTCTTTCATTGCTAAGTCAGTATCTGATTTATCTATAACATTTAGCCAGTTTTCTGCGCTCAAGTCCTCAATTAAATTGTTGAAATTAGTTTTAGCAACGTATTTAATTTTCGAAGAAGTGGGAGGCTTGTTTTTGAGACAAAGAGATGTTGTATAGTGGTCTGAAATAGTTGAGTGTATAACAAAAGTGTCAATAAAGTTAATATTTTTTACATTGATGTGATCAAGACAGGATTTACTCGAGCCCTGTTCACGAGTAAAGCTGTTAATAGTCTGTGTGAAACCATTTTCCGCGAGTAGACATAGATAATCGATTGATTGACAGTGGTAGTCAGGGATAGTGTGAATGTTTAAATCTCCCATTATAATTTGCTGTTCAAATTTTTTCGCATTGTTTAAAATTGCTTGCAATGAAAAAAGGAAGGGGTCAATATTGATGAAGGAAGGAGATCTGTAAATGGCAAATATGCATATGATATTATTCAATACTATTTTCATACAGTTTGATTGTGCTAAAGTAATTTCCTCTACATGAGCTTTAATTCCGTCCTTGATGTAGATAACAATTCCACTAGATTTGTTGAGGTTGGTTGTGGTGTGATATTCAGAGTAATTGTGGATTGATTTTACGGTGTAGTATTTATTTAACCAGCATTCGGTTAATATTATAACATCGAAAGATGAATTAAATAGATCAAGAAAAATTGTAAAGTCATCGAGATTTGATATGCTTCTAATATTCTGGTGTATGATTTTTAGACTATATGAGTCCCAGTTATAGTTGTTTAAATTCTCCAGATCTCGAATTAAATGCATATTAATACTAATTCCAGAATCATTGTAATTATCCGAAGGTAACTGAAACATAATTATGATTAAATTTACTATGATGTGTGGTGGTGAACCCGTAGTTCTTTTGCGAAAAGTCAGCAAACAAAAAGTTAAAAACGAAAGTGTAAATTACTGTGTTGGTAATCAGTATTTTATTAATATATTGTATAGTAGATTGTGAGTTCTGAAAATTCGAGTATGATGCGTATTTTACTTCGAGATGAAAGTCGATTCCACTAATTATATTAGATATAAATGATGTTATAAAAGATGATGGTGTTGGTATGTTTCGTAAAGAGCAATCTAAGCAGTTGATGATTATGTAGATATCTGTCATGAAGGCTGCAAATACAATAAATATGAAAACAATAAAATCAATAAAATGGCCAAATGCAAAGTATGTGCTGATTCTGTATGGGAGTTGATGCGAAAAAAAATGCCAAAAAACAATAATTAAATACCATAACATGCGAAAAATGCAAAGAAGAACCAATACTAGGACATATTTATGTAAATTAAGATTTTTTCCAGATTTACATAGATTTGCTGGGAACATAATCTTACAAAGACTCTCGCTGCTTGTGATACGTACATATGAGTTTGATTGAAGCACAGAGAGAGAGAATAGAGAGAGTGCATTATTATGAGATAATGAGAGAACATAATATAACATGAATGATAATGTTGATATATAGTATTCCAACTTAAAATATATTTTAACCGTAAAGTGCATACTATATTGCATAATGCTTCTGATTGTAATTGTTAGGTGTGATAAAGGACAATAATTATATTTAGTAACATGTGAAAAATGCAAAAGTATGATTAAAAATGTGCGTGGGCAATTGTAGTGGGATTTTTTCCCTGATATATAAACAATATGTATACGTCTGTTGTATCCTAATGTTAAATACAATGTGCTAATCACGGATGTCGAAAACTGAATATAGAATAAATTACCTTGAATATATAATATTCTGAAGAGAATTATGACCTGACTCCTAATTGCCCACGGATTGAATGTATTGCCGCACTTCAACGAGCGAATAATTAAATACAAGGTAGATGTACCACTCTCATTTCTAGTTTGTATAAGTAAATGGATCAGAACCCGGTAAGTAATAATGCGGAAAAAATATGTAAATAAAACAGTAGTAAAGGTTTTTGAGAAATACAAAAACATTATTTTGACAGAGCTCGAGCATTTGTAGTTAATGTAAATTCTGTAAATACAAGTGAATATAATAAAAGTTAACCAAAATAAAAAGATTATTGAAGAAAATAGGAACATCATATAGTGAGTAAATAAGATATTACTACTCTGATTCCTACGAGAACATGCAGGAAGAATAATATTTACACAGTAAACAGATATTTTAAAGAATACTAAAACAGCGTGGTTTTTGTTGCTTAGAGGAAGAGTATGGTTAGAATTTTTTATTGTAAGATTCGCAATTTTTATAATAATTTTGATGTTACTAGGGAAAGCTACTAATGAAAGTAAGAATGAATTATTTTGATGTGATAGTAATTAGTCTCAACTAAATATAAAGCACACCTGTAAATATTCATCAATTAGTCCAATTTGATTAGTTATATAGAAACATTAAAAAGAACAGATGTGGAAAAACTTAACTGAAGTGAGGTGATATTTTCACGAAAACAGCACTTCATATATTATGATAATATTTTAAGCAGTACGCTTAAGCAATAGACCAGAAATATTTTACCAATGAAAAGTGACAGCTAAGAATTTGACACAAATAATATTCTTTTCACAAATGTAACGAATAGAAATAGCATTATCAAACGGTATACTATCAGTAACATTGAGTTAATATCGTGTATTAATCAACACTAAGTGCAGAACTGTCATTTTTGACGTCTCATAACGTATGAAGCATATACTGTTTCCTTATTTACAATGACAAATAAAATACACTCGACGACGTCTATTGCTGACATTTAGTTTAAGTGCAAAACAAAACAATACAATATATGTTTTAGAATGAAATTTACTTACACAAATCGGATTAATTCTCTATTTCAGATTATATTAACTTACTTACTGAACTTGCTAGGTTTTAATTTGTAACCGACAATGAACTAACTCACGTACTATCTGTCACTTGTTGGTAGCTAGTTATCTCGAGAATGCTGTAAACATTGAGCTTCGGTGTTACTTAGTTAATATACCTAGAACCGACTTATGTACAAGGTGCAGCGCGGCGCGGTCAAGTCCAGTGTTGAAGAAACGTCACTAGTCAGGACACGTCACAAAGACTTTGCTTTAAAAACGTGATATCAATTTAAATAACTTCGTATAAGTTATTTCTCAAATGGTATAAATCACTCTAAACTAGTCTAAACCATATTACTTTAGAAAGACGGAGCAACCATAATCATGATGTTACAAAGAAGCAAATTAATGAGTAGAGACTTCGAATTTAGTGATAGTTCCTGCAAACGTAACATGGAACCGGCTCCTTTGCTGTCACTGGAACCAGCAATATTGTATTTAATAGGCTTGGTTTTGATTTGATTATTTATTATCTAGGTGATAGATTTTTGATACCAGTGTGTTTCTAAGGGAAAGACATTATTTTAAGCATGGACCTAAATCGCCCTGGACGGAACAATTCGTGAACTATTTGAAGCCGCGGGGTGAAGGGGAAGATATATGGAAATGCCAAAACCTTATTAATAACTTCAATGCCGTATCCAATTTCCTGTATCAACCTTTCCCTTACTGTGCTAAAAAATACACGCGTTACGGTGCTGGGTAGTCAATACACATCTCAAAATAAGCGATTTAATATCGGAAAAATACGAATATTCATAGCTAATCGATTATGTTTATTATATTTTATATTAAAAGTGATAATAATTGTAATTTAATTGCTGAAAACATGAAAAAACATCGGCAGATGCTAAATAAACGTGAGAGGGGTCCATATCATAAATAAACCACTCTCTAGATCGATATCTTCGGGCTTTTTGTATGGCTCCATTTTGTCACCCCCTTAACCACAGACGACCACAAATAAAACGGTCGTTTGGTCCAGACAGGTAAATATATTGTGGACCATATATAAATCTCAAGGCCATTTAAAAAAGTGCAAACATAGACAATATAACTGCACCCAGCTAACAGTAGCTGAACTTCTGTAGCGTGTTCTATTACACTTTGAGTGAACTGTAAAAAAAAACGATAATTAGAAGCTCATTCAATTGGTTTTGAATATCACGGGAATAGTGGAAGAAGGAAAACAGCCTACCTGAACTCCCATGAATCCGGGCAAAATACGGGCTCTCGCTGCACTTGCACTGGTGAATTTTCTTCCACAACGAGACGAACGACAAACGATTTTTTTTTGGTATTTGCACATATGACACGACGACAAAACCAAGGTGGCACCTTCTTGCTGAACGACACGAATTCGACTGGTGTTTGCGACAATTTGTGCAGCATAAATGTTCATAATGTCCAATGTGGGTAGGACTGTTTTTAGGAAAGGACATGGATAGTAAGGAAAAATGGTAGGTAATATTCAAAAAGCTGTTTCAATACTAAACATTCCGCCCGCCTTGAGGAAATATACAAATTTTCTCAACAATCGACATAAAAAAAAGAAGATGAACAAAAAAATATATAAACTAAAGTTAATGTAACGAAAACTAAAATTAGAGACTAAATAGAACAAAATTTATTCGATAGGTAATCGATATAGTTTCACTACGGGACGTTTGAAAACACCCTGTGGCGTACGAACTGAAACGACACGAACAATTTTATCAGCGCCAGGAAATAATTCAATAACTCGCCCAACGGGCCAACGCATGGGCGCAGAATGTGAGTCGTCAATCATTACTAGATCGTCGACTTTCAGATTGGGTGATGATAACGACCACTTGTTCCGTTGTTGAAGAGTGTGTAAATATTCTTTTCGCCAACGATTCCAAAAATGTTGAGACATTTGTTTCAATAATTGCCAGCGCGATAGACGGTTCATTGGTACGTCCACAAAATTTTCTTCAACAACAGAAACTAGAGGGGCTCCAATCAAAAAATGCGCTGGAGTCAGGGCGTCCATTTCAGACGGATCTGTTGACATAGCGCCAATAGGACGAGAATTTAAGATTGCTTCGATACGAGTCAAAACAGTGGCTAGCTCTTCAAAAGTGAGTACTTGATTTCCCACCACCCTTTTCAAATGATGCTTAGTTGATTTAATTCCAGCCTCCGATACTCCGTTAAAGTGTGGGGCGGAGGGAGGATTAAAGTGCCAGATAATTGAACGAGTGGCAGTAGCGTCTATAAGTGTGTTATTGTTTTCAGGTAATCTTAAAAATTTAGAAAGACCTATATGATATCTATTGGCACCGACAAAGTTGGTACCACAATCACTATAAATGTTTTGGCAAAGTCCACGACGAGAAATGAATCGATCTAATGCTGCTATAAATGCTTCAGTGGATAGATCCGACACTAATTCCAAATGAACGGCTTTGGTCGATAAACAAACGAAAAGGCATAAATAGGCTTTATAGGTTTTAGCGCCGCGACGCCTACTTTCGCGGACTACAAACGGACCTCCATAATCGGTTCCTACATTTAAAAAGGGACGACCTTCTCGAAAACGGGAAGCGGGCAAGTTACCCATCAAGGGTAAACTACCACGCGGGTTGTTTTTAAAACAAGAGATACATTTGCTCAAACGATGTCGAATTACGTTACGAGCCGAAATTATCCAATATTTTAACGATAGTATAGATTGCAATGCACGCGGACCAGGATGAAGGTACAAACGATGGTAATAATCTATTATTAAAGTTGTTAAATGACATTGCTTTGGTAAAATAATAGGATGTCTAGAGGTTTCCGACACTACTTGTGCAAAGCGAAGACGTCCGCCCACCCTTAATATTCCAAATTCATCGATAAAGGGAGCAAGTCTTTGCAGTTGCGGTGAACACACATTATGCGAGATTATATTATCTATATCTTGTTTAAAATAAATATTTTGAACGAATTTAATGCAACAGGTCAAAGATAAATTAATTTCTTTCAACGAGAGTGTGTTGCAACTTATCTTTGATTTCAAACTTAATCTATTAATAAATCGACGACACCAAGCTATAACTCGTAATAATTTCGATAGTGATGAAAATTTCAATAGAAACTCTTGGTCACGAGTTAACACATTAGTTGATAATGAAATTAGATTCTTCGATTTATACTCTGGTATTTGTTCTACCGGAATATCTTGAGGTTTAACAAAGGACCACTCCTCTACGGGTGACGATATAAAGCGTGGACCATACTACCATAAGGAAGATTCGGCAATTTCACTTGGAAAAACTCCTCGTGACCCCAAATCTGCAGGATTTTCTTGCGACGAAATGTGAAACCAATGTTCATAAGGTAGACTTTGAATGATGGTTTCAATACGATTTGCAACGAAAGTTTGCAAACGAAACGTAGGTGTTTTTAACCACGCCAAAACAATAGTGGAATCGGTGAAAGCTATAATGTTTTCTATTTGAAGTCGATCTTTATATACTTCTTTACAATAGGTTAACAGCTTTGCCAACAAAACTGCTCCAAGCAGTTCAAGCCGTGGAATAGATATCACCTTAATGGGTGCAACTTTTGATTTAGATAGTAAAATGTGGCTAGAAATTTCTCGATTATTGATTACAATCAAATAAACAACTCCACAATATCCTCGTTCAGAGGCGTCAGAAAAACCAACCAGTATACAACGACTTTTTTGAGACGTAGTAACAAAGCGATCAATTCTTAACTTTGATAGGGAAGGAAGTTCCGTTATATATTTCTTCCATTTCAAACTCATTTCCATGGGGATTACCTCATCCCAACCAATTTGCAACTTCCACAATTCTTGCATGAAATATTTAGCGACAAAAACGACAGGGTTAATGAATCCCAATGGATCATATAATCGTGCTATGGTAGATAGCATTGTACGCTTTGTCCAGTGGTCACTAAAAGCATTAGTAATTTTATATGTAAATTTATCGAGCGACGGGATCCATTGAATACCTAATATATTAATATTTTTCTTATCACCTTCAAATTCAAAACTTAATGGTACTTCCCGATAATTGAGAGGAATGTCTTCTAAAACTTCAGGATAGTTGCTAGTCCATTTTCGTAATTCAAAACCACCCTTTTGAAGTAATGCATTCAACTCCATGATGGAATATCGAGCGCTTTCCAAAGTTTGCGCACCACTGACAATGTCATCTACATATGTGTCATTAATTAATATGCTTGCAGCCTTTGAATAGTTAGATTTTTCATCAGCTGCTAATTGATGCAATGTTCGAATAGCTAAGAAAGGGGCACTTGCTGTCCCATATGTGACCGTTTGTAATTCAAATTCTTTTACGGTGTAGCGGCTACGTCATACTCCGCTCCCCTCTCCACTATGTAGCGGCTACGTCACGCCCCGCTCCCCTCGCCACAACATATTATATATTACCCTGTACTGCCTGTTTGACTTTAGTTAATAAACGCACTAGCTTCCTATCAGACGTGTTCGCCTTATTGCTCTGCATTTACTCCCACACACATACCTATCCAAGGCGTACTGCACTTACGCCTCCAAAGTGGTGACCCCGACGTGATCAACAGTGTGTGTGTGAGAACAATAGAGTGATAAGGAAGCATAACACAACACTGCATCAGTGCGATATTTTCTCGGAAGTTTGAACAATAGAGTGAGTCAGCGCGAGTGTAGAAATGGCTTACAGTGCAAGTAGTGGTTCCAGGGCTGCCTCCGAGCCCGAAGTGTATACGGTTTCTCTCAATACAAAAATTCCGGAGTTTTGGGCTGAACAACCACGGCTTTGGTTTCACCAGCTGGAGGCAATTTTAGCTCCACAAAAAATAAGTGATGAGAATCGTTACTTAATCCTTGTCGCAAAGCTAGGAAAAAATGAACTGCGACAAATCAGTGACATTCTAAACAACCCCCCCGCGGAAAACAAATACCTGGCGCTGAAGACCAGACTCCTTCAGGTATATGAAGAGTCAGCAACCCAGCAACTCCAACAGCTCCTTGGAGAACTTGAACTAGGCGACCAGAAGCCTTCACAACTCCTGCGACGAATGAGAGAGTTGGCAATAAACAAACTCTCAGACGAGGCGCTCAGGATTCTTTGGCTAGGACGTCTCCCGCAAACCGTTCGTGTCGTTCTGACTGTCTGCGAGGTACAAGACATGGAGAAGCTGGCACAAATCGCCGACAAAACACTGGAGACCACCAGAACCTCCGAGGTAGCCGAGGTTAAAACCCAACCATCAACGGCCATTGAGATGCTGACTCGGACGATTGAAAAACTGCAAATGGAAATAGCCAGCTTACGAAGGGAACCACGGGGCCGCGAGCGACAACGTTCAACATCCAGAGCTCGCCAGTCAACTTCCATAAATCGCCCCCGTGCACCACAGCCTGGAGATCCCAACTATCTGTGCTGGTACCATTTCAAATTCGGTTCCAGGGCGCAGAAGTGCCAAGATCAGTGTACGTACAAGACAAAAAAACGAGAATTGACGCCCGCGATCGAGATAGTTGGCGTTGATAATACATCTCGATTATGTGTTACCGACCGTAAAAGTGGTATTAGATACTTAATCGATACCGGCGCTGACATTTCCGTTTTATCAGCTCGAAAATTTTCCAAATCAACACCTACCGAATACAAACTGTATGCAGCAAATGGAACAAAAATTAATACATATGGTGAAAAATCCCTGATTCTTGACTTAGGACTACGCAGACCTCTCCGGTGGACTTTCATCATCGCTGACGTCAAACAATCTATCATCGGAGCAGACTTTCTTCGGGCCAAACAGCTACTCGTAGATCTACATGGAAGGAAACTGGTAGACAAGGTGACAACCCTAACCACCAGTACATCTATTACAAAGGATCCGAACGTAAACATTTACGCAGTAGACATAAACAACCCATATCACAAGTTATTATTGAAGTACCCCGAGTTGACAAGACCGGAATCTTTGAAAAATGCACCGAAACATGACATCTGTCATCATATTGTGACTACAGGTCCACCCATACATGAAAAGGTACGTCCATTAAATCCAACCAAGTATAAGGCCGCCAAGCAGGAATTTGAACACATGCTCGAGCTCGGAATCTGTCAACCATCCAACAGTCCGTGGGCGAACCCCTTACACGTCGTAGATAAGGCGGGTGGCGCAATTCGACCCTGCGGCGATTATCGCCTATTGAATGGAAATACGATCCCTGACCGATACCCGATCCCTCGAATATTAGATTTCACCTATGCACTTCACAAGCGACAAATATTTACGAAATTAGATTTATGCAGAGCTTATCATCAGATTCCAATCGCTACAGAAGACATTCCCAAGACAGCAATTTTAACTCCTTTTGGTTTATACGAGTTCACTAAAATGAACTTTGGCCTCCGCAATGCGGGTCAGACTTTTCAAAGGTTCATAGACATGGTATTACGTGGACTCGACTTCGTTTTTGCATACCTGGATGATATACTAATAGCGTCAGAAAACGAAGAACAACATATGCAACATCTTCAACAAGTATTATCCCGCCTGGACGAATTTGGTTTAACAATTAACGCAAGCAAATGTGAGTTTGGAAAAAAAGAGCTCAATTTCCTCGGCTACTGTGTAAAAAGTGATGGAGTTACCCCTAGTGAAGAAAAAGTCAAGGCTATTGCCGATTTTCCTAAACCAAGCACTATCGAAGAACTACGTCGATTCCTGGGGATGGTAAATTTTTACCGCAGTTCTATCTCTAAAGCTGCACAAATGCAAGGCCCACTCAACGCATTCTTACATAACTCCAAAAAGAGAGACAAAACACCAATTGAATGGACAGCAGCCGCAAATGAGGCATTTCAACAGTGCAAGGAGAGCCTAAAAAGCACGGTTACACTGTTTCATCCGGTTCTTGACGCAGGATTAGCCCTCATGACAGATGCGTCCGAAACATGTGTCGGTTCTGTCCTACAACAACGAGTTGACAACAGATGGCAACCTTTAGGTTTTTTCTCAAAGAAATTGAGTGAAACGCAACAAAAATATAGCACCTATGATCGCGAACTTTTGGCTATTTACATGTCGATCAAACACTTCCGCAGCATGACGGAAGGAAGAGAGCTGATAATATTTACAGATCATAAACCTCTTACTTTTGCCCTCACAAAGAAAATTTCAACATCCGACACACCTAGACGAATCAGACAACTTGATTTCATTTCACAGTTCTGTTCCCAAATTAAATATGTGCGTGGAGATGAGAACCCAGTCGCAGACGCGCTTTCACGAATTCAAGAAATTACCTTACCTGGCTTGTTCGATAACGAGGAACTCGCAGATGAACAAAATAAAGACGAAGAGTTACAACAGCTGAAAAAGCAGAGTAATTTACAATTTAAACTGATTATTATGCCAAATTCAAATTGCCAAATAACTTGCGAAGTATCAACAGCTCGTGTAAGGCCGTATCTACCACTGAAATTCCGTGAAAAGGCATTGGCCTCCGTTCATAATATGAGTCACGCTGGCATCAAAGCAACTCGACGTTTGATAACGCAGCGATATTTTTGGACTGCAATGAACAAAGACGTAGCAGTGTGGGTAAAAAATTGCTTGTTTTGTCAAAAAGCAAAAGTTAGTAGGCACACAATATCACCGCTTGGGGAATTCCATGACGTGCCACGATTTGAACACTTACACATCGACATCATCGGACCGCTTCCAATTTCGCAAGAAAACAGATATTGTGTGACAATGGTAGACAGAGAGACATCATGGCCAGAAACAATTCCGGTTAAAAATATTGACGCCGAAACGATAGCTGATGTTCTGATCATTCATTGGATTTCAAGATTTGGATGTCCGACTTTTATTACTACTGATCAAGGTAGGCAGTTCGAGTCCGACTTATTTAACCAGCTGTTAAAGAAACTCGGCATCGAAAAGATTCACACTACCGCTTATAACCCGAAAGCCAACGGCAAAGTAGAACGCTATCATCGCACTCTCAAAGCTGCTATCATGGCAAAATGCCAAGATAACGCACAGTGGGCACATGAATTGCCAATCATATTATTAGGCCTTCGATCAGCCGTCAAGGATGATAAAGGCTACAGCCCAGCACAAATGGTGTATGGTACATCTTTAGCATTACCTGGAGATTTTTTCGTGCCTTCTAAGCCGAAAATTAACGACACAGATTTTAGCAGAAGACTGATGGACCATTTCCAAAATGTATCTTGGCCAGAGGGAAGAGTCATTACAGACCGAAGACACATTTTTATTCACCCTGAGTTAACAACTTGCTCCCATGTTTTCCTTAGGAACGAAGCAAAGAAAGCGCTTACTCCACCATATAAAGGTCCGTACGAGGTTTTCAAACGAAAAGAGAAATATTTTTGCATTATTATCAATTCAAAAAAGGTCAACGTATCAATTGATAGACTTAAACCGGCATTCTTTCAACCAGTAAATGTTTCTAACGAAAGTAAACCAGCTGATCATACATTTTTCAGACCAACTACTGAGTCAGCTGTAGACAGACCGACTAGACTGTCAACCCAAACGAACAGTGACCCTGTACCCGTGCCCTCGTCAGCAAAATACATTACACGGGCCGGACGAACTTTAAAAAAACCAGTACGCTTCTCCTGAATGTTCATTAATAATTTCAACCTTTAGACGAAAGCATCATGGGTGGACAAGCATCGAAAGAAGAAATTGTTATTGCCCAGGCCGGGGGAGATTCCTCCAGCCAGACAACAACACACCACATATCAATAACCTCATTGATATTAGCGTGCACCATTGTAGTTTTCGCCCTAGCCTATATGGGGTGGAAGTTTTGCAGCAACAAGATAACAACCAGCATCATGGAGAGGATTACAGGTCGAGGTGAAGCAGGGGACAATCCTGTTAACTTTCCCCGTCAACATCCTGTGCTGTGAAAAGTGATTTTAAAAATATTGTGAAAAAAAGTGTACAACCCAAAATTTTTGTAATGTGTATTTTCCTTTTTTTTTTTTTTTTTTTGTTTTGTTTGTTTGTTGTTCGTGAAATTTCATGACCATTTCACTAGGGGGGGAGGCATGTAGCGGCTACGTCATACTCCGCTCCCCTCTCCACTATGTAGCGGCTACGTCACGCCCCGCTCCCCTCGCCACAACATATTATATATTACCCTGTACTGCCTGTTTGACTTTAGTTAATAAACGCACTAGCTTCCTATCAGACGTGTTCGCCTTATTGCTCTGCATTTACTCCCACACACATACCTATCCAAGGCGTACTGCACTTACGCCTCCAAAACGGGATGATTGCGCGACTCCCGCCATAATATATGTTGATAATTACACGAGTTTGAATCCATGAGGATTTGTCGATACATTTGACGTATGTCAGCTGTAAAAACGACTTTGTGTATACGAAAATTACACATTAATTCGACTATGTCCTTTTGTAATTTTGGACCCACCAAAAGTATATCATTCAATGCAATACCCGATGATGTTTTGGTACTTGCATCAAAAACGACTCTCAAACGAGTTGTAGAACTTGTCTCCTTGATTACGCCGTGATGTGGTATGAAATAGTTTCCAATTGGTGACCGAGATGGTATTTCAATCATGTGTTCCAAAGTTAAATACTCTCTCATAAAAGAAATATATTGGGATTTGAGATCAGGATTTGCATCCAGCTTCTTTTCTAAATGCATGAAGCGCGACAATGCGGTGTCATATGACTTTCCCAATTTTTCTGGGCTTTCCTTAAATGGTAAAGCTACGACATACCTCCCGTCTTTGTTACGGTAGGTATTTTCAATATACAACTTTTCACAACGAATTTCATCAGGGGATCGAATTTCTTTCAAAGAGGGGACATTTCGATCTCCCAAAAACATTTAAGTTTATCCTCAATTGAGTCCTCCATTGAAGTAAAAAATGAATTTATCGAATCATTTGACGATCCTACATTTCCCATTAAAACCCATCCTAATGTTGTTTCGATGGCAATAGGTTCATTTTCTTTGCCGACCAATTTACCTGGGCCTAATAATGATGCAAAAATATTACTTCCGAGTAAAATGTCAATTGCTGATGGCAAATAGAAGGTTGGGTCTCCTAATTTAAGTCCTCTAATATGTTGCCAGTCATGTTCAACGATATGAGACGACGGCAAGTACGATGAAATGTTATTGATAATAAGGAAATCTGTTGTAATACCAGACTCCTTCGAGGCGACAGGACGAAAATTTGTTTTTACCAATCCGTTTGATCCAATTGTGCGAGTGCCACCAATACCGATGATAGAAAATGAATGTTTACTTGAACGAGAAAAGCCAAGGCGTTTTGCACACTCCTCCGAAATGAAATTAGCCTGACTCGCAGAGTCCAAAAGAATCCTTGCTTTTTGAAAAACGCCATTTTTTCCTAATATTTCCACGTAGGCTGTGGACAACAGTACCGATTTACTATTTTTATTGTAGAAAGTTGTTAACGCAAGTGGTTCAGAATTTTCTTGATTTTCAGAATTTTCCTGATTTTCAGTATTTTCAAACATTTTCTTTGGAAAATGCAATAGGCTGTGATGTCTAGCTTGACACTCCTTACAAGAGAAACGAGACTGACAATTTTTTGCATTATGTTTATTTTGTAAACAGTTGAGACAGAGCTTGTGCTCCTTGGCGAATGAAAACCTGTCTTTTGGTGACAGACGTAAGAATTTGTCACATTTATTCAGATAATGTGACGATTTACAAACAAGACATTTATTTTCGACATTTGATACAAAAGAATTAACATTATTATTATTATTCGAACGATTTTTAATGTTATATGATTTCGAGGGGGTTTTATTGAAGATTTCCTTTTGCGACAGATTTTCCGGAAAAATGCCTAAAGCGGTCTCTTTAGCTAGACATTGTTGTTCCAAAAAATTTAATAATTGGTCAAATGTAGATATTTTTTCCAATTTATTTTGAATCTCAAATTCAATACGTAATTCTTTTGGTAATTTACGTAAAACAATATGTAATAATAGGAAACTCCATTCATGTACTGGAAAATGTAATGCCATTAAAGCCGCTACGTTTTCCTTCAATATTGAAATAAATTTCCTCAAGTTATCATTGGCTTTGACAATTTGAGATGACAATATTAACTCTATATGGGTATCTGCTATTAACCGAATGTTTTCGAATCTTGCCTTTAACAAATTGTAGGCAACAATATAATTTTCTTCCGAAATAGGAAGATGTTTAACACAAATAAATGCTTCTCCAGATAAACTACTAATTAAATAATGCATTTTTTGTACATGTTGCATGTTTTTTAACGTATTATTTGAATGTATTAATGAATCAAAAGTATTTATGTAATTTACCCATTCTGTTGAAATTCCAGAAAAATTTATCAATTTAATTTTCGGTAGTGAAATATTTGAATTCTTAGTAACGTTTTTATTTTCAAAATCATTTTCGAAGTTTTCCGGAAACAATTCACTGTGATGTGACTGTATTTCGTAATAAATATCTTGAAATTCAGAATATTTTGTTTGCAAAGTTGCAATTTCAGATTCCTCCTTTTTCGAAGTTTCCAAAAGCATATGACACTGTACGAAATTATCTCTAACTGTTGTTATATCCGAAAAACGTGCTTTAAAAATCTTCTTATCTGATAACTCCGATGTTTTTAAAGCCTTAACGCCGACGCGCGAATACTTTCTAGATCTAAAATCGCCAATTTATATTTAATTGCGTTCGATGCCATATTTGCAGATTTAAGAAAAGTATTTTAGTAAACAAAATTCCGAAAAACAACAACAAACTATTTTGACAGCTAGATAATTTGTAAACAATGTATTCCAATATGGCCGTCCAATTGACAGCTGACTACTCAGTAGTACCAACTTAAAAACCAGCCACTTTCTGATTATTGAAACAATCTGTTTTACCGACACGACAATATTCAAGAGTTTAATTGTACCTACCTACTTCAAAATTTGAAGGTAACAAATTTAAGATTACCCACTGAATTTGCAAACAATATTGACAATATTCTAGGTACTAAATTTATGCTTCTATTATTGAATAATGATTCTAAATTGTTGAAACAGCTTTTAGACAGGAGAATGGATGACAAGGTTGTGATATTCAAACAAACAATTGAATGGCTAATTGAACCGATGTTCAATATCCAACCAGATCGATATCCGGGGAGAGGACCAAAATAATGTAGCGTGTTCTATTACACTTTGAGTGAACTGTAAAAAAAAAACGATAATTAGAAGCTCATTCAATTGGTTTTGAATATCACGGGAATAGTGGAAGAAGGAAAACAGCCTACCTGAACTCCCATGAATCCGGGCAAAATACGGGCTCTCGCTGCACTTGCACTGGTGAATTTTCTTCCACAACGAGACGAACGACAAACGATTTTTTTTTGGTATTTGCACATATGACACGACGACAAAACCAAGGTGGCACCTTCTTGCTGAACGACACGAATTCGACTGGTGTTTGCGACAATTTGTGCAGCATAAATGTTCATAATGTCCAATGTGGGTAGGACTGTTTTTAGGAAAGGACATGGATAGTAAGGAAAAATGGTAGGTAATATTCAAAAAGCTGTTTCAATACTAAACATCGTTCATTCATTAGCCCACAAAATTTATATTTTAAAAATAAAAATATTGGAATGCAGGAAAAGGAAAATAAAAAAAACCCACAGCTATGCACACATAAAAATACTTTTTATTTTCAAAAAGACAATGGACAGTAATACAAAACAGGGTCAGTACAACCGATGTATTGAGCATTGATTTATCATTGAAGTAGAAGATAATACTAATATATCTAAACAAAACAAGAAACAGAACAAGACACAGAAAAATGAAAAGTAACGGTCTCAACTAGGAATCGAACCCAGTCTTACTGCAACAACTTAATAGGATTTAATTTGACCTTGCACAAAAATACAAGAATATATACACAAAATACATATTCAACAAATTCAAGTGTTAATTATTATTGCCACAGCACTAGAAGTTATTCAAATTCTCCTGCAAGGGTTTCATATAATTTCCACAGTTTGTCGTCAGCAAACATCATGGAAAATGCTGGTTAAATCTGAATACTTACATGATGCAATTCTGGAGAGGTTTAAATGACCTTGTATGATGTAATCGTGGCTTTTTTTAGCAGTTTTAGCATCCTAATACGTGATATTGTATCGCGTCGGAATACGGATAGGTCTGAAAAGGAAAATTAATTAAATTATTAGCCAATGAAGTACATTCAGGAATCAGGAACATTGTATCAAAGAACGAGATAACCTCTCTGTACCTGTACCTGTATTTAACAACGGGTTCGGGTCCTTCTTTCAGTTGGTGGAGATAGACAGGATATTATATGATGACTGGAAGATTAAGCGTTGCCAAGCATTCTTTTTTAATCCCAAAAGTACCGTATTTTTGCTTTGAATTTCGAAATGACACTTACAAACAAACGTATTTCTTGCTGCTTCTTGCTAGCACCGGATTATCGAATCCGTCTGAGCAACCTTTAACACAACACGGCATTAATTTATCACCTTGAAGAATTCTAGCACGCAACATTATTTTTAGATGGGTTAGACGATTTTCAAAATTCAAAATATTTACGCTAAAAACTTCAACTGACTTCGACTTCCGAAATGGCGTCTTGGAAATTACCGTTAATTTTTATCGCAGCATAACACATGCTTAGCTTGGGTGCGCCTGTTCTCACATTGCTGGAGGGTTGGGGGCGGAGCTACGAAGTTTGCCGAGTGAACACGAAGGCTCAAAGCGGCTCGGAACTACGAAGTTTGCCGAGTGTACACGAAGCGTGTCACATAAAACAACTTATTGTAGGTAGATATAGAATTGACAATAATGTTATGGACATGGACCATTTTACAAAAATTTGAAAAAATAGTAAAACTTTTACAATCGAATGTGTAGGTAGAACATTAAGGTAAACTTATTAACACATATTTTCAAGAAGACATACAAGTTCATCATATTAATGTCAATGACAACTGGTTACTACCTACTCCTATAATCCAAATAAAAAATGATTTTGGCAGAGTAAATAACATTCTGTAATCAAATATTTTGTGCATTCGGAAAGCTGCTTCTTACTGAAATTTAATTTTCTTATACTACATATTAGTTTAGATTAGATTGGAAAGGATTCAATATTATGATGATTACATAAACAAATCCATCATCACAGTACTTACTGTGTAAAGAGCCAAAAGTGTAATCAGAGGATAGACTGCACATTAACTATTGTCTAACCATTTTTCAAGTTTTAAAATGAGGTCCCTGAGGCTGTTTTCCGAATTTTGATTACCTATTTGTGAAGATCCAGACAGAATGTAAAACTAATGTAAGCTTAATGAATAAGTTTATAAAAGGGATGCCATTAAATACTATGGTTGGGACAGGTCAAAAGGATAAATGAAGGAAGTCACTTGAATCAGGTCATGACAAGAGTCAGAAAAACATAAAAGTAAGAATGTGAAAGAAGCAAGAAGTGTGTCCCAAGACAGAGTTGTGGTTCAACTTATTCGGTAGATTACAAGTTGTTCAAAAGAAGTAGTGTTTACAGAAAATATCAAGACAAATAAAATAATCAATCATATTCATAAAAGCGACTTTATTAGGTAATAGAAAATGTAAAAAATATAATATTAAGTATGACAATCATTTACCAGTATCACAATGCCATGAAATACAATATCCATCATATTCCTAGTACTAAGCAGAATCATGCAGAAATCCAACCAAAATAAAGAGTTTTTTTCACAACATAAAACAAAAAGCTAAGAATAGCCATCAAACCTTACAACTATTGTGACTTGCACAAAGTGATATAATTATTGAGATTTTTAAAATTATGAGTTTGAAGATGACAAGCAGAAAGCAGTTTTAATCCAAGCCACAAACATTGAACAATGGCGATAACTTAAAAATAGCATTTAAATAATGGCAAAACTAATGTGATTTACGTACATACATAATGAATCACATAAATAAAAATAATAAAAATCAACTGGCTCAATGTTAATGGTAAATACGGTGGAGGTAAATTCAATCACGCTTGATTCTTGTCATCCTGAAGATATATAATTTATTCAGACAAATCGGCAGCGCTCAGAGCAACCACCGTGAAGTTGACATTGTTGGGATCCCTTTCCATGAAGGTGCGGCAGACCTTGGCAGAGTCTTCCAGGAGCGTCTCGGGGGTCGTGTCTCCATGGTTAATCGGGAAGGACTTGCGCCCGTCCAGCTCGTACAGTTTGCCATCTTTGTGCACAAACGCGATGAAGTGGTGGTTGACAGGATCGTTTTCTCCGGGAGTGTTGGACTGGCCTTCCTTGGCCAGCTCGAAATGGGCAGAGACTACTACCTCGCAGTTTTCAAGCAGAGAACCTCTGGCGGTGGAGTCCAGTTCTTTGGCATCGTCCAGGAATTGCTTCAGCCAGCCGTCGAAGAGTTGGATATTGTCGGTGTTGTTCGCGATGCTGTGAAGCAGGGCGACGGTTCCACACGCATTCTGAACAGTTTGCTTCATGTGGAAAACGTTCTCGGATATAATTTGAGCATTTTCATTTAGTTCAGATTCCTCCTTCTTCCTTAAATAATACAAACATAACCTTCAAATATCAATACAAACTACCAGAGCTAGCTACCTTCGTGTACACTCGGCAAACTTCGTAGTTCCGAGCCGCTTTGAGCCTTCGTGTTCACTCGGCAAACTTCGTAGCTCCGCCCCCAACCCTCCAGCAATGTGAGAACATTGAGCACATGCTGACTCACAGTGGAGAAAAACCTTTTTCATGTTCCGAGTGCAACTATTCATATTGTCAAAAAAGCCATCTAACGAGGCACATGCTGACTCACAGTGGAGAAAAATCTTTTTCATGTTCTGAGTGCAATTTATCATGTTCTCGAAAGTGGAATCTAAAGATTCACATGCTGACTCACAGTGGAAAAAAACCTTTTTCATGTTCTGAGTGCAATTATTCATGTTCTCAAAGGGGCTATATGACGATACACATGCTTACTCACAGTGGAGAAAAACCATTTTCATGTTCCGAGTGCAGCTATTCATGTTCTCAAAGGGGCCCTATGATGAGACACATGCTGACTCACAGTGGAGAAAAACCTTTTTCATGTTCCGAGTGCAGCTATTCATGTTCTCAAAGGGGCCCTATGACGAGACACATGCTAACTCACAGTGGAGAAAAACCTTTTTCATGTTCTGAGTGCAGCTATTCATGTTCTCAAAGGGGCCCTATGACGAGACACATTCTGACTCACAGTGGAGAAAAACCTTTTTCATGTTCTGAGTGCAACTACTCATCTTCTCAAAAAAGCCATCTTACGAGGCACATGCTGACTCACACTCACAGTGGAGAAAAACCTTTTTCATGTTCCGAGTGCAACTATTCATATTGTCAAAAAAGCAATTTAACGAGGCACATGCTGACTCACTCTGGAGAAAAACCTTTTTCATGTTCTGAGTGCAATTATTCATGTTCTCAAAGGGGCTATATGACGATACACATGCTGACTCACAGTAGAGAAAAACCTTTTTCATGTTCTGAGTGCCATTATTCATGTTCTCAAAGGAGATATCTGACGAGTCACATGCTGACTCACAGTGGAAAAAAACGTTTTTCATGTTCTGAGTGCAATTATTCATGTTTTCGAAGGGGAAATCTGACGAAACACATGCTGACTCACAGTGGAGAAAAAGCTTTTTCATGTGCTCAGTGCAACTATTCATGTTTTAGAAAAAGCCATTTAACGAGGCACATGCTGACTCACAGTGGAGACAAACCTTTTTCATGTTCTGAGTGCAATTATTCATGTTCTCAAAGGGTCTATATGACGATACACATGCTGACTCACAGTGGAGAAAAACCTTTTTCATGTTCTGAGTGCCATTATTCATGTTCTCGAAGAAGCAATCTGACGAGTCACATGCTGACTCACAGTGGAAAAAAACCTTTTTCATGTTCTGAGTGCAATTATTCATGTTATCGAAAGGGAAATCTGACGAAACATATGCTGACTCACAGTGGAGAAAAAAAAATTTCATGTTCTGAGTGCAATTATTCATGTTCTCGAAAGTGGAATCTGAAGATCCACACGCTGACTCACAGTGGAGAAAAACCTTTTTCTTGTTATGAGTGCAATTATTCATGTTCTCGAAAAGGCTATATGACGAAACACATGCTGACTCACAGTGGAGAAAAACCTTTTTCATGTTCCGAGTGCAATTATTCATGTTTTCAAAAGGGTAATCTGATAAGACACATGCTGACTCACAGTGAAAGAAAACTTTTGTCACGTTACGAGTGAAACAAATATTTATCTTTTCTAACGAGTTACATGCTGACTCACAGTTAAAAGTTTAGGGAAAACATTTTTAATTTAAATATTCAACTACATTGGTTTTCATCAACTTCTTTATGAAATGCAAGGTTATGGTGCACACCAAAAATTTTTAATCGTTAGCAAAGCTAAGGTTAAAAAGCTTTGTTTAATTTTATATAGTTTGGAAGCAGATCTGACTCTCACACAGCTCGTGCTTCTGCGAACGTTCAAAGTGTATCTCAAAAAGAAAATATGAAAATGCGGCAAACAAGAACGAAAAGATGGATGTGTTGAAGATCGATAATGCCGGCCAATTGGCCGCGCTTATTTAAAAATGGACTGAATGACCTAAATTTCGCACAAAAGATACTTTATATCTAGTACAAGCTATCCTGGTTTAATAACCTGGTTTAGAAAAAAGTTAAACTTTACTGCTTCGCAAGCAATTAGCTGTCTCTCGGAGTGAACTCGGGACGGGGATATTGAACAATATAAATGATCTCACAAACAAATATACACATTCATCATCAAAGTCTTGCTAACGACAGCGGATGCACTGTAACCGATGGTACCGAAAACCGAAACTTACCCACTATTCTCGCTTTAATTTTTTAATTATTATCGTTTTTTAAAAACATCTTCTGAAAGTAATGCAAAATGGGCGAATGATTATTAAAATTTGTAACTCCTATGATAGCCAGCTATTAATAATAAATTAATGTTATATCTTTTAAATGTACATATTTTAACTCGATTGTATTAACATAATAATTAACATTTTAAAATAGAAATGTGCCGAGTGGCCCAGTTGTAGCATTGTGAACCATGTCATTTTACTAACTTTTATTGTCTATTTACATGTATTTTTATAATAATCATATTTCTTTAAATCATTATTATTTTATTTATTTAGGTTTTAATCCATCAGGACTGGGAGGATAGTGCAATCCCAGTCTGCCATATAACATGAAATGCAGTAAAACAGGGAAACAATAAAATAAAGAATAAAATTATAAAAATTGATATAAGATAAAACAAAGAGAGAAAAAAAAATATATTAGGCAGGTACCTAAACATAAAATTAAAATAAAAAATCAAAAATAAAATAGTCATATAAATAGATAATACAATAAAAAACAATTAGATTAAATTAAATTAAACCGTCCATCAGGGAGGTCGCCGCATCATCTGCATCCATCGCTCATTGAGTGGGGAACTGAGCCACTCGGATGCAGCCACAACGATGATGTTGGTTGAGTCCTACCCAGGGAATGAGTGCACCCTCCCTTCAGTAAACATTGTGGAGGCACTGCAGAACCTCGGTAGTTGCATGAGCTGCCTGTATGCATTATTGTAGCACACCCTCAGCTTGTCCCATTGCGCTGCTGGGTATTGTGTCCACAGCTCAGATGTGTCACCACAGTGCAGTGCAGAATGCCTTGAAAAGTAATTTTCTGACATCATCGCTACAGTGGTAGAACCGCCTTGAGAGCATTCCGGCCCGTATATTGATTGCTCTTCTTTGTCGTTCCATGTCTTCTTTATCCTTTATATCTTTGGTTAGGATATGTCCCAGATATTTAACCTGCTAGGTTACAAGTAGTTCTTTTCCGTCTAAACAGATTGGAGGAATATTTATTGGTTCCTTCTTGTATTTAAAAACCACGATTACTGACTTTTTTGCATTGTACAGCAGGTTATGTGAGATTGCATACTCTTCGCTTATTTGCACAAGTCGTCTCATCGCTTTAATCGAAGGCGCCAACAGCATCATGTCATCCGCGTAATTAATGTTGTTACTGCCTTGACCGCAGATATGACAACCAATTCGTATTTCATTCAGTTCTTGTACGAGGTCATTAATGTACACATTAAATATAATAGAAGACATATTACCCCCTTGCCAATAAAGGTCACCGTGAATTCCTAGACCTAATAACTTTTGTAAAAGAATATAATGATTGACACGGTCAAATGCTTTAGAATAATCCGTATAAATGGCATCTACCTGGCATCGTATATCCATTTGAGAATGAAGAAAATTTGTAAAAAATGCAAGATTTGAAGTTGTGGAGCGATTTTTCATGAAGCCGTGTTGATTATTTAAGAGAGAGGGTGAGATAGTAGAATATAATTGATCGTAAACAAATTTTTCCAATACTTTACTTAGTATCGGTAATTTGGATATAGGTCGATAGTTCGAGACATCATTTTTACTGCCATTTTTATATATTGGGGTAAACAAGGCTGTTTTCCACTTGTCGGGAAATGTTCCTTCAGATAGCGATAGTTTGAAAATAACAAAAATGGGGGGTGTCAATTGTTTACTACAATAATTTATGAAGATCCCTGGAAGTTGATCATCCCCTGGTCCCTTTTTGATATCAATGGACTTAAGGTATTTGAATGTGATGTCTTCATTGATCTCGATTGAGTTGATTATGCTATTTGAATTAGAGCAAAGACTGGCATTGCTTGTATGTGCAGGTTGAGCATTCGAAAATACAGATCCAAAATACTCAGAAAATAAGTTGGCTACTCCTCTACTGTCATTAGCAGTTTTTTCACCGTAAATCATATGATCAGGGATGGCAGGAGATTTTCTTTGAGAATTGACGTAGGACCATATTTTTTTAACATTATGCTGTATACCGGATTCTATTGTAGAAATATAGGTTTTGTAAGCTGCTGATGCGACTGTTTTTTGCCTTTTGCGAAGCAATGAAAATGAGAGATAATCATGGGGGTTCCGATGGCGCTTCCATTTTCTAAAGAATTTTAATTTTTCGTTTGTTTTTTTTTATTAAGGCTTCCGTGTACCATAGTGGGTATTTTCCAGATTTCACAACTTTCTTAGGAATAAACGCTTCGATAATCTGTTCAATTATAACATAAAACGAATTTAATGCTGTATTTACATCCGATGCATTTATAACAGTTGACCAGTCGGTTTCTTTCAGTCTCTCATTGATCTCTGCATAATCTGCTTTATGGAATAATTTTATTGTTCGAGGATTTGAGAGGGATGCAATAGTGGATGGAAATTCTAGTTCTACAATCAATGATTTATGATGAGCATCTTCTTTAACTAATGGGTGGTCGGCAAGCGACACATTAACTGAAGTTTTACAGAAGACGAGGTCCAAAATTCGATCGTATTTGTTAGGTAAATGGTTAAATTGGGTTTTATTTGCAAAAGATAAGCAGTTAAGTAACGCGAGTGAGCATTGATCTCTATTACTTGGCATTTGTTGATTATTCCATTCGATATTGGGCATGTTATAGTCGCCGATGATTAAAAACTTGTCATTGGGAAAACGGATTGTTAAGTCAGAAATAGTATTGGTATGACTAGTAAATAATGCTAATCTTTCTGATGTTGTTAATTTTGGACCGACGCTAGGTAAATACACGCAGCACATATGAATATTATAACAATGACATACTTGCATGACATAAAATACAAAACGGTCTACGTTAAGAAATAATAACAATTTGATTTTATTCCTAAAACACTCCTACTGAAAATTAAATTACAATTACGAGATACACAGACATTGGACGAGAAATGCAAAGTAAATTAGATTGCCAACAACGAAGAATCAGCCGCCCAGAAATCTCGTGCCAGAGAGTTTGATAACCGTGTAATAAAATTATTGCAATAATTAAAAATATGGTTAATTTAAAAAAAAGGAAATAAGATATTATGTCTACCGTAATTATTAATGTTAGTTGACTACACTTATATTTACGGTTATTAGGTACGTTTGTTAAATAATTTCAACTGCGAAAGAAGGCAAATGTTTCTTTACTTGTTAATTATACTATAACTTTATATTATATTGAATTATAGTAAGATATTAATTAAATGTACTTACTGTTATGGTTAATATCATTGACTACATAATCTGCTTTACAGACTACAGAGTCGGTGCCCATTTTAGACGTCTGATGGAATGAATCCCTTTTAAGTCTCTATGACGGCCGGCATAGTCCAGTGGTAACGCATTGGACTGCCATTCCGAAGGTCGCGGGTTTGAACCCGGCGTGCGCAAATAAATTTTATTTGATTAATTGTGTTATTTCACAATTAATTAATTAAAAATAATATAAAGTATATTTGCGGCACGTTCCAGAGTGGAAGATACTACCAGTATCGCCCTGGTGTAAGACCACCATTCAGAATTGAAACGTTGCTCCAAATGGCTTTAGCCGTGTTATATATAGATCTAGATCTGAATAGCCAGGTACTTCCCCACCTTCCTCTTTCCCTTCCCCACTTACCTTCAGCCTCACAACATCCCCCAATTGGGGATGCCATAGTCTCACTGGCTCCAGACGGGAGCAGTTGGGACTCTTATGAGGTATTCACAATAAAAAAAATAAAAATAAAAAAAATCTTTGGGAAACACCCCTATGTCTACACATAGGAACACTACAACAGGCATTATTGTAATATTTACTAAATTGCGTCAAACGGCCTAAAAAATGTATGGGTTGGACAGGTAGAACAATAGCGCCTCTAGCGACCAAAATCTTGCAAAAACGGCCCATTAAACAGTACTTAACCATAGATATACAAGCAGGACTTACCGTGCGGAAAAGAGCAGTAGATAAGGTAGAAAAAACTCAAGGTCATCTAAAAAGAAGATGCAACCATAGGCAATATAATTGCTCTCGGCCTACTCCATTCATGCACTAGCCTAAAAAAATATTTTAAAAATAAAAATTTCCTTGAAGCAGAAAACTGTCGAAATGTTTTCCAAGGGCAAGGTTCACCTGAATAAGAAAAAAAACTTTTACAGTGCATTTCCTTAAGATGAAACATGTTAATCTGAGAAGAAGAAATCCAAAATGACAAGAAATTTGCAAAAACACTGAAGAAGATTTCCAAAACATGATTGTCCGACAGTACGACGATGAATTCCGACATTTTTCAGACTATTTTGAACTCATGGTTGCATATGTTTAAAAATCTTTAAATTCACCAAAACAATAAGATAATACAGGATAACACTAATCAATAACATGAATAAGTTGGTCGATATAATAAATAACATTTATACGTTGTGGAGGAAGACATATGCCAAGTATGAAGCATTGTTTAACAAAAAACCGAACGAATAACCTAAAAACTGTCAATTCACTTTAAACTTGAACTTACGTAGGTAGGTTGAATATATGTTTGTAACTCGCTAACACTATACTGGCTTATATTGTACTTTTATCACGAACAACTTTAACACGCAATATTTTCGACGCGAAATGATAGTATTTTGGCAGCAAATGACAACCCGCGAGTATAAATAAACCACTCTCATTTTGTATGATTTGAAAACGACAACATTCCGTCCTCTCTTTTTGTTACACGAGTTACTATGGTAGAGAGCGAGAGATCAAACTAATTCTTCTGCTCTAACTAATGACATCTGAGCTTTTAGCTACATTTTTCTTTTTCTACAAGAATGATGAAATGGGCGTGGTTTTTTTAAATGAGTTTCAAGGCTAAAGCTTAGTTAAATGCCCCTGGGTGATATAAATTACACATTCAGCGGAAACGTCAAAATTCAGCGCGCTAATAAATATGCCATTAGACAATTTTGGCATTTCTGTATACCTAGAGTTATGTGAGATGCAAATGTATCGACACCAGACGACGATAAAATAAACTAAACTTAATCCATGGAGTTATAGAGTACTGTTTTAAGTCCGATGTTATAAATTTGGCCAAACAGAAACGAATTCGTTTGTGAAATCAAAATAGACCGACTTAGTCCCAGGTGTAGTTTATTTATATATGTTTCATATACGTTTCCCCAGGTTTCAATCAAGGAGTTTAATTGTGAATGTCCGAGGCAAAAATATAGACATTTTTTAATCTTATTTGGTAACAGTTATGATTACTGGCTAAGTACGCTTATTAGGGGGGTGATTTTATCTATAATATCTTGAATATGCTGTTTAAATGTAAAATGTTTTTCAATGCACATCCCAAGATATTTCTCCAGTATCAGGATTTGCAAGTTGTTATATTTAATTTAAAGATTAAACGATGAGCAATTATTTTACGGGTTGAGCTTAAAATTATGTATCCTGTTTTTTTAACATTCATAGTTAGGATATTTGATGGGAGGCAACTGTTATTTTTTTTTAGTAGACATCTGCCAGGCGTCCCGTGACAGCTTTATATTTAATTATGTGAGATATTAGTTTCGTTACAAAAAAATCTTCATTGTAATATCTTCAGGGCAAATCAATAATACAGTGGAAGATTTAAAATGGCAACACTGAGATTTTATCACAAATTCGAAGATTATTTTCTGCAGTATCTATGGGTAACTTTTTCCAAATGCTTGCTGTCATCTTTTGATGGTTATGTTATTTGGCTTTATTATTTTCACCATTTTGTTGACCCTGGACAAACGCAATCTAGTCTTCTCCCAAGAAATACATCAATCTCCTTAAAGTAAAACAGAAATACCAGATCCTTACTTAAAACATGGATTCCACCGCCATCAAGTTAGAACCTGGCACAAGTGCAGAAGAGAGTGTTGCTGTGATATTCGATATAGACTATCCTTTTATCAACAGAGATTGTCCGGAATCCATTAACGAAAACAATTCAGGTATTTCTTTATCTTTTTTGTACATAAGTGATACATACACAAATTTTAATCATGTTTGCTTGTCTGTATAGACATGCTCATACCTACATATCGATCCTTCATTCGCAATTCTGCTTGTTTGTGTTACCTTTATGATTTTTTGTGATACGCGAAACTTTACGACAGCGCCCATTAATGTGCAGTTTGCAGACAAGTGAACTATCGAACACTTAATCTGGGTGACCGTGAGATATTAATACAGTAACTCAAAAAACTTTATTTGGGTTTTCGATGATATTTTGCTACTCTTTAACCCCGTTTATTGGTTCCAATTTATTATTTATAATAATAATGTTTGGATCATACCTATAGCGCTGAGAAAAAAAATCCTAAATTGCGCTTCAATTTAACCACTCTAGCGAGAGTGTTTTCCTTGTTTTCGATTAATTAATATCATACCTCCATTTGTACGGAAACATAAATATAAACTCCTTACTGCAGTTTAATTTTTTAATTTAATTTTTAATTTTACTGCTAATGAATCCAGTTGGATTTTACTGCTAATCCTATATTTTTAGGTTTTATAAAAAATAACATGTAAAAAATCGTTAAATATATAATTTACTTTAATTCATATAAATCACCATCCTTAATATGGGTAGCCATCGTTCGAGCGGTTTATTTCTATATAATAACCTAGTCATATCAGTATAACTTATTAGCAAGTATTTTCTCCTAACAGGTAGAATGGGTTTACCGGAAACTTCAACGCAAGGGATTGTCACCATCGAAGCAAGTGAAATTTCTTATTCTAAAAGTACTATTGAGGTTCCTGGTATGAGAAAGGAAACCTTTGAGCCCTCTGAAAGAATTCACCAAACTACGGGTAAGCCAAATTTCCTTGATGTATTTTTTTATAAACTCGCATAACCAGTACTCTGCAAATGAAGGTACGTCCCGCATGAATTGGCGCACACGAGAAAATTTACTTGCGAGCAACAGGGTGATCCGTTTGACACTTTCCCACCACAGACGTCAGGTGGGAATGCTGTCTTTGTACGTTGAATTTTCTAATTAATGTGTTATTTTTAATTTTTGAAATAACTTAAAGAGTAAAACCTCAAATATTCATCCCAGAGAAGTAAAAAGATATATCATATATTATTCGTCCATGACACTATCCAGATTGAATTTAGTTCGAGAAGAGTCTTGCAATCATACATAAAAAGATAGCAGCCTACATAAATGTGCGTTAAGAAAAATGATGATATTGTTGGTACTTCTTTGTCGAAGTATGGTACGGTTTAAAATATTACCGAAGGAAATAGGGTCGGACTAGTTCACTGGTAGAGCAGCGCCCCGGCAAGGCTAAGGTCCTATGGTCAATTACAAAAATGTTTTGATTTTATTTTTTTATATTTCTATTTCGAAAAAGGTCAAAAAGTCCCCAACTCTTTCTTTGAAGTATATTTATTTTTTGCATTTTTTTATTAAATAAAAATTTTGTACCCGATAATGCTAAGCTATTGCAAGAAGCAGGAGCTTGGTTAAATAATTTTATGTTATCAAACAATAACTTCAAAATAGCATACCGACGACGATGATTTTTTATGCCATACCCATGATGTCGAGATATATCTATTTTGTTATTTCAGGTAGCATTTATGTGGAGACTGTACCCATCAAGACAGAACCGGGACCCCAAGCAGAAGATGGCGGGATTCCTTATATGGAAATAGAGATAGACCTGCCAGATGTTAAAAAGGAATGTCTAGCGCACTCTTAAAGTGTTATCCCGACTGCAGGTAAAATCGATGTTCAATTGTTTGCATTCGTTAAATTTTTCATAATTCATCGTAAATACATATTTATACTTATCGAGCTTTATCCGCTGTACTTTTCAGACTTGATAACGGACCTGAATAAGCAACTTGGAAAAAACATCTTTTCATGTCCCGTCTGCAACTATTCATGTTCTCAAAGGGGAAAATTAAAACTTCACATACGTACACACACTGGAGAAAAACCCTTTTCATGTTCTTACTGTAGCTATTCATGTTCTCAAAATCAATATTTAAAATATCACATTCTTACTCACACTGGAGAAAAACCTTATTCATGTTCAGACTGCAGCTATTCATGTTCTCAAAAGCAATATTTAAAACGTCACATGATTAACCATACCAGAGAAAAATCTTTTTCTTGTTCCATCTGCAGCTATTCGTGTTCTCAATCGGGACATTTAAAAAGTCACATGCTTACCCATACTGGAGAAAAACCTTATTCATGTTCATACTGCAAGTATTCATGTTCTCGAAGGGGAAATTTAAAACTTCACATACTTACCCACAATGGAGAAAAACCTTTATCATGTTCTTACTGTAGCTATTCATGTTCTCGAAATCAATATTTAAAACGTCACATGCTTACTCACACTGGAGAAAAAGCTTATTCGTGTTCAGACTGCAGCTATTCATGTTCTCAAAAAGTATATTTAAAACTGCACATGCGTAACCATACTGGAGAAAAACCTTTTTCGTGTTCCATCTGCAGCTATTCGTGTTCTCAATCGCGACATTTAAAAAGTCACATGCTTACCCATACTGGAGAAAAACCTTATTCATGTTCCTACTGCAACTACTCATGTTCTCGAAAAGTATCTTTAAAACAGCACATGCTTAACCATACCGGAGAAAAACCTTTTTCATGTTCCATCTGCAGTTATTCGTGTTCTCAATCGGGAAATTTAAAATGTCACATGCTTACCCATACTGGAGAAAAACCTTTTTCGTGTTCCATCTGCAGCTATTCGTGTTCTCAATCGGGACATTTAAAAAGTCACATGCTTACCCATACTGGAGAAAAATCTTATTCATGTTCCTGCTGCAACTACTTATGTTCTCGAAAAGTATATTTAAAACGGCACATGCTTATCCATACTTGAGAAAAACGTTTGTCGTGTTTCGTCTGCAGTTATTCGTTTTCTCAAAAGGGTACTTTAAAATGTCATATTCTTACCCACACTGGAAAAAAACCTTATACATGTTTGTTTTGTAGTTTTTCATGTTCTCAAAAGGCGACTTTAAAACTTCACACGCTTACCCATACCGGAGAAAAACCGATTTCATGTTCTGATTGCAACTATTCATGTTCCCAAAAGGAATATTTAAAAAAATCACTTGCTTATTCACAAAAATAAACAGCCTTTCGTGTGATTAATTTGCTTCGAAACCTTTCAATGTAAGAACTTAAATCTCAACATACGAATTTATGTTTAGTTGATGAAGGACGCGTAAAAACCGTATAACTAATTCATATCGGAGTTATGAGACGCATTCCATAGGAAAGAAATGCATATTCAAAAATAAATCAAATAAGAATTTGTTTGTACTAATATTAGTTTCGTTACTAAGACTTCTTCTTTCTTATATCTTATCAATAATACTGTGGAAGATTTAAAATGGCTACACTGAGATTTCATCGTAAAATCGAAAATTATTTTTTGCATTCTTGTTTTTTAACTTCGTTATTTATCCTCTCCACCTAATACCAACTAATCCTTGACTTACGCAAGCTTTAAAAGTTTTTATCTCGGTTTTTAATAACTATTTACGTACCAAAGAAATTTTTTTATGAATGTTATAATTGTCAATACTCTGTATATGTTTCACACATTTAATAAATTGATAAATTACCACGAATTGATCTTTTTTATTCTTCATTACATTACATTACCCGCCAAACTACCAAATGTTCATAAGAGTTTGTATGCAAATCTTTCATGTGAACTAACTCAATAAATTATTTAAAAAAATACGATAAGAGTTCTTGGTATTTTTTGGGGCATAATATCATAATAAAACTACCTATTTTTGTCATTTTACAGATTTTTTGTTTAAAGTTTTATTTCAGAGTTCAAAAAATGATACCTACCTCTATAAAGTTGAACCATAACTATTTATTTAACAATTTTAATAAATGGTGGTCAAAACAAAATTATTTTTTCTTATAAATATTCTTTGACATTTTGATTGAGCAGCTTCCTCGTTCGTGACTCCAGAAGCCTCCAGTCAGGTTGTAAGGCTGATCGGCTTGTGTTGGCTTCTTTCGTTTCACGCCAAGGATTGGCTTGCCGTTGAGATAGATTGAGATTCGCTTCTCATTAAAACACTTGTTTTTTTTTGTTGATACGTTTAATATGTCACACAGAAGAGGGTAGACATTTAAACTTAGAGAGCGAAGCGAGAGTTGGTTGATAATGAATGTTGAAGAATGCTAATGTAGAATTGAATTGTATCTCGATCACAACAAGCTATTTATAAGCAAACATAGATTTGATGTGACTACAGACACAAGATATTATAGACGCGAAATTATGACAATATTACACTATGACGTGCCATAAACAAAAATATTTAATATAAAAGGTGGCATAGACAGAAAAAGATAATGTAAAAGGCTCTACACATCGAGATTATAAATTGAAAAAGTGAAAGAGTTTAGGCTTGACTGAAGTTGAATAAAACAGGACAATCACAAGATACGACACGCAACATACTCCCGGCTTTGACAAACTAAGTTTGTTAACAAAATCATGATGAAATCGATGAAAGTAAAGTTCACTGGGTTTCACTGTGGGGAATGTCATTGGAGAGTCATTGCATAAATTTCACTGGAGAAATTTATTATAGGAATTCACAGGAGAAGTTATTGTAGGAAAGTCACTTAGGTGACAGAGATGATGATGATGATGATGATGATGTTGTCTGGTCAACGGGTAGTAGACAGAGCTGGTTGACCCGGCCCTTGTTACTGTTGATTTAGAGGTAGCGACAGTAGCTGCTCGTGTGATGCCATCAGTGCCAGGGTGTAATGTCAGAATGCGACCAAGAGCCCACTTGGTAGGAGGTAAGTTGTCCTCAAAGAGCAGCACCAAGGAGCCTGGTTGCAGCACGTCTGGGGTTTTGGTCGTCCATTTAGCTCGTTCCTGCAAGAGAGAGAGATACTCCTTATTTATTGTTTTTGTGTTTAATTCGTATAACTCCATTTCATTTTTTTTTAATAAATTTAATTTAGATTAAATTTGATAATATTATTATTAAGTTCTGCAAGTGTTTTAGTTTTTTATTATTGTGACAGCTGTTTCGGCTTACAAGGCCATTTCCAAACTGTGGTTAGTCCACATTGAGACGACGTATTTATACTATTTCAAATGTAAATTTTGAAGGTGCATACATTGATTTATTACTGGTTAAACCGATGACATGATCTATTGTTGGTTAAACCAATCTATGTTTTCCCCTCAGTAAATGGTAATGAGTTCTTAATTATTTACTAATGACTTTATTGCTATGAATTATTTGGGTGCATTATACTGCTTGGGTTTTGTGAAAATACTGAGAAGTGGTGAGTAAATTATTTTCCGTACTTTATTAATTAGTGTTAAATTTGGGTCATTCGTTCGTTTATTGATTTCTAATTTTTCAAGTAAATTTAATCTAATGCCCTTTTTTTCTATATGCAATGGTTTAGGACCCTTGTTGTTAAGTGGGGTATGATTATTCACCAAGAGATGTTCTGCGAATTTTGAGGATGTGTTTTTATTATTATAACATCGTATATGTTCTTTGAATCTAGTTGAGAATGCCCTCCCCGTTTGTCCGATGTAAGTGGCGTTACAATCGGCGTGGTCACATTTTAATTCATATATGCCACTGTTATTGAGTATAGGGATTTTACTTTTAGAGTTTTTAAGGCTTGTTCCTAAATTATTGTTTGTTCGAAAAGCTATATTTAAAAAAAAAAAAAATGTGGTTTAAACACAAATAAACCTTGAGAGTTGTTTTACTACGAATATTTCCAGATTTAATGTAATAAGGTCCTGCGTAATCAACACCACACGTAAGAAACGGGCGTGTTGGTTGCAGTCTAGACTGCGGTTGGTTCCCAATTAATGGTTGAATTGTTGTAGGTTTTGACCTGAAACAAACTATACATTTACGAAGAACACTGCGTATGGTGCGTCTTCCACAGAGTGGCCAAAATTGTAAACGAATGGATGCGAGTAACGCTTGCGGTCCAGCATGTAATAATTGACGATGAAAATGATTTATAATTAGGTTAGTAAACTGGTGATTGGAAGGTAAAACTACAGGATGTTTTTGATTATAAGTGAGGTTTGCATTTGATAGACGTCCGCCAACGCGCAGTACGTTCTCCGAGTCTAAAAATGGGTTCAATGAGAGAAGTTTACTATTTGACAAAAGACATTTTGATTTCGACTGTAATGCCTTTATATCTGATGCAAAGCATTGCCTTTGAACTATTTTAACAAGCGTTGTCATTGCAGTAGTTAGTTCAAGTACAGTTAGTGCGGTTGTTTGAGATTCAAACTTGCAGAGAGCATTAGTTTTGAAACGAATACAATAAGCTACTACTCTTTGCAATTTATGTAAAGTAGAATAACGATCAAAGATGTCAGTGTTATGTATTTGTGTTATGAATGCTTGTGTAGTGGTTTTCTGTTCCGGAAGTTCTGGTAAATCTGGGATGACGGTAGTTGGCCAATGTGTTTCATTTTGAGATAGCCATAGAGGACCATTCCACCAGAGGTTGCAAGATGCTAGATCCATTGGAGAAACACCTCTAGATATGAGATCAGCAGGGCTTAGTTTAGTTGAAACATGTCTCCATTGTCCATGAGAGGTTGTGTCTTGAATCTCCGATACACGATTGGCGACAAAGGTTTTCCATCGTGCGGGCGATGCGGCGATCCAAGCGAGAGTTATCGTAGAATCGCACCAGTAAGAGGTGGATCCTTGAAATGTTAATGAGTCTGTTACCTTCTTTATGAGTTGAGATAATAAAAGAGCTCCTGATAGTTCTAATCTAGGTAAGGAGATTTTTTTCAGAGGCGCCACTCTTGAGCGAGCACATAGCAATCTGCAGATCAAGATGCCGTTTTCGAATGTCCGTATGTAAATACATGCTCCATTTGCGCGTTCTGACGAATCGCAGAATCCGTGTAATTCAGAATATTTCTTAATTGTAGGTACATGTCTAGGTATAGATATTAGATTAATGTCTTTCAACTGATGTTGAAAGTTGAGCCATGAAGTTTGAATATGACTTGGAACGTCTGAATCCCAGTCAATTTTTAATTGCCATAAATCCTGGATGAATAATTTTGCAGTGATAATTATTGGAGCAATTAGACCGAGAGGGTCGAATAGTTTCGCGATTTGTGACAAAAGATTTCTTTTAGTTATAGACGAATTTACAGATGATGTAGCAGGTTGATATCTAAGTGTATCCAGAGCAGAATTCCAACTCAGACCGAGTGTTTTGGAGGTTTCAGATTTTCCCAGTAATGTCGAATCGACAGACTGAGTGAGGGATTTTTCGTCTGCGATGAGATTGTTGTCATTGGATTTCCATTTTCGTAGATTCATACAGGCAGAACTTAATATAGAATTTATACTATACTTGAGTTTTAGCGTTGTCTCAAAATCATTACTTCCTGTAAGGAGATCGTCGACGTAAAAGTCATGTAGGATGCGCTGACTTGCGTCTGGCGACGATTCTTGTGAATCCACTGCTCGTTGCCGTAGACATCTTGTCGCTAAATACGGAGCTGATGCCGTACCGTACGTAACTGTGTTGAGTCTGAAATGAGACAATTTGTTTGAAGATGGGTTTGACCAAATAATTCTTTGTAAATCACGATGTTTGGAAGTTATTAAGATCTGACGGTACATATTTTCTATGTCCGCGGATATTACATATCTTTAAGTTCTGAAACGTAGAATTATTGAAAGGAGATCATCTTGAACGGATGAGGATGTCATTTAGAGAGAGCCCTGAGGAGGTTTTCGCAGATCCATCAAACACGACCCTCAGTTTGGTGGTTTCGCTGGATTCACGTAGAATAGAATGGTGAGGTAAGTAGAAATGATGGTTAGAGGATGAAGTGTTGTCCTTAATAGATATTTCAGACATATGGTTTAGTTGAATATATTCATTCATGAATTCAGAGTATTGCAATTGTAATGGAGGTGAGAGTTTCCTATCAATGGAGAGCCATCGTTTTGTAGCTGTGTTTAGCGAAGAACCCAAGTCTTGTGGGTTTCCCTTGAGCGGAAGCTCCACGACGAATCTACCATCTTCATTTCTGTAATGTGTGTCAATGAAGTGTGATTCGACAGCCTTTTCTTCCAAGGACTGAGGTGGATGAGAAAGGTTTTCTTCCATATGCCAGAATTTAGTCATGAGATCATGAAGGGCATTGTTGTCTTTAATGGAAAATAAAGAAATACCTTCGTTAGCTGGTGTGTCGGTGTGTGTAATTACCCAGCCGAAAGCGGTTTGTTGAAGTTGCATTCCTGAGATGTTTGTTCGCCTTTGTTCTAGGCAACTCCAAAACATGTGCAGCCAAGAAGGATGTCGATTGATGCAGGTTCATGATAGGTTGGGTCTGCTAGCTTCATGTGAGATGGGAGCATAGCTGTTGCGTTGCTGGTGATCTTGTGTACTGGAATTTTTGGAGTAATTTCATTTAAACAGATGCAAGATAATTGTTTTACAAAACGTTTTTTATATTGTGAAGCAATGGTTATATTAAATCAAGAAAAGATCTACCTTCTGACGCGCGGGTGTTGTCGTTTGTTTGCTTTAGGATATTTCCTTAATTAAATAACAATAACATCTAAACATTGTGTGAAATTAACTGAATAATGTAATTTAATAGCAGTGCGTGATCGTATAATAAATTAACACGTAAAAACCAATAATAATCACCTTTTTGTGATATTGTATCCCACATACAATATATCAGTAACAGTGACTTATTCTTATTAAATTAATATGTCATTCGAATCACTTAACCTAAAATTTACTGAAACAATGAATGATTTCGAAAAACGTCTTAATAAAGCAACAAATAAACCCGGCCACTCTCAACCTGATCTTAAACTTCTCGGAGGTGAATTTGCCGCCTTTAAGACAAAGATGACGATGGAATTATGTGCCCTTCAAGAGGAGGTGGCTCGTCTGGAGCTCCGAGTGGACTCCATCGACGCCGCTTCAAGGAACCATCTTCTTTTACTTCACGGCGTCAAAGAAGAATCTTCAGAAGATACAAGATCTCTGGCGACCACCGTGCTGTCCGACCTAGGATGCCCCGAAGAAACCATCAAGGACGTGGAATGCAGGAGGTTAGGTCGCCCGAAGCCCAATAAGAGTAGACCTATTTTACTACAATTTCAACGTCTGACCGATCGTAGATCCGTTTGGGAGAAGAAAAGAGGTCTGAAAGGATCATCTCTCCTCCTTACGGAGTCCCTAACCGTGACACGGCAGAGGCTCTTCACATCAGTCCGCACTATTTTTACTAACAACAAATTCTGGACCAGCGACGGCACAATTGTGGTGATGCTCCCTGACGGCACCAAGCGCGCCGTCAACACACAGAAGCAGCTAGAAGCCGCGGCCGCCCTGATGAACAAACTTCCGAAGCCATCTACCAGCACAAACACCGGCCCCAGCTCAACCGGTCCTGATCTACAACTTGACAGCTCCAGAATTGGCTTACGTTCAAGAATAAATGCAAAGAAATAGTGTTATTAAGTGATTAAGTGCTAAATAATTTATTTTTTTTCTGCAGATGAACAATTTTTACTTTATTGTCAATTTTGTTAGCTTGATGGATAATTTGTAATAATCTTCTTCCAACAAAATAATAACATAAAAGGTAGGTACTCGTACTTTATCACTGATTCTATTGCTAAATAAATAATCTAACAGTCTGCCTTCAAAATCATTTTAAATTATCAAGGTACGATATAATTTATTATAACAATGGATACAGTAACACTTATGTACTTTTTTATATAGATATACTGTTACTAATAATAATTTGGCCTACTTATTTCGATAATTTGAACTCATACTAAAGTTTCTGTACTGCTTCAATTCAAATCATGCGCTTTCATTATTTCATTATTTTATTTATACATACGTAGGTGGGTACATTACTCATAAAATCTTCTTCATAACTTAACCTAATAAATTATACATTATTATTATGTGCTCGTGAAGGTAATCTATATATTATTTACCACTGCTCTGTATATTAAACTATTGTGCATTATAATGATACTAAACAATAACATACCTATGCATACTATTAAATAAGTACTCAAATAGAAATAAAACAACATCAAGCACCATTTATGTGACGCTTACATTTCAATTACAATATGCGCGCGTGTGTGTGTATGTGCATATAATATGTGCGTGTGCGTGTGCGCATCATCATTTATGAGACGTTTACATTTCAGTTATAATATGTGCGTGGATGTACGTATAGTATGTGTATATGCTTGTACAGGCGTGTGCGTGTATTTGTATTAAATACGATTTCACCCTAAACTAACATCATGTATGACTTTTTTAATCTATAATTGGTTTGAACAATGTCTGTAGCTATAATATATTGAATATTGTACATAGTTAATTTTTTTATCACTACAGTTCCTTCATTATGTCATTATATCAACAATCTCACTTTAATGTGTAGTTTTAGACATAATTACATATATACCTCATAAATAATTTGCTGAAACTAGCTATCACTTGTTAACTTGAAACGTACTAGATCATCTCGCACTGCTTTCATTTCTATCTTTTTCTTTTTTTTATTATTATTTTTTTTTTTATTTACTTTTATTGCTTTTATTTAACCTTCCGTTAAATATTGTTATTTCTTCTTTTTCCCTCACATCCTGTGTTATTGTTTTTAGTAGTCGAATTTAATCTCTATATGGATTGTATAATTCGTCATATAATCAATGTACTCATTATTCAAAAAATTCCACCCTTCCTTCCTCACACTCTCCTTACCCCCCTTTATCCCAATTTGCTACTTGTACTTGCTGCTCACCTTTCTACTACAGTATCGTATGTATATAATTTCGTACACGTCATTCATAAACCTCTACATCTTTTTACCTTATATATCTATCAAAATAACAATACACATAAAAAACTTATATAATTTACAATGATAACTATTTTTTATCAAAACTGTAGAGGATTACGTACTAAGACAGAATTATTTCATAATAATATTTTATTGAATGACGATTGTTACATATTCGGTATTTCTGAAACTTGGCTTAATAATTCTATTTTCGATCCTGAACTAGCACCAATGGAATTTTATAGCATTTTCAGACGGGACAGATCAAATAACATTTCAATGAATAGTATTAATAACCAAGAAGATTCTCGTCGAGGTGGTGGAGTGATGATCATAACACATAACAATCTTAACGCATACCCTCGCGAAGACTTAGTGTGCAATGCTGAATGCATTTGGGTCACTATTCCTCCCTCTAACTATACATCCAAACGTACTATCCATGTAGCTTGTGTATATCTCCCACAGGGTCGTGGATATGAAACCGCTCTTAGTTCATTCCTTTGCTTACTCGCTAATGTAAAAGATCAATATCCTGACGACATTTTACTCGTACTTGGAGACTTTAATATGCCCACCATAATATGGGAAATGCATGATTCACACTTAACACCTGGAAACTTAAATACACTTAGTTCCTCACTTACTGATACAATTTATTACTCCGAATTAAAACAATATAATCACATAAAAAATTCCAAAAACCGAATCCTAGATTTAATCATCTGTAATGAGGAATGCCATGTATCTCGTGCATGCAATCCTCTTGTCAGTGAAGACTCACACCACCCTTCGCTTAAAATTATATTACAAATCGATACACTCCCAATCATCAACGCTCCTCCTAAAGTACTTTGCCTGTTTGAAAAAGCCGACTATGAGTTAATTAACCGACATCTATCGATGATAGACTGGTCATTTACTCAAGAAAATGCAAACGTTGACGAAGTAGTTGATTCTTTTTATAACATATTAAATAATACCATCAACCAATTTGTCCCCAAACGCCTCGTCAAAAAGAAAAAATTTCCAAACTGGTATTCAGCTCCTTTAATCAAAATCATCAAAGAAAAACAAAAACTTCATAAAAAATGGAAATCTTCTAATAATCCAATAGATTACATAGATTTCGCTATCAAACGTACACAGCAAAAACATCTACAGAAGCATTGCTATAATAAATATATATGTTTAGTTGAATCTAATATTCAGAATAATAATAAACAACTCTGGAATTACGCTAAAAACAAAAGTAAAACAACTGGCATCCCTCAAATCATGCACCTTAAAGACGAATCTGGCACCGGCGCTCATCAAGTATGTCAATTATTCTCTAAACACTTCCAGTCCACCTACGTAAGCGATATGGGTACGAACAATATCAGCACAATCGATAGTTCTACTTATGTAAATAATGATTCTTCGATTGGTTACATAAATATTGACAGTATTATGATCAATAAATACCTGAAAAATTTAGATGTTAGTAAGGGTGCTGGTAGTGACGGTATCTCGCCATATTTCATCAAAAAATGTGCCACAAATCTTTCTTACCCTTTAACTAACATATTTATAATGTCACTTAAAGAAGGTAAATTTCCCACAAAGTTTAAAGAAGCTATTATAATACCTATTCATAAAACAGGGTCAAAAATTAACATTGAAAATTACCGCCCAATCTCAATACTCACGGTATTTAGTAAACTTTTTGAGAAAATTGTCTACGATCAAATTTACACAACAATTGTTCGAAATATACAAAACCAACAACACGGATTTCTTCAAAAAAGATCGGTACTAACAAACTTGGTAAATTTTACGGAATATTTAACGTGCAATATGGACAATAGAAACCAAGTAGATGTAATCTACATTGATTACTCTAAGGCCTTCGATAAGATAAACCATTTCATTCTAATTAAAAAATTAAAACAATTAGGCATCCATGGTGACTTACTCCGGTGGCTCACTTCTTACCTTTGGAGTAGACTTCAAAGTGTCTTAGTTGAGGGAACAAAATCCAGCTTCTTCTCTGTGCTCTCCGGTGTACCTCAAGGTTCTCATTTAGGCCCATTATTATTTAATGTGTATATATACGATATTCAAAAATGTTTTTTACATGCTAATTACCTAGCATATGCAGATGATAAAAAAATATACTTAGTTATTAAATCAATCAACGACTGCATTAGACTTCAAGAGGACCTCAATCGTCTCTTTGTCTATTGCGAATTAAACAAACTTATTATTAACATCGCAAAATGCAACAAATTAACAATTACACTTCTCAAATTATACCGAATCCATTAAATTTCATAATTTTAACTCCCTCCAAACACGACGTCTAATTTTTGATCAAATCTTATTATTTAAAATCCTAAATAATGGTCTGGACTCACCAGAACTTACAAATTTTATAAATTTTCATATTCCGTCTAGATCAACCCGACAATCTGATTTATTTTATCTACCCTTGTGTAGAACAAACATTCGAAAAAATTCCCCAATTCCTCGTATATGTGCACAATATAATAAAAAATTTTACAGCATTGACATTTTTGGTAATAACCTAAAGAAATATCGATATGAAGTAATGCGTACGATCGATTATTAATATGAGAGTATGGAATGTATCGGCAGCATCTCCTATCCTCTTCCTATTCTCCTCTTCCTATCCTCTTCCTATTTTCCTCTTCCTCTCCCCTTCCTTTAACACCATATTAATTTTAAGAAACTAAAACTTCATTTCTAATGCACTTTAATATAAGAAACTTCTGTGGCTTGACTTCAGTTAACATGTATATTTATATCTATCACTGCATATTTTATAAAAGCTGTTTGTTTCTTACAAAATAAATAAATAAATAAATATTAGTTTTGAAATAACTGTTGAATGATGCGCCGGTTATTCCAGTAATTGGGCTACTGACTTTATTAGCTGAACGCCTAGCTGCGTAGCTAATTTTGTGGTAATGAAGTTGCTTTGACTGCCAGAATCGAGTAAAGCTCTGGCCTGGATGAAATGTCCTTGCGCATTCTTCACATTGAGAATAACAGTAGATAGTAAGGCATGAGATTCGTTGGCCATGGATGTAGCGGAGATGATTGGACCTTGTTCAGATTCAGTTTGAACTTCTTTGTGAAACAGAGTGTGATGTTTTTTGTTGTGTTTCGCAACGGAATTTGCTTTGACATTGTTCGTAATGACGCTTTCCTAGACAGTTGTAACATAATTTAAAAGTCTTAGATGCATTTATTCTGTCTTGAAGAGTCATTTTCTGAAGTTGAGGGCATTGATAGATAGTATGATTTGAAAATCATACTATCTATCAATTCTGAAGAACAGACATTGCAACAATAATTTTGAGATGTTACAAAAGTGAAATTTGTTTTTTTGCTATTAATGTCAGATTTATGAGCTGTTGCAGATGACTTTGGTATAGATTGAAGCATATAAGATTTATCGGTTAAAAACTGTATGAATGTTTCCATAGAATGAACGTATTAAGTGAACGTATGAAAGTATTTGGTTCTGGAATAGGAATTCGTTCCCGCTCACGAGATGTTATTGGATCAAGTTTATTTGATAAATGATGAATTAGTAAGGCATCCCAATGTTCTGTAGGTAGGTTTAAATTTTTCAAAGCCCGTAAATTAATTAAAATTTGATCTAAAAAAGCTTGAATTTCTTTGGAAGATTCAAATTTAATGTTTGTAATATTGTATATAGCTTGGATGTGGTTTTGAATTATTAAGCGTTTATTTGCGTATCGATCTGTTAATAAATTCCATGCAATATGATAATTATTTGATGAGATTTCCAGAGATGTTAATAATTTGGAAGCGTTTCCGGCTAAGCACGATTTAAGATAGTGAAATTTCTGAATTGCAGATAATTCCTGGTTTGTTTCAATTAATGATTGAAAAGATTCTTCGAAACAAGTCCACTCAGAGAATGTTCCGGAGAAAGTAGGTAGTTTCAAAATTGGTAATTGAATTTATATTTACTTGTGATTGATGTGAATTAAGTTTGGAATCGATCGTCAGACGCGATTTTGCTTCGGAGATGGCCTTGAAATACATTGTTTCAAAGCGATCGGTCTCATCATCCGAATCGAAATTCAAACTTTCATCACACAAACTGATTCTAAGTTGAATTTCCATGAATAAGTCATGCAAAGGTTCGATTTTTGCCAATCGGACTTGGATGATTGACGGATCCGTTTGGTCTTCATCTAACAATGACTGAAACTTCGTTATCAGCCCTTTGATCTGACCTCTTCTGGCTATGAGAGCCTTCAAGTTGTCCGCCATTGTCAGATGATTAGAGATCCGTGCCTGTTATGATTGAGAAACAGCAAAAGTATTAACACAGTAAGGAGGGAAAGTTGAAAGGATTGACTTAACTTTGGTGCTTGCTGTGATGATTGCTGGTGCAATCCTGTGGTGGCCTGGGTGATGATTGTTGGTGCAATCCTGTGGTGGCCTGGGTGATGATTGCTGGTGCAATCCTGTGGTGGCCTGGGTGATGATTGCTGGTGCAATCCTGTGGTGGCCTGGGTGATGATTGCTGGTGCAATCCTGTGGTGGCCTGGGTGATGATTGCTGGTGCAATCCTGTGGTGGCCTGGGTGATGATTGCTGGTGCAATCCTGTGGTGGCCTGGGTGATGATTGCTGGTGCAATCCTGTGGTGGCCTGGGTGATGATTGCTGGTGCAATCCTGTGGTGGCCTGGGTGATGATTGCTGGTGTAATCCGGCGAAGGACCATGAGTAGCGTCCTCGTGTTGACTCCAGAAGCCGTTTGTAAGGCTGATCGGCTTGTGGTGGCTTCTTTCGTTTCACGCCAAGGATTGGCTTGCCGTTGAGATAGATTGAGATTCGCTTTTCATTAAAACACTTGTGTTTTTTGTTGATACGTTTAATATGTCACACAAAAGATGGTAGACATTTAAACTTAGAGAGAGAAGCGAGAGTTGGTTGATAATGAATGTTGAAGAATGCTAATGTAGAATTGAATTGTATCTCGATCACAACAAGCTATTTATAAACTAACATAGATTTGACGTGACTACAGACACAAGATATTATAGACGCGAAATTATGACAATATTACACTATGACGTGCCATAAACAAAAATATTTAACATGAAGGGTGGCATAGATAGATAAAGATAATTTAAAAGGCTCTACACATCGAGATTATAAAATGAAAAAGTGAAAGAGTTTAGGCTTGACTGAACTTAAATAAAACAAGACAATCACAAGATACGACACGCAAAATTGATTAAATTTTATATCAAATGAAAAATACACTTTGTAAAACACCACTTTTATTTTGAATTAATATTAACAGCCAACCAGGTTTCGCTTAAGGCCCGTTCGCATTGGTCGAGTAGTTTAGTCAAGTAGCGAGTAATTTAGTAACTGGACACGTGCGAACACCATAAATTTAGTAGAGTAGTTTAGTCAGCGATTTAGTCAAGTCAATCCATTCTGTTGTATTTTTTCGGGCGAGTAGCGTCCCTCATCATGTGTCTATGGCAGATTTATAGAGTTTATCGATGGTCTATTGTCACTGGCTGCATTAGTCAGTGATCAGTATAGCGAGTATAGCATTAGTAGCCGTCAAAGCACGCCAAAATGTCTTGTCGTTGGAGCGAAAACGCTACTGTCAAATTCGTGACGTTGTATTTACAACACGAATGCTTGTGGAATATAAAGTCGCCCCGATATAAGATCAAACAAATCAGGGAATCAGCATACGCTGAATTAGAAAAAGGGATGAATATTCCTGGATTTGGTGATAGGGAGATAAGAGCGAAAATTAAAAGCATCAGGTTAGTGAAGTTTTTTTTATTTATATGGTATATTACAAGTGCCTGTATTATTATAAATTTATGTTAAAGTAGTAGCAGAGTCATTAATCATTAATAATTTCTTTTCAGATCTACCTACTCACAGGAGTTAAAAAAAATAAAGGAGTCAAAACCCTCCGGTGCCGGAACTGACGCAGTATATTCACCATCAGTCAAATGGTTCAATCTATTAGATGGATCCCTCAGAAACATTAATACAATGTTAACAGAAAGTGAAAGCAACTTGGCAAGTACATTTCAATTCTATTCTATCGTTTATACATCAGTTTTTAATGTACCATTCTTGTCTGCCAAGGTACCGATCCATCGTTCACAAAGTAATCTGCATATCTTTCTCGAAGATCTGTAGACCTTCGGGATGAACGATTGGACAGACAACTTGGTAGTGGTTCCAATCCTTGAGGCTCTGGCTCCACCCTCCAATTACCAGGGATAACAGTTCCTGAATCAAAATTGTCTTTGTCTACTGTATATTCCAACTGCTTGTTCTGTAATTTTGTCTCTCTGAGCCAATTATGTAAAGCGCAACACGCCTTTACAATGCAAACAACCTTCTCAGGACTGTAGGGCATCGGTTTCTCAAACACTCTGAATCTGGCAGCTAGTATACCGAAAGCATTTTCAACTATTCTTCTGGCCCGAGACAATCGATAATTAAAATTTTTTTGCTTTGATGTTAATCGATTTCCTGGGAAAGGTTTTAAAAGGTATTCTTTCAAGGGAAATGCATTATCTCCAACTAGTACATGCCCTTCTGGCAGAATACCGTTTTCTAATGCTTGATACAAACTAGAGTTTCGAAATACGCCTCCATCAGAAACCCGCCCATTACATCCAATGTCTATATAACTGAAGCAATATTTATGATCTACAACTGCCATTAAGACAATGCTGTTTGTCTCTTTATAATTGTAGTATAAACTTCCTGATTCAGGAGGTGCTTTAATGACGACATGTTTGCCGTCGATTGCTCCACAGCATCCAGGAAAGTTCCATTCTTTTCGAAATCCGTTCTCAATGATATTCCAGTCTGTGGTGGCGGGAACCTGAAAAAAGATTTATAATAATGTATACATTCGATATAAACAACATTCTACTTTATTTTCAGGAAGACATTATACACACGGATACAGATACTGAGGAAAGCAGAATTACTATGAATTCTTTTCGTGAACCCGTATCTAAACCCCCTACAAAAAAAAGCGGCTTTCCCAACTTTCGAGTATGGTGAGTCAACTAAAGGAGATAACTGAGGTTGCCAACTCTACAGAAGAAGACGAGTTTGAGGTCTTCGGCAGACACGTCGGCTTACAACTGAAATCTTTGCCCTTGCTATTGGCACTTGAAACCCAGGAATATATTCAACTGTACATGAACAGAATTCGACGCCAACACCTTCAAAATTCAACTGAGCAAAATAGATTCACCAGGATAGTCACACCAGTATCAAATGATTCGCAAGACTCTCCATGTAGTAATACTTCGTATTATGATGATGTAATTTATTTAGATGAGCCCCCAGAAGACACATATGAAATTGAAACACATGAAAACCATGACATCGAATAACTTTAATGTAAATTTTAATATTTAAACCATGTGAAAATTAATAAATGTTTCTCAAATTATATTTATAATTTATTTAGAACCGTTTTAGATACAGCTATAATTATAGCGGGATGGCCTATTTTAGTGGCTATTTCAGTGGTCGTTCCATTGGGAATTTATGGCGAATGATATGCTGAAATAAGCCATCTACTATATTTGTAGCTGTGTGAAACAGCTCTTAATCTTACCTTGATAAATTCCTTTAATGATTCATAGATAGCTTCACAAACTTCTATAATGAATTCCGAAACAGTTGATTTTCCAAGTCGAAAGAGATGTGTGATTGTCCTTAAACTACATCCTGTAGCAAAAAAGTAGAGAACTGCCTGTAATTTGGTTTTTGCGGGAATTGCACTTCTGAAAAGGATATCCGTGCGTTGAATTTGTGACTGCACTTTCATTAGAAGGAAATTAAAACAGCTTTCAGTCATTCTCAAAGTCGCGAAGTATTCTTTCGGATCTTCAAATGCCATTTCCTTCAGAAGAGAATTTGTAGCTCCTAATGCATCTCTTCTATTAATCCATTTTCGTATCCATAGTTTTTTCACTTTCGTCTCACTAATTTCTTCCTCCACCTCTTCTAAAATATCCATTACAATCAGCTTAATTATCCTATTTACTTTGTTGCGTTGCAGCCCGTTCATCATACAATTTGACACTTCACTCGTGAAATCTACTCGACCAATGCGAACGCTTTTTGGTCAGTCAAATGGCGAGTAGCGAGCTACTTGACTAAACTACTCGACCAATGCGAACGAGCCTTTAGCTCAAGCTTCATCAGGGCTTATTATATCAACTGATAAAACAGTTGATATAATAAGCCCTGATGAAGCTTGAGCTAAGCGAAACCTGGTTGGCTGTTAATATTAATTCAAAATAAAAGTGGTGTTTTACAAAGTGTATTTTTCATTTGATATATAATGTCACATCACAAAGTGTTTGCTTCCTTCGATAAGATTAAATTTTAATTCAAAATTTATATTGAAAATTAACAAATTATGTTATGTATGTTTAATTTTCCGACTTTATGTCCGGATTAAATCTTCCGCACAGAAAAAAACTAAACCCTTTCACACACTTTTCCACAGATGATCATCTAGTCAATCCACATTATGCAAGTGCATTATATGGAACTTTTACGTTATCACTGATACGGTACGCACGTCTTACTGTCGCGCTGTCATTAAAAAAAAATTTTTTTCGCGAATTTTGTTCACTGCTGGAATCGAATAATGAGTGACGTCGTGCTCCTAGAGCTGAAGAGCATCATTCTCGAACAAAGTAGGACGATTAACGAGTTGTTGGACCGTGTAAAGGCCGTGGAAGCGACATTAAATCGGCAGGTAACAAGCAAAAGTGACAACAAAAATGCACTACCTACAAATCCCGCGACTCAGCGCTGGGCTGACGTAGCGGCCCCCGCTGCACCGCACACCGCGCCCGCTACCCTGTCAGCAGTAACGCAAACCAAGGAAAGGATGAGAACTAGAGCGGCCACCAAAGCAAAAAATGACGCCGGTCAATTTGAAACCGCATCTTTTAGCGGCGCGATCCCCAAAACGCACGCCACGGAACCACACGTTCCAATTTCCGAGCCGGAATCAAAAACCGCTCCTAATACGGAAGATTGGATAAAAATTAAACGCAGACAACGCACAGTGAAGAATTTAATTATCGGTAACTCCGATAAGTCTTCGAGTATAAAATCATATCCAAGAATAAAGAATATTATCGTGTCTAGATTACATAAGGACACAACAGTAGAAGAGATCCGGGCACATCTGGAGAAAAACGAAATAACAAAAAGTGAAATAGAAAAATTCATCGCACATTCTCAAGAATACGCAGCTTTCCGTATAGGTGTAACGGAGGATCTATACGAAAAACTTTTACGGGAAGATTTATGGCCTCGAGGAGTACCGGTAAGACATTATCGGTACTTAAAACCAAAACAAAATCCTATTGATGATAATCAAAACCGGACCAAAGTGAATGAAAATGCCGCCGCGAAATGACTAGAGAACCCCCTAAAAGTGAATTCTCTCCCTTGCACAATTTTTTACCAAAATGTACGGGGATTAAGATCCAAAACCGATGATTTCCTACAAAGTGTAATAATACAGAACAACGATCTTATATTACTATCAGAGACATGGCTTAACGACAGCATTTACAATAGTCAACTCTTCGATCAACGGTATGACGTGTTCAGAAAGGACAGAACCTCGGGACATTCAAGGGGAGGAGGAGTACTGCTAGCCGCGAGACGTGACCGTGCAACTCAAACCCAGAGACTTACCTATCTGGAAAGTAAAGACGAGAATATGTGGATAAAGACATGCCTAAATGATTTTGGTGTTATTTACATATGTGTTGTGTACATTCCACCGGCATCGCCAAATAAAACATATACCGATTTTTTTGATAAGGTTACTGAGAATTTTAATTTTTTAATCAATAAAAAGATTATTATAATAGGCGACTTCAATCTAAAATCTAGTAACAAAGGCACCGAAATGGATCTCATATATTTTATGAATCTTTTCCAAATGGAACAAAGCAACTCTATTACAAATGTGAAGGGAAGCACGCTGGACATTGTTATCAGCAACATTGATTTAAAAGTATATAAATCCTTATACTCACTAGTTAAAGAAGACGCTTATCATCCATCGTTGTGTATAGAGATTTCGCCGAACAAAAACACAACCAATTGTCAAACACGAAACTTGTGGAATAATATTGATAATAGTGTTAGGCGAGGATGGAACTTCGAACATGGCGATTTTAAAGCTCTTTATTGCCATTTACAATCTCATGACTGGCAACCTTTGAAGGACATAAATGATGTTAATTTAGCGACACACTTTTTCTATTCCATAATTTATAAATATTTTGATATGTGTTTCAAAATTAAGCGCACTCCGAGGAATGGTAGAAAATATCCTAAATGGTTTTCTAGTGAGATTGTTAGCGACATAAAACTCAAATTCAAACATTACAAAAAATGGAAGAAAACTGGAATGGTGAGTGACCGGGAAATGTTTTGTCTACTTAGAACAAAAATAAAACGCAGTATTCGATTAGCACATGTGCAATATATTAATTCTATTGAAAAAAATATCAAATGCGATCCCAAATCTTTCTGGAAGTATATCTCGTCCAGAAGAAGTGATGGCGGGTTTGTTGACCATGTTACTTGGAATAATCAGTCTTTCTCAGGAGCAGATATTCCAGAAGCATTTGCAGACTATTTTAAATCAACTTATAGTAAGGAAGCTGCGGACTTGAAATCTTTTATACCTGGAAAAAATACGCCAACAAAAGCACAGAATGTTGATATTCAAAATATTACAAACACTGACATCACCGCTGCTGTTAAAAAATTAAAATCCAAAACTTCTTTTGGACCGGATCTTATTCCGTCATTCGTGTTAAAGGGATGCTTTGAGCCCTTATTAACACCTCTCGCGTATATTTATAATCTCTCACTTAACTCCGGAATATTCCCAGACCTGTGGAAAATCTCTAAAGTTACACCGTTACATAAAACTGGTGATAAGGCTTCAGTCTCTAATTATAGACCAGTGGCGATCCTATCCTCTCCAGCCAAGTTGTTTGAACTAATAATTCATAAATGCATTTATACCCAAGTTGAACCCTTTATAATTGACCAGCAACACGGTTTTAGGTCTGGCAGATCTACTGTGTCTAATCTAATGATTTTTACGGAGTACATATCTCAAGCTCTTGATAGTAACAATCAAGTAGATGTATCATACAATGACTTCGCAAAAGCCTTTGACTCAGTAGATCCGCTTATTCTCCTAAATAAACTCGACCAATTTGGATTTTCAGCGAAACTTCTATGTCTATTTGTAAGTTATTTCTCAAATAGACAACAATACGTAACTTATGGTATTTTCCACTCTTCCAACTTCATCACAAACTCTGGAGTTCCACAGGGGTCGAATCTTGGACCCTTACTTTTCTCGCTATTTATCAATGACATTTACCATTGCATAAAATTTTCCAAGTTTCTCTTATTCGCGGATGACATGAAACTATTCCTTTTAATAAAATCTTTGGAAAATTGCTTGCAGCTACAAAGTGATATAAATTCTATCGTCGAATGGAGTCATACCAATAAATTAGGGTTTAATATTAAGAAATGCTCCATTATGTGCTACACCAAGGCAAACAAAACGATTTACTATAACTACAAAATGTCTTATTCATCTCTTCAGCACATTGTTATTTCAAGAGATTTGGGAATCGCATTTGATACGCACTTAACATTTCACGTCCACATAGAAACGATATGCAACAAAGCTTTAAGAATGCTAGGATTTGTGCTAAGCAACTCCAGACATTTTTGCAGCTCGGCCGCGATTCGTGTGCTATACTATAGTTTAGTACGTAGCATTTTGGAAAGTGGTTCTGTAATATGGGGACCAATGGATTTAACTTACTCTCAAATGATAGAGAAAGTACAAAAGAAGTTTCTGAGATATTTATATCTTAGAGACTTCGGATATTATCCCTGGTTATATCCATCAGCCTTTTTGTCCGGCATGCTGGGTATTAATAGCCTCACCGATAGAAGGAAAACTGCTTTGCTGATAACAGCATATAAACTTCTAAATGGTAACGTCTGTATTCTCGATATTATAGAAAAATTTGAGTTTTATGTCCCCGACAATTATACAAGAGCGCGCAGGCACAGAACCTTTGTCGTTCCAAAATGCAGAACCAACTTACCATTAGTAATGCCGCTCGGAAAAATGATTATGTTACTAAATTACCTGTCCCCTGATATAGATATTTTCCAACTTAATATTCACCAGTTCAAAAACGCTATTATTACTTAATAAATTAAAATAAAATGTATGTTTATTATTGGTTATGTATAACTGTAAATGTGCATTTAAAATAAAATAAATAAATAAATATATAAATAAATAGTAGTAAAGCGCCCTTCGTGGCAGCAGGACGCGTCCTAACGCTTCCTCCAACCGCTTTGTGTTTTTTTTTGTATTTTCAAGGGAAATGAGGCAACATCCCTTTGATATTATTTTTTAAATCAATCAATCAACATTTGAACTTAAATAAAAATAATCTTAATAATTATTAGAACTTTATAATATGTGATTTGAGTGCAGTGTTTTAAAAGTGAATAAATAATCGGAAATTTGCTCAAAAATATTGGACATTCGAAACGAACGGCGATCGGTAAATGCACTCAAGATGTTTTCAACAAAATTCTCGGAAACTGGGCAAGCTTGGACCCTGCAAGTTTTTTTACTAAGCGCAGGGTAATTTATTACCCCAACCGTCACTTTTTATTGCGGACAGAATGCACCACTTCAACAATTACCAGGAACAGGATTACATGGAGATAAATGATGGACTTGCCGAAAGTCACAGCAGTGCTGCCAGGGTCTCTTATCTATTTGAGGTGTCAGCGCTGTATTAGCAGCAGATACATACCTGGACGCTGTTGTTGGAGGCGGTGGACTCTCTTACTGCAGCAGCTGGTCCAGTTCCTTCACCACTTAGGATTCTTGTTGCAGAGCCTCCATCTTCTATCTTCGTAGAACGTCACAGCGGTGCTGCCAAGGTGTGGTATCTATGAGAGAATAGTGTGTCAGCTCTTTATTAGCAGCAGACACATACCTGGACGGATGACGAACCTCGTGCCGGCACTGTTGGTGGACGCGGTGGACTCTTTCGCTGCAGCAGCTCTCCCAGTTTTTTCACCATCTAAGATTCTTGCTGCAGAGTCTCCATCTTCTATCTTCGTGTCACCTGTTCCTATACTTCATTTTACTTAACTTAACTTCACTCTATTTTTGCAATATTTATATTTTCTCTAATACCTGCATCAACTCTAAAGCGCCCCTGAGGTGATATCTCACAAAAGCGGCGCTATACAAATTATTCAATAATAAATAAATAAATAAGCATAATACATACAAAATAATTCAAGAACAACACGACAAATCACCAGAGATCAAATGGAAAAATAATAAACCGACTCCAGATATTTTCATATCAAAGGATCGGCACTGTAGAACTTCTAATTAGGCCTATAAATCCTATTGATCCCTCAATATAAATATTTTAAAAATCTTTCGTAATCCCACATGCATTTAATATGATGGATTTTGCATTTTTAAATATAAATTTTTTGATAGATCTAATACGCCTAAATTTTTAATGAGAGAGCTAGGTATAATTCCAGTAGCTGAAATAACAAATGGTTATATTTTTATAGTCTGAGAATGCCAAATTCGTTTTATCTCATTTCCTAAATCTTCGTATTTTTTTTTTATTTTTAGCTTACATATTTTTGAATATTACAGGAATTTGGAATAGAGACATCAATAATGTAAGTTGTTTTTTTAAATGTTGTCATGTAAAACTATATCGGGTCTATTGCGACTAATCGTTCGGTCTGTTATCATAGTTTTATCATAATTTATTTTATAAAATTCATTTTAAGAAAATTCATGTTAGGTACTGTTTTGGCCAAACTCGAAAAATAAAATATTTTTATGGTACTTAAAAAACTTAAATTATTTATATTGAGGTATTATTATAATTATTGTTTTATTTAACCTAAACTATAGAAACCTAACCTATAATAATCAAACCTAAACTAACCTAACCTATATCATCATCATCACTTTTGGCTCTACAACCCCTGGTGTGTCTTGGCCTCCTCAAGAGTCTTCCTCCATTCATCTCGGTCCCGCGCCAGCTCTCTCCAGTTTTGAAGCTCCAAGGCAGACAAATCTTTGAGGACGTTGTCGCTCCATCTTAACCTTGGCCTTCCCAGGCTCCTTCTCCCTATCGGTCTTGAGCTCAGCAGGGACTTTGGTTCTTGATGCTCGGTCATTCTCTCCACATGACCTAGCCACCGAAGTCTTCCCAGTTTTATGAATTTTGTGACGTTTTGCTCCTTAAACAGAGTATAGAGCTCATTGTTATAACGTCTGCGCCAAAATCCATTTTCTAGAACCGGTCCGAAGATGCGCCTCAAAATTTTCCTTTCAAAAACGTCCAGTGCTTGCTCATTCTTCTTAGTTAGAACCCACGTCTCGGCTGCGTACGTAAGCACTGGTCTAATTAGTGTTTTGTACACTAATACCTTGGTGGTTCTGGAAAGCAGTCTGGATTTTATTTGTTTTTGTAGGCGGAAATAGCAGCGGTTTGCATTCACGATGCGCTTCTGGATCTCCTCTGTAGTGTTGTTATTGTTTGTTATCAGGGAGCCCAGGTATGTGAATCTTGGTACCGTTTCAAAATTTTGGCTTCCACATACGAGAGATGGGGTTTGTTGAGTAGATCCTACGGCCATGTATTTGGTCTTCTGCTGGTTTACTACAAAACCCATATTTTTGGCAGAACTTTCAAGATTTATGAAGGCGTCTTGTAAATCATCGGGATTTTTCGCAATTATGTCGATATCATCAGCGTAAGCCAATAGTTGCACAGAGTTGTCAAATATCGTTCCTCTTTTCTCAATGCCTGAGTCACGAATAACTTTTTCTAAGGCTATGTTAAATAAGAGGCAGGCCAATCCATCTCCTTGTCTCACCCCGTAGAGCGCTTCAAATGGTTCGGACAGATCACTGCCAACCCTGACTCTACACGTTACTGGGGACATTGTCAGTTTCACTAGATTGATCAGCTTACGCGGTATTCCAAACTCATTCATTGCATTATACAATGCGTTCCTATTAATACTGTCATACGCGGCCTTGAAGTCTACAAAGAGGTGATGAGTCTCGACATTGTATTCTAACGTTTTTTCTAAGATCTGTCTCAAGGAGAAAATTTGATCAATGCATGATTTGCCTGGCCTGAAGCCACATTGGTAGTTGCCAATAATTTCCTCGGACATTGGGAGTAATCTTTTGTACAGGATGTTAGACATAATTTTATAGCCGGTATTTAACAACGTTATTCCCCTATAATTACAGCACTCGAGTTGGTCGCCCTTCTTGTGTAGTGGACAAACAATTCCTAGTCTCCACTCTTCGGGCATCTCTTCTTCTGTCCATACTTTTTGAATTAGGTTATGCAGGTATTGAGTAAGCTCTCCACCTGCTGCTTTAAATAATTCAGCCACCAGCTCATCTGACCCGGGGGATTTGTTGTTTTTCAGATGTGTTATTGCCTGCTTCACTTCCTCCAGCGAAGGGGGTTCAGCATTGTCATTGTACGAGTCATCTCCCATGCTCTCCACCGTGTTGTGCTCTACCTCTGCCGAGTTGTTATTGAGAACCGTATCAAAGTGTCTCACCCATCTCCTCAGGATGTCAGGCTTTTCACTCAGTATCACTCCGTTCTCGTCCTTGCATATATTTATTTTTGGCTTAAACTCAGCTCTCATGTTATTTACTTTTTTGTAGAAAAGCCTACTCTCATTCTTAAGCCTGAGTGCTTCAGCCTCTCTAATTTCTTTTTGTAAATATTCACTGTTTCTATTTCCTGTGCAACTTCTTTTCTCTCTTCCTTGTTTCCCTTTTTTTTTTTTTTTATAGTGAATACCTCACAAGAGTCCCAACTGCTCCCGTCTGGAGCCAGTGAGACTATGGCATCCCCAATTGGGGGATGTTGTGAGGCTGAAGGTAAGTGGGGAAGGGAAAGAAGAAGGTGGGGAAGTACCTGGCTATTCAGATCTAGTCACTAAACACGGCTAAAGCCATTTGGAGCAACGTTTCAATTCTGAATGGTGGTCTTACACCAGGGCGATACTGGTAGTATCTTCCACTCTGGAACGTGCCGCAAATATACTATATATTATTTTAATTAATTAATTGTGAAAATAACACAAATTAATCAAATAAAATTTATTTGCGCACGCCGGGTTCGAACCCGCGACCTTCGGAATGGTAGTCCAATGCGTTACCACTGGACTATGCCGGCCGTCAAATAGGCGCCTATAGGTGTCTATAAGTCGTCTTGTTCAGTCTTGTTGTAACGTTTTTTGGTAGAGTTCATTTTTCTTTTTCGTTACTTCTGCGCAGTCTGAGTCAAACCAATGGTTTCTTCTGACAGGGGTTTCTTTGCCCACGGTTTCGAGAGCAGCTGTTGTTAAAAGGTTTTTGCAGGCCGTCCATTGTGAGTTGATATCATTTATGTCACACTGCGCAATCCTGTTGAGTGTAGTTCGAAACTCCATTTTTGTCGCGGGGTCTTGTAGTTTGTTGGTATTAAATTTTGTGATTTTAGACCTTGTTGTTTTACCAGCATTTGATATTTTAAACCGCAGTCGACTTGCAACGAGAAAATGGTCAGAGTCAACATTAGCTCCCTTATAAGTGCGGACATCTAGTAGATTGGATTTATGTCTAGCACTAATAAGTACATGGTCTATTTGGTTTTTTGTTCTGCCATTTGGGTGTTTCCACGTGGCTTTGTGTATATTTTTGTGTGGAAATAACGTACTACCTATGACCATATTGTGAGATGCTGCAAAGTTTATCAGGTGTTCTCCATTCTCGTTTGAGTGTAGGTGGAGACTGTGTTTTCCTATTGTTGGTGTGAAGTGGGGTTCCCTACCAACTTGCGCGTTCATGTCCCCTATTATGATTTTAATGTCACGCGGTGGGCATTCATCAAAAGCTTTCTCCAGCTTGTAATAGAAATCTTCCTTTATATCGGTGGGTTTGTCCTCTGTGGGTGCATGGACATTCAGTATGCTCAGATTGAAAAATCTTCCCTTTACTCTGAGATACGCCATTTGAGGGCTGAGTGTCTTAAAGTCCATGACGAGGTGCTTAGCTCGTTTGCTTACCAAGAAACCTGTCCCCTTTATGTGGTGCTTTTCGTGACAGCTGTAATACATGCAGTAGTCTCCTTTTTCAAAGATCCCATTTCCCTGCCATCTAATTTCCTGTAGAGCCGTGATGTCTGCTTTATATGCATTTAGTTGATCTATTAGTGTCTGAAGGGCGCCATCCAGGTTGATATAGCGTTAGAACATTCCAAGTGCAAATTTTTAGATCGTGTGCCTTTTTTCGTTTGCCAGGTCTGTTATCCTCATTCCGTTCCGATGTTTTCCAAGGCTTGTCTTGAGGTGTCGTAACAATATGTTTTTTATGGGGTGGAGTTGTTAGCCCTACGCCCAACCCCCAACCTGGAGGACCAGGGTTTTCTGTTGGGGTTTTCCTTCCCTTAGCTGGCTGGTTCCCGTTTTATGGCGCCGGAATTTCGCCATTCACCCTCTCTCTATCTGCTGTGATGTTATAACGGTGGTCATCACATTGCCCAGGGTTCGCGGGGTTTTTCTGATGACCACTCGTGGACGCTAGAGAGTCGGACTTATTGGTAGTGTTGCTGATGGTATGCAACGTGGCGTTACGCAGTATTTTATAGGCACCTTCCTTCCAGCAGAGAGTGTGCCACTGCGGCCCCACCAATCATTCGAACCTCATACCTAATCATACCTAACCTATATATCCTAATAATAATCCTACCTAACCTATAATAATCGAACCTAACCTACAATAATCCAACCTAACCAAACCTAACCTATATCCTAACAATAATCCAACCTAACCTATAATAATCCAACCTAACCTAACCTATAATAATCCAACCTAACCCATATCCTAGTAATAATCCAACCTAACCTAACCTAAATCCTAATAATCATCCATCCTAACCTAACCTAACCTATATCCTAATAATAATCCAACCTAACCTAACCTAACCTATATTTTAATAATAATCCAACCTAACCTAACCTAACCTATATCCTAATAATAATCCAACCTAACCTAACCTAACCTATATCCTAATAATAATCCAACCTAACTTAACCTAACCTATATCCTAATAATAAACCAACCTAATCTTTAATAATCCAACCTAACCTAACTTAACCTATATCCTAATAATAATCCTACCTAACCTATAATAATCGAACCTAACCTATAATATCCAATATATCCTTACCTTACTTAAATCCTAATAATTAACCAACCTAACCTATAATAATCAGACCTAACCTATAAAACTTCTTGGAAATGCCCAAAATGCCTAATCAGACCAGGATCACCGTCTACATCCTCGGCTGCAAATACCGATGATGATGATATGCTCTTTATTCGTCTGACCAAACATTTTGACCAAAAGGTCACTGAACTTAAAAAAATGTTCGAAGACGAAATTAAGGAACTGAAGAGAAGCAACGAATTTATAAGTAATCAATATGAAGATCTGTTATCAAATTTTAAAGTACTACAAGACCTACAAAAAGATACACAATCCTTACGTGAAATAAATATAAAGAATAACTTAAGAATTTCAAGCCTGGAAACCAGACTAGCCACTATGGAACAAAATAATCTCTGCGACTGTGTGGAAATGGCGGGTGTTGAATTGCGGCCGGGAGAACAACCAGCTGAAGCCGTTCTTCGGGTAGCCAATTCCCTTGGTATGCCATTGTTGCAGCAGGATCTACGCCTTGTGACCAGGACCCAGGACCGCAGAACTAACGCCCCCGATAAACTGCAAGTAAATTTCTACAACCAGAAAACGAGAGATATGGTCTTATCTTTCAAAAATACAGCCAAAATACTTAACCCAAAATCACCTATTTATATTAGTGAAGTGCTTACGCCTTACTATAAGGAATTGCTGTGGAAAGCAAAACAAAAGGCTAAAGAAACAAAATTCGAATTTGTGTGGTTTAAAGCCAATAAATTACTCGTTCGTAAGGGTCCGGGGGAAAAAATCATTCAAGTCAAACATGAAAGTGACATTAAAAAAATGGTATTGTAGATTTTTAATTCTAGAGAAAACCCTTACTGTAATGGATATTATTAAAAATGGAATGTATTACCAATTATAGGACGTCAAATCCTAAATTCTGTAAAAATGTACTACAAACACACTCATCCTCTCTTCAAATCTTACAGCAAAATATTAGATCAATTTCCAAGAATTTTGACGAATTCTTGCTACAACTTGATAATATTGGAACCTCTTTTCATATAATTATTCTTACTGAATGCTGGATACCAAAAAATTATGCTCCTAAAATTTTGAAAGGGTATGATCACTACAGCACTTCAATACATACTAAACAAAATGATGGAGTTGTTGTCTATACCAGAACTGACCTGATTGGTTTATCTGTCAAGGAAATCCAAGTCAGCGGTGCAAACTGTTTGCAAATAACTCTCAAAAATGACACATGTATCTTAGCAATATACCGTTCTCCATCCTCTTATAATATTTCACCATTCCTAAAATCAATTAATAACTGTTTAACTGAATTATGTAATATTAAAAATTGTATTATTGCTGGTGACCTCAACATAAATATTCTGCCCACAAACGAACATTCTCAGTGCCAAGAATACTTAAATACGCTCACTTACCATGGATTCCAAAGCACCATAAGCACTCCCACACGTGCTACATTAGACTCCATTTCATGCATCGACCACATCATGGTCAAATCCAACTGCCCAGTAATATCTATTGTATATGAATCTACACTTACCGACCACTACACCACTATTCTTTCCATACAAACATGCAACAGAAAAGACAAACATAAAAACACAACAAATAAGAAAAAAATCATTCAAATCAATTATGATTGTGTTCGTCAATCTCTGATGAGTAAATCGTGGTCAGAATTACTTAACATCATAAATCCAGAAGACGCCTGGACGTACTTTATCAATTACTTACAGACTACCATTAACGAACATACAAACATAATTATAAAACATATACCAAATAATATTTTACCAATTAAGCCATGGATTAACCACACTATTATTAAATCTATCCGTAAACGTAACAAACTCCACAAAAACGTTATTAACAATCCTTATGATATACAACTTCGAAACTTTTATAAAAGATATAGAAACATTTGTACCCAAATAATAAGAAAGGCTAAAGAGATATATTACAAACAGAAAATAGAAAACTGTAATAATGATCCTAAAAAACTTTGGAAAACACTTAAAGAAGCCACCCACTCTCAACCTAATCCTACGAATGACTTAAAACAACTAAAAATAAATGATAAAATATTTAGTTTTTCTAGTAATCCCGATATTATTGTTAATCATGCAAATAAATACTTCTCAAAAATAGGTGAACAACTCGCAAAAAATATCGATGTAAACCATACCAACTCCAGTTCACTAAGCTGTAATACAAATTTGCCCAACAACTTGCATTTTAGTCTAAAACAAATTTCAAATGAAGATACTAGATTGATCATAAACTCATTAAAAAACTCGTCTTCAACTGGCTTGGACGATATATCAAATATTGCCTTAAAAAAACTTGTATCAGAAATAACCACTCCCTTAACAAATCTTATTAACCTAAGCATCCTAAAAGGCCGATTCCCCGACAACCTAAAACACGGAATCATAATCCCAATACATAAAGGAGGCTCTAGAGCGGACATAACGAACTATCGTCCAATTACATTACTAAATTCACTATCTAAAGTCTTTGAAAAAACTATTAATAATCAACTAATTGAATACCTTGAACAAAATAACATACTATCACACAACCAGTTTGGATTCAGGAAAAATAAAGGCACCTCCGAAGCCCTGGCAACAGTTACCGATTTTCTAAATGAAAACTTAGACAAGGGATCAAAATGCATATCAATATTCTTAGACCTGTGCAAAGCATTCGATACTATCTCTCACTCTAAACTTTTACAAAAACTATCTAATATTGGTATAAATGGTGATGAACTTACTATTATTAGCGATTACCTGTCAAACCGAAAGCAAAGTGTGAAAATCAACAACTGCAATAGCAATCAATTACCAATTAGCTACGGCGTGCCTCAAGGAAGTGTTTTAGGTCCTACCCTGTTCTTAATATACATAAATGAATTATGTAATCTTCAAATAGATGCCAAAATTGTAAGTTTCGCTGATGATACGATTCTCCTCTTCAAATCAAGCAATTGGAATGATGTATACATAAAAGCTAACAGGGGCATAACTGTGGTTAAAAGATGGTTAAACAATAATACACTAACAATGAATGTGACCAAAACTAAATACATTGAATTTAGTATTAATCCATCCTTAAGAAACCCAGAAAATCAAATTAAAATTTGTGCTTGCAACCTGACAAATCCGATAATATGTGATTGCCCTTATTTAGAACAGGTAACTAAAATTAAATACTTAGGTATTATTTTTGATAGCAATTTAAAGTGGAAAGAACATATAACCTCTACAGCAAACAAACTTAGAAAATTCATTTATTTTTTTAGACAAACTCGCAACTTTCTCAACCTAAGCCAGCTCAAAACAATCTACTATGCACTTTGTCAATCTTTAATAGAGTATGGTATCATAGCATGGGGAGGAGCAAACGCTGCCGCCATTGATCCAATATCTAAAGCTCAGAAACTTATAATAAAGATTATCCTCAAACTACCAATCACAAGCAGTTCGGATGAAATCTTTAGGAAAATCTGTGTTATGGACATTAGGCAACTTTATGCCAAAAACATACTAACATACCTCTTCAAACACAAAACTACTTTTGACAATATCCAAACTGCTCGTGATACTAGAACAAAAGGACATAATTTCTTACAAATCCCTTTCGCTAAAACAACTTTTGGCCAGAGAAATTTTAGATATTTTGCAACAAGGCTATATAATGCTCTCCCACTAGCCATTAGACTGAACGAATTTTTTCTGAAATATAAAACAGACATCAAATCTTGGATCATCAGCCAAGACAGATCCATGATAAATTTTTTTATAAAAATCCCTACATAAGTATGTACTCCAACTAGATGCTGATTAACAAATGTATCATTTATTATTATTATTTATTATTTTCTATCTTTTTCACAATGTCATTTAATGTAGTGAAATATTTAATGTATCAAAAAATATGTAAACATTTTTAATGTATCAAATACGTCTGTCTCGACACAGGTTTATCCTAGTGAGACAGACATCGAAAAAAAAAACCTGTAAAAGAAACTTTATATTGATAATAAAAAAAAAAAAAAAAATAACCTCACCTTATTTAATTTTTCTATTTTATAAAACATACCTACCTAAATATCTTTATTTTATTTTTCGAGTTTGGCTAAAATAGTACCTACCTAGTATTTGCACATGGTAAAAAATCTTGCTACTCGTATCAGGAATACCATCTAAAAAAAATTTTATCAACAGAAACCATTCCAGCCATTCCAGCTGTCATCCCATACAACGAGAGTGAATTTTCGATTTACGTAATTAAAAATTAAAATGCTAAAATTAAAAATATCCCAAATGCAATCAGATTCCTTTTATAGTAATTAAGGTAAATCAGAAGGTTTTATTTAAAAATATTTCATATAATCCTTGTCCAGCGATTCCGAATAATTACGAAAGATAGTTACTGAATTGTCTGTAGGTGACATTGAAAATGTCAATGGAAAATGCAGAATCGTTAAGCAGTTGAGTCGCTCTGTTTATTGGCGCGTTCTGTTAGGCAGAAGTTCTCGCTTTCGGAGCATGTAAGAGTGCCGAGGATATCCCTCAAGTATAATTGTTAGGGACATAAAAGTTAACCTCTTTCAACATAGGCGGATTGTGTATTGTACCAAAGATTAACTTAAAAAAGTGTTTGCCTAAAAATATTTTTCTGCGGGCTTCTAATGTATTGAAATCGAGCATTCCTGTTAAGAACAATGTTGGATACAGGAATGGATAGTATGTATATTCCCTCATATACAGGTAACGCATAAACCTTTTTGTACTTTTTCCATTTCTAAGATATGGATTTGTTCAGAAGGGGCCCAAATAATGGAGCTATATTACAGGATGCTGCGGACAAGTTCTTCATAATATGTTCTCCGTATTGCAATTCCTTAGTAAATGATCAAATCCAAGCATTTTGTTGGCGCGGGAGACAATGTCAGATTATGTGGGATTTGAAAGAGAGATTTGCTTCGAAGATCACCCCAAAGTCACGAATCTCATTTTTGCCTGTTAATTTTCTGATAAGACAGCTACAGGTAAAAAAAGGTGTAATTATCGATTGCCGATTTTTTGCCTTTTTTGTGTAAAGGCGTGACTTTTGTTAGTTTCCACATTTCAGGGAAGGTATTATTACGAAGTGAAAGGTTAAAAATGTGCTTTAGAGGTTGAATTAAATGTTTTGAGTATCTTTTGAGTATGATGGGTGGTATAAAATCTGGACCGACCGAGTATTTAAGTTTTGGCTTGTGAAAAGCGGCAACAATATCATCATCGTTAATTTCGTGAATTTGAACAGATAAAGCATTGTGTGACGAAGAAGCTATAGAGGAAATGTCAAGTTTGGGAATATTGTCGCTGAATACTGATTGAAAATAATCTGCGAAACCTTCTGCGATTTCAGAATACCATTGTATTGATTTTCATTAAAGGTCATGTGATTAAGTTTGTCACAGCCGCGGCATTTATCGTTCGTGTAAGACCAAAATCGAGTGGGGTCTGTTATAATACTATTCTCTGCTTCACGTGTAAAGTCAGTGTAGGCCTTACCAATTAACTGCTTGATTCATTTTCGTGATATTTTAAAGTTTGTTAAGGCATGTTCGGATTTAGTTTTTTTTTCAAAGATGGTGCATTTTATTTTTCTCTCGTATGTGATGAATGATCTCTCCAGTAAACCATTTTGGATACTGTTCATCATATCCGAGCATACGTGTGGATCATTTCTTTAAGCATAAGACATGATCCTCCTAGCTCCGTCGATCAAGGGATTAAGATCACTCCTAAACATTTGTGAAGAATATATAGAAA